>VZTF01002621.1:368029-681345 GCA_013397755.1 Cnemophilus loriae | reverse complement strand
CCTGCGGCTGCTCGGCGTCCCGCGTCCTCCCCTGCCCCTGAAACAGCAGCAGCAGCATCGTGACCCGGCGCGCTGCTTCTCTCAAGGTAATGCTCTTTCGTTCGCTTGCCCACCGCTCTGCCCGTCTGCTCGGTTCCCCGCAGCGGCTCTGTCGCAATCGAGTGGATTACAAAATAAAACCGCTAACTCAAGACTGCAGGGAAGGGATCTGTTTGGTCCTCATTAGCGTCTCGTCTGCTCTCTGGCTGCTTATTTTATAAATAGCTTCTGTGGGATCACGAGAGCTGGGATCTCTCAGTTTCTCTTGCGGTCCGAAGAAAGTCCGTAGCTTTCCTCCCTCCCCCTTTCTTGACAGCGCTATTAAAGTAAATTTAACTGAATTACTTCCCCCCGCCCCAAAATGACACTTAAAACTATCCTCGTTTTCTTCTAGTCTGGTGTGCGGGATAGGTACAGTGAAGCGGGGAATGCAGATTGTTGTAATTCTGTAGCATTTGATGTGTGCAGATACCTTCGGGCACTCAGGAGGGCAGATGAGTGGGGAACACGTGATTAATATTTACAGCGTTCAGACAATCTGTTACTCTGTGTTGTGCAGCTTATAGGGGTTACCACTGCAGATGAGGCTGATGAACTGCCACCCTGAGTTAGAATGCATTTGTATGCTGACATTTGCTAATGTCTTTTACATGTAGGAAAAACACACATACTGACATTCTGGAGAAACCCTTCTCTTGCTGCTTTGCATAGTCTCCTTTCTTCAGCTGCAATATTAAATATCATGATACAGCAGACAGAGAGTTGGTCTGGGAACTGTATATATTTAGTCCTTCCGGCTGTCCCACAGTCTTGTCTTGTGATACTTGTTTTCTCAAGTGTGTAGCACGAATCATAATGAGTTCTTTTCTTGTAGCTTCACAGAAAATCAACCAATTAAAAAAAATTGCTGAGAAATTACATAGGAAGGAACTTTGAATACGTTCCTAATTTTAGTTATTTACTTACACCCATCCTTTGAATCGTTCCTGATGGCTTAATGAGCATCATACAAGCATTTTACTTGTAGAAATATCTTGTGCAGGTGTTACCATTAAACTATTGTGTACACATTTAAAGATATTTCTACAAGTATATCAGTAGTATTCCTGTGAAATTTAGGTAAATCACTTATGCATAACGTTGTAAAACTTTCACCTTTCAGGTAGCTTGGACTGTGCTTGCAGGTGAATTGGCTTGTTTTGGTAAGTTTCAGCAGAAGACGTTCAGCAACTTTGGGTTAAATGGAGAGTGAAAGAAGGAAGAACTGCTTTTTTGTGTTACTATAAAAAAAGAAACTATTAACCCATAACATCGTTAACTTAATTTGAAGGACTGTAGACAGAAAGTTGCAGTTTGGTATGAAATCAAACATGTTGTGAGCAATGGAAAGAAGTTTTCGCTTGAGTTGAGCTTATCTCACTAAAAGTCAGGTGCCCTGGACATGTATGTTTCCTGGGTGGTTTTTTTCAGTGGATGTATGTGTAAGGTGTACAGCTACATTGGCATAGGTGACTTAATCATGTAGTAAGTAGTAAACAACAGGAAAAATGTTTCTCTAATATTTTGTATCATGTGAAGATGAGATTGAAGTAGAGGGATGGGTTAAAGATTATTAACTCTGTTGAGATTTTCTTACATAGACAGGTATTTCCAGGAAATTGAAACATTTCCTTTCAATTTCTGTTTTCAGGTTTTCATAGCTGTAAAGTGAAAGCTATAGGCAAATACCAAATAGAAAATTGGGAAATGGCTGGGTTTCAAAATAAATGCCAAGGTAGTGAATGTCAACTTTATACTGACATTTGTCAGCATATAAAAAGGTGGTGAAGAGACTGTTCTGCCTGGGATATGAAGAAGTACTTGGCAGGGGGTAGAGGTTGGGGGTTTTGTGTTTTTGGTGTTTCGTTGGGGATTTTGGTTGGTTTTTGTTTTGTTTTTTTTTTTTTGTGTGTGTTTGTTTGGTTGTTCATGTTATGTTTACTTAGGAAAAGACCTAGGGCCTTCACAGTATCATTTAACAAGGTCATCCTTTCTGAAGCTTTGATCCTGCTTTAACTTGCACACATAAAATATTTGAAAATGGAGCCAAAAGTCAAAAGCAGCCTTTGCAATTAAATCCAAATAATACTTTCCAGACAGTGGTCAAGAGTAGGAAAAAAAACCAAGAACAATCATAGAGGCTCGAGGGCTGGATGGCTTTTTGCTCCTAAAGTATAGTATTTAAGAACTGAATGAGTTCTATTCTTAAAAAACACAACTTTTCTGCGTGCCTTTGTGTTGCTGTTTCCAAATATTAGTTTGCATCCCTTTCTCCACCCAGTCTTCCTTGATCTAAGTCTGTCAGATTTTAATTTTTCTTTAGCTATGTTGGCATGAAATAACTTCCTCTTCTACCTTGGATCTCATATGACTTAAAAAGATATATAATCTGAATGTATATTCCATTAGGTTTTAGGTATCAGGAGGAGTACCAAAATGCAGGAAACCAGCCATTGTGGAGTGATCAAATAGATATAACTCAATGGAATCTGAACCTTAACCAAGTATAAATTGTTACTACTGTTTCAGCATGTTTTATATATTTCTACATTGTTCATTGATGACAACCCCTTTTTTTTACGTAATAATCATGTCACCGCTATAGTTTCTAGTTTTGGCCATTCATGTTTATTTCCCAATACTTAGAGACAGTAGGAGCAAAGACTGAAATAATATTTTAATGACAAAGCTCAAGTTGGTTCTCGATTTTTTTTAAAAACTGGTTGTATGTCTAATGGCCAGAGTGGTTCAAACCTCCTCTGAGACAGTGGAGCCTATTGAGCTTAGATCTGCTTGTAATGGGAAACCCAAGGGAAGGGTTTTTTTTCCTTTTTGCCATGGTCATTTAGTCTTCTGCAATTTCATTACACCTTTCCAGATCGATGTTTGTGATTTTTCTTGCCTGTAAGTGTTGCCAGACTAGAGATACAGTATGTATAGCTAAATATCCACTGTGTGTATCTCAGCACTTCTGGCTGAGAACTTGGAAACAAAGCACACAAAATGCGATGCATGAGTTCTTATCCAAGTCACTGTTTCCTAGTCAGGCAGGTACTACCATTTCTTCTCTTTCCATGGAAGATTGAACCTCCAAGCATTACTTTGGACATTCAGCTTGACTTTAAATCCAGTTCCATGTGGCGATAGTGGAGGACTGATTATCTCTGCCAGACCATGTATGTTTTGTTGAGTTGGGCCCTTAAAAAATCACAAAGGACCCTTAAATTCTTAATATTGAATTGCTTCTGTCCTCCATTTAAAGAGTCATTGAGTCTTATAGATTACTTTAAATGGCATTACTGAAATCTTGCAGTAAAATGAGCATTTCTTACATCAAGATTTAAGTCGACATTTTTCTCAGTCATTCTCTTGATCCAGTGGTATTTTGAGCTTATCACATTGAAATACTGTGTCTTCATATTCTAATCTTACTGCTTCTTTTCACGATGAGGGTTGTATTGTTGCTTAAGTTAGAACTCCTGTGGGGGATCTACGTAACCTGTTTAATCTTAAACTAATTTGAGTTTTATCTAAACTTATTTGAGTTTATTTATTTTAAAATTTTTTTTTGGTAAAAGTGCATTTGCTGTTGACAGACTTGCTGAATTTAATAAAAATTAAATCTTCCATGAGAGGGCACAGAACAAGAAAATGACAATGACATATAAGCAATTAGCCATTTTCAAGACTTTTAAAAATGTTAATTGATATGCACTTGGGACTGATGAAACAGACTAAATATATATCTAAAACCCAATGCTTACTTGTTTAACAAGCCTTTTGAAAACTTATAATCATTCCTAGCAATTGGGTTTGTAATTTTTTGTTAGTTGTAGTCATACGTTGAAACCATTTAGCTATGTATGAAATGCTACTAGCAAAAAGTTGGAGTGAAGAAAACAAATGCAACCATAGTTCTCTGATCCTATACTTTCTTCTTTGAAGTGTTAATATTATCATCCCAAGTCATTACATCCCATTTTATCTTGTATAGCCAAGGTTTTCAAAACTTGAATAATACATCGTTAGAATTTTTGAAACAACCCAACAATCCTTAAGGCTAAAGTAATTTCAAGACCACTAAAATTTTTGAAGGGAGAAAAGTTAAAAATATGTCTGAGTTTATTCTCAATCATTGCATTTTTTTTTAAATGCATAATTAAAAATAGGTTTGTTAACTTGTCAGATACATTATTTTAGAAAATTGTTCTTGATTCCTAAGAACTTAACTTTTTCTTGCTTCCTAAGAAATGAGACAGAGTCTTTAATCTTTAATTAGAGAAATATATATTCAAAACCTGCTGTATTTTGTGAGGGAGTCCTTCTATAGGTATAAAATGTAGTTATGGGAGGCGTTTTAATTGCTGTTATTATTCTTTAAATTCCATTTCTCTCTTGTTTTCACCACTGAAGCTTCCTTAGGATTTGCACTTCCTTTTGTGATTAGTCTAAACTTTTTGCAACTGTGTTTTCTTACCTCGCTCATGAAATTGCTCAAACATTTGCTACAACATAGCCTTTATTTTCTTTCTTCGCTTTCCTTAATTACCACATTGGGTTTAAAGTTCAGAATATATGGCCAGATACATCTCTGAAAGTGATGTTTGGTGAAAGACCTCTGATCTGAAAGGCTGTATACTAAATGCCTCCTTTAAATTTCATCATGACAATAACAAGCATGAGCACGGAATAGTTTAATAAATAAATATATACTTTCTTGGTTTGGGGAAACTAAAGATGTTAGCAATACAATACAGAATAAGATGCAGCTTTTGCTGAAGAGTTGTCTATTTGGAGAAGCAAAATCAAAGCTTTAGGACAAAGATTAACAAGATGACAGCCCTTTTATTTAGAAAATACTTATGTAATTCATGTTGTTTGCCTGTAGAAATATCCTATACTTGCTGCCAGAAGTGGAAACAAGTTACTATGTATCCTGTAAAACTTACCCATTGATAAAGTATTGAGTTAAAAATGCTTTATTTTAAGGGGTATTATCTATCTGGGTTAAAACTGGAAAAAGTCATGTGTGCAGTTTATGACCCAAGTCTGACATGTACAAAAAAGATATTGCAAGTTTGCATCTTTTTGTTCACTTTAAATGTAATTTTTTTGTCTTACTTTTCCTGATTATACAGTATTTTTGTGTTGAAATATGTAAAGATTATATTTTAGATAATGTGAGTAGTTTGTCTGTACAAGCTGTTCTGGTCTAGTACAGCTTTCTGTTTGTTTCTTTCTTTTTTGCTTGAAAATCACCTGACTATTAATAAGTGCAGCTTTTCATGAAGACATCTGTAACCTGAGGCAAAAGATCTTTTCCTCTTGCCTCTAATTACTTTTTACATCACTATATGAGTTCAGCTGAATATTAGCCACTATCCCCTGTGCACATATCAAGGGGTAGTTTTCTATTTTATGTTCTAAGATTTCATTGTGAGTGTTCATCTTATGTACAAAGGATATAGGGGAGGTGTTAGGGATGTAGGGATGTTGTAGGGGAGAGTTATTTGTCTCAATAAGGTATCTAAATTACACCGATGTAAAATTAGTAAAGCACAGTATACCATGTGATTGTTGTTGAAGAATGAACCTTGTCTTTATTTTAAAATAGATAAAATAATTGTAACATTTATTTTCATTTCCAGATTTGGCAAAATACTCTTTTCACAGACTTTTCTGAACTATAAGAGACCCACAATGATCACTGAGTCCAACTCTTAAGTGTATGGCACATACAGGGATAGAACCCACAAGCTGGCATTATTAGCACCGTGCTTTAACCAAGTAAGCTAATTACAGGTTTTCCTACCATCAAAGAGCGTTTAGGGTAATGTTTGTTCCCTTGTTTATAAGCATCTTTTGAATACCTTTGAATCATAACAGTTTGAGCTTCTACATGTGGTGAGAGTACGAGAAATGTTTTTAGTGGTACTTACCCTTCAGTTTGTCTCCTCAGTGGTCACAAAACTCTGTTCTAGTCAAAAAGAAATAGAAGCAAGATGATTGACTCATCTGCTCTCTTGGTTCTTTCCCTGCCAAATGCCTAAGAGCAAGGTGGAGAGTGTAAAAACCTGACTGAAGTGCAGAAGGAATTTGTTTGTTTGTTTAAGTGCTGTACTTCTCGAAACAGTCTGTTTCAAACAGCTCTTACTGTGTTGAGTTATTTCTTCAGGATATGTGTACAGATTGCTTTGCTCATTCTCTCCTTTAATGTCTGCTGTTTTGCTACTTAATGTACTTCCTAAATTAAAGACTTTTCATATTTGTAATATCCATTGCAGACTTTTTTATTAGCAACCTGTTAAACAGTCAGATGGGTGAGTTTGTGATGGAAATCTCATTTGGTAACTAATTCTTGCAAATTAGTCACCTTTGACATACAGAGTTTGGACATTTTTGTGGTACGGTTGGCTCTAACAACAGTTTCATGAGGACATATTTTGTGATACCTTTTATTTTTTTTAACTTGCTGATGCAGTTGTGGCAGAAAAAGATAGATATTGCTTTGCTAAACTGAAGTAGGCTACAGAAGGGTGAGAACTTTCATGTCAGGCTCCTTTGGGGAACATTTTTTTGACACCAGGTGGTGCAAATAATACATGTATTTTATATTTGACTAGTCAAACGTAATACACAATTTTTTTGTATAAATGGTGAGTATTAGTTCTAAACCCCACAGTATCATTGCTGCTTTTTTCCATCTTCTGTACACTAAGAAGGTGATATGCATATTTACAGCTATTTCAAATGAGACAGTGATCTACAAAGGACCAGAACAAGTATGGGACACTTTGGCTACTGAGAATGTTTTTGTTCCTAGGGAGGCATCATCATATTATTCAGTCCAGCCAGACACTTTTAAACCCCATTTTAATTAACTTTACATGCCTCGTGTAAATTATCTTTTTGTTAAATTACAGTTTTTTGTTTCAAGAAGTTTAGATTTCCCCATCTTTGGATCACAATAATGATGTATTCAGAGAGCTGAGTTTCAGATTTTTTGTTTCGTGGACTCTGTCCTGGATTTCCTGGTTCTTGGTTTTGGATTAGATTGAACAGAATGACACAGCCAAAGGCTGCATTTATGGTTAAAAATTAGTTTTGGTATACAGAGCTCTGCATTGTAGATTAACTTAATGACTTTCCACCCTATGTTTTGTTTTATTTCTGTTTCATCTGAATTTGTTGGCAAGACTCTAATACGCTTTAATACTTCCCTTGTGCCGTTGGATGAGATCTGAAATTTAATAAAGCAGCTCCCTGTGTGGCATATATTCTGTTTTGTATTCCTTAATGTTCTCTTTGCTGTTGTAATTCAGTACTTGTGAAGTTGAGAAGAGCAGTATTTTAAACTACTATTGCTAACAACATGCAGAATTGTTCAAACTGTTATACAAACAATTAAATACTCTACATTTGGTTGATATTTTTGTGTGTGGTATTTGGTTTGCGGTTTTTTTATTGGTTTTGCAGCAATCCAATAACCACAATGTATACTTAGAGTTGGAAAGTTCATTATGGAATTCTTTCATTTATTTCAAAGCTGCTGGAAGGAGCTGTAATATTTTGTCTTCATGAAGAGATTATAATTTTTTATCTTTCTATTGACAATATTTGTAAGTCAACTGAAAATTTGAAAGAACCTCAGAGAAACTTGAGAGTTTAGGCAAGAGAAGAATATGATGGTGTTTTTCTCTATTTGTCTGTATCAAACCAGTTGTACTCAGTAAAAAAAAATATTATGGTCATTTCATTTCAGTGTCTTCGAGCTTGTGATGTGAAGCCTTGGTCTGTTCACATTTTTACTACCTTTCCTCTACCATGCTTTTTCTGTTGTGATGTGTTAATTAGCTACATAGCTCAGAAAGTTAGTCACAGTACTCTCAGAAACAGGTTGTCACCTAGTAACAATCAGATATTAGGGCGAGCTGGGAAAGTGAGGAATTTCAATTCTGGCTTACTTAAGTGTCAGGGAAAGGAGGAAGACCATCTGTCATGCTGAGGAGTGAATGATGTGTCCTGCTAGAGAGAAGGAACTGTAGGAATGAAGTCCTGGGTTTTTAAGAGCACATTTTGAACAGCATAATGAATGGATGTGTTGGCATTAGACTTTGAACACCATTATGACAATTTTTCTTGTTGTTAAACTGAAAGAAAATCCATCAGCAGAGCAGGTTTCCTTCTCAGCTGCCTATTTAACAATTTCAGCTGTTCTTTCCAGTTATTAGCTTTCTCGAAGTAGATGTTTTTTTCCTTGAAGCAGAATTTCTCACAGCCTGAATCCCACTGCTCTGCTACTATGCATTGGAAAGTTGCGTAAGAGAAACTGTTAGCAATGATGCTGAAGGTTGTTTTCATTGCTCATGTTATATGTTCCATAGTTAAAATTTTAAGTTTTCTTGGATTAATGGGCGTTCCACTCAACCTGTATGCTTTGCCTGAATGCGGCTTTAATTTACAGTATTTCACTCTGTGTAGTAAGGTTTGCAATGGAAGTAGTTCTATAATCAGATTGCAAGGTGAACAGAAAAGTTGGGGATGAGTGTTGCAATAACATTTGAAAGTCATTTACCAGTTTCTTTCCTTTACATAATTCTCCTGATAGTTTCTTATAATGCTTCTGCTTATAGAGCAGGGAGTTCACTTCTTTCTTTGTTTTCTGATGGAAGATTATAAAAAAGGCAGAATAAGATGCTAAAGGCAATGAAGTTAAAATGTTTTCTTGGTCATAAATATATCTACTAGTAGAAATAAGCTTCAAAATACCAGTAAATAGTGCCATGCATGGTATCACATTACCTTTTAAATCAATGAAAGTTTTGATACAGAATACGTCATTGGCCTAATAGTAACAATATGTCCTTTCTGTTATTGCTATTGTTACTATTACTGTTTTTTTCTAATAACTCACTTTTAATATCTAATTTCAAAGTCTGTGTAATTTTTTTCATTACAGTGAGGTGAGTTGCGTTCTACTCACGGTGATTCTGCATTTTAATATGTCAATATGTGTGTACCAAGCCCGTTGTTTAGTTTGGTGTAACTAAGAAGATATCTAATAGGATGTAGCCTTTATACTAGGTTCAAACTGGCATAAGTTTGTTATTCAAAGACAATACCATTAAAAAAAAAAAAAAAAGAAAGTTCAATAGATTTGTCTACTCCTAATTGAAAAGGAGCTTTTAATTTTAATCATTTTTGCAATATGATTCAAGGAGAGCTGTAGGTCTCGTTTCAGTAATGCAATGATTCAGAACTCAGATTAGATTGGGGGAGCTGCTTGGTTTTTGGGAGGGGCATAGCTCAGCAAATCTGTGCAGCCGAGACAAGGGCTAGGTAGTTCTCATATTTACACATACCGTCTTTTGTCACAAAAAAAACCCCAAACCAAAACCACGCATGTTACCAAGAGTAATGTGCTCTACAGAATGAGGCTGACTCGAACCTGGTGATATCATAGATGTCAACTGAGGATACTAAATTTGATCATAATGTCTGGGTCTACAGCTACTCGGTCTATAGTTTCCATTATGCTATTTCCTAAGGGGTGTTCACTACTGCTTGACTGAAAAATGAGTAGGGTTAAGACAGCTCCTAATATTCTGTATGCAGAACCACTCGTGATTGCATCTGCTGGTGACACACACATCCTGACTGCATGATCACTCCATGCTAGAAGAGCAGCAGATGTGCACAGCTGGAGACAAGGAAGACTGGTGAGGCAAGAGGTGAGGCTGCTGTTTTAGGTAGTCCTCAGCCTTGCCTGTATTTCGAACTCCAGACTCAGGCAATGAGTTAAAACTAGAATAAAAGAGGAAACAGAATGGCATATTTTTCTCAGAAGCTCTTACAGCTCTATGAAACAACAAGCCAGTCTTAAACAGAAGTGATGTCTTTCCTACCACTTGTTATACTTGAACAATATTCTGAATCATGCCACTCAGCTGTTAACTGCTGGTGAACAGAATTGAGAAGCTCACATGGCTCTGATGGAAGATTGTTTTTACTGTAGTCTCTCTCTTTAGGATATCTCCTCCATCGTTAAGGATTATGTGTACATATTAAGAATTTTGCTGGCATGAAGAATGATACTACTCAAATTAAATGGAAAGTTTGAAAGTATTTAAAGAACATTATAAACAGATGCAATTAAATCACTGCGATAAATGACTGCTTGTTGATAAGATGCTTTGGGTAGATGCTGCTTGATTCTTACAATTAGGCTTCACTAATTACTTATAATAAGTTATGGGCATCATTATAGAATGATATCTAGCTCTGAATAATAAAACCTGATACAATACTTGTATGTTTCTGGACTTCAACAAAGCTTTCAATACTGTGTCTCACAATATCCTTCTGGACAAAATGTCCAGCACACAGCTGGATAAATACATCATGTGATGGGTGAGCAACTGGCTCATGGGTCAGGTGCAAGGGGTTATAGTGAATCAGATGACATCAGACTGGTGACCTGTCACTAGTGGGGTTACACAGAGCTCCATCCTCGGCTCTCTGCTCTTCAACATCTTCATTAACGACTTGGATGCAGGACTTGAAGGAATACTAAGCAAGGCTGCTGATGACACTAAATTGGGAGGAGCTTTTGACTCTCTTGGGGGCAGGGAGGCCCTGCAGGGAGACCTTGACAAATTAGAGGACTTGGCAGTCATCAACCATATGAAGTTCAACAAAGGAAAGTGTCAGATTCTGCAGGTGGGATGGGGCAGCCCTGGCTGTAGGAACAGGCTGGGTTCATATAGAGAGGCTGGAGAGTAGTGCTGTGGAAAGGGACCTGTGGGTCCTGGTCGATGGCAAATTGGATATGAGTCAGCCCTGGCAGCCAGGAGGGCCACCTGTGTCCTGGGGGGCATCAGGCACAGCTACGCCAGCTGGGTAAGGGAGGAGATTGTCCCACTCTGCTCTGAGCTGGGGTGGCCTCATCTTGAATACTGTGTGCGGTCTTGTGCCCTGCAGTATAAGAAGGATATAAAGCTACTAGAGAGCATCCAAAGGAGGGCCATGAGGATGGTGAAGGGTCTGGAGGGGAATCTTTAAGAGGAACAGCTGAGGTCGTTTGTTTTGTTCCGCTTGGAGGAGACACCTTATTGCAGTCTTCAACATCCTCAGGAGGGGAAGCAGAGGGGCAGGTACCGATCTCTTCACTCTCATGAACAGTCTCAGAACAGGAAGAAATGGCATGAGGCTGAGTCAGAGGAGGTCTAGGTTGTATATCAGGAAAAGGTTTTTCACCCAGAGGGTGGCTGGGCACTGGAGCAGGCTCCCCAAGGAAGTGGTCACAGCACCAGCCTGACAGAGTTCAAGAAGCATTTGGACAACGCTCTCAGGCACATGGTGTGACTCTTGAGGTGTCCTGTGCAGAGCCAGGAGTTGGATTTGATGATCTTGATGGGTCCCTTCCAAATCAGCATATTGTATGAATCTATGAAATACGTTACGTAGTAATATGACAGCTTCCTTTTAAATACCGTTGCCTAAGTTTGACTCTTTTAAAATTATGAAAAGTTGAAAAATGAAGTTTCTGCATTTTTCAATGTAGGAGCAGGTGCTCTCCAGCTTTTTGTGCTCCTGGGCTTTAGGTCTTTCCCTGATGCTTATGCATTTCCTAGTGACTTCAGACTTCTCCACTTTAATTGTGGTAGCAGAGTTCCTTCTGGATAAAAAGCAATTTAGTTCTCAAAAGGAGCAAATAAACTTCTATTATGTATCCAAAGAATGTAAATATATCCAATCTGCAGGAAGAAAACGTGTGATGAAAAGAATAGGAAATTAAAAAGTTCAATAAATCTGCCTATAGAAGTACAATTACACTATTGCATGTTAATTCAAAATAGATTTATATAGTGCCTGTATGCTAGCCAGGTAAAGAGAATCTATATTTTTTTCTTATTCCAAGTTTTCTTGATGTCTTGGCAGTTCCACAGAATAGTACAAGAAGAAAATATTCAGCCTTTTTTATTTTCTAAATGTTTTCTTGGTAAATAAAGCAGCGAGACCTAATTACATTGTGATGGTGTTATGCTGGTGGTTGTGCTGAGTAAAAAGACAACAGGCACGCTCGAATGGTTCTTTTTACTAAATGTTGAACAGCAAGTTAACTTTTAACAGAGAGAGGGCAAGAGATTCCACCATTCAAAAGTAAAGTCTCTTTGAAATGACTGTTTTAGTGACCATCTTGTGACCTGATGGAACAGCATTGACTGAGAACCCTGGAGACAGAGGGATGATGTATGAGAGAGAACGATTATGACTCCAACTATGAGTGTTAGCAGTGTCATCCTTTTTGTGTCAGATTTTCAAAGTAAAAGATTTGTATCAGAAAATACTGAGAGAAGATTGTGCTTCTGCAGGCTTGTTATTTGTTGTATTAAATTTGCCATAATCAAGATTGACAGGCTTCTCTTTATTTTTTCCAGCGGACAATATTATTGTTGAAGATTAGTCAGATGCCTTCCGTCCATTCCCTGCCTCACATGCTATGTCATGCAAGCTTTGGAACACTTAGAACATAATTTAAATGAATGACTAATTTGGCAAGCATAATGGAAGGCACGCATACCGTCCTGCAATTGCACAAACCCATTATGGAGCTTTGTTACATCAGCTTCTATCATCCAGAGGGGAAAGTCAGAGGATTTACTTACAAGGGCTCTGTAACTCTGGATAGAACCAGCAAGCGTTTCTGTAGCTGCTATCAAGTAAGGGAGACGTTAGACATGGAGCTGAGAGAACAACCATATGAAAACTTTAGAGATATTATTTTCAAGCAAACTACCACAAAAGACCTTCTCAATGAGCTGTACAAACTAACTGCTGAAAAGGAAAAACTGTTATCCAGTCTTCTGAGATCGCATCATATTCCGGACCTTAAGGCGGGACATCAGGAGGAAAAGCGACAAGATGTTTCTGGAGTCCCAAAACTTAAAGGTGATAATTACTCCAGTCTTACACATCAGCAGGAGTTATTTCTGGGTTCTACAAAGAGAGACAATTTGAATCACAAAAAAATGAAGAAATACAGAAGGAAAGAGAGCTTTGAGGAGATCAGGCACCAGAAAGAGGGAAAAAAGATACATGAACATCTCTTTTTACTGAGTACACAAGACATGCAACAGCAAAATATGAAGATAGTCTCCACAAGAGTTCCTACCAGGAGTTATCCCATTTCCTTTTCTCCCTCCAGCTGGCTAACAGTAAAAGGTAAGGATAATTTACCAGTAGACAATAGAATACAACCAGAAAGGTGGACAGAAGAGGGGTATTTTCTTAAGAGCAACAAAGCTGTGAAATTGGATGCTAACTTACCAAGTTCTAGCTCAAAAACCATCAACAATGTTGTTGCAGTTGAACCAAAGGATAACGGAGAATACATTCCTGAAGTTACCAAGGTACGACAGAGGACCACTTTGGTGAAGTCATCTCAGGATAGTTTGTCTAACAGACTTGGGACATTAAGTAAATCTGGAGCTGCTAAAATCCTGAAAAGTAGCAAGTATGCTGAGCCAGTATGCAAGGAGAAACCAGGAATCACAGTTGTTGCTGAAGTCCAGGATTTAGATGCTTGTATTAAAAAAAGTGCCAACCCCCCTGCAGAGTCTGTACCTGATTTTCACAGAGATAATGAAATCATTTCTCCTGTTCTCACAACAGCACGTAATGAGTTTATATCAAGAACTGATGTATACTCGGTAGAGGAAGCTGCTGGAGACTCTAATAACAGTATGCTGCAGGAAAAGGAGGAAGAAGGCTCTGGTTTGCAGTACAAAGCAGAGAGAGCGCACATTACTGATGAGTCATGCAACCTTGTGGGAGCAGTTAATAAAGCTCTTCTGAAAGTTATCCGGAGCGACAGTTTAGATGAAGCTGCAGAATGGAAGAGACTGCAACAAATTACAAGAGTGGACAGAAACCTGCCAGGCTCACTATATGAGAAAAGGACCACGGTATCCCGGGGAAACAGCAAGCATTTATTTTTGAACCTGCCTGTAAATGAAAGTCCTGATATTCCTCAGACAAGTAATAATCTTAAACTGGAAGAGAAAAGGCTACATTCACCCCCATTAGCAGCAGTGAGTAATGTTTTTAGTAATTCATATCCGCTATCTAATACACACAAACAAATGTCTCCTATTCCTTCTCCGTTATCTTCAAGACTGCCTAGCCCGCAGCTGCATCACCGGATCCTCCCTTTACCAGCGCAGAACACCGAGGACGAATCCATGTTCAGTGACTGTGGCCATGGAAGACACGGTGCTATAAACTTCTCTTTCAGTGATTTGGAGCCACAGTTTTATCTGAAGTTTTCTGAACCTGGAGAATCGGGATTTGCCACCAGACAACGGGGCCTACATCAGAATGCGACTGCAGGACACTTTGAAAAGTGTGCTGTGCAAGAAAAATTAACTACTCAGACACAGCAGAATTTCTGTCCAGGTCAGTCCTATTTCATACATTTTTAAACTAAAAGAATCAACCAAGCATGAAAGTGTTGGAGTGTTTTCTGGGTTTGTTCTGTTTTTTTTTAATACTAGCTGTTAATAATAAATATTATGTTAAATAAAAAACAATTTTTCACTACTTAGGATTGGGTAAAAATTTGTTGAATTGTTTAAACAGAAGTTACAGCTATGTAAGATTTCGAGATGCATTGTTATGTTAGCTTATTTTCAGTCCTGTTGTTATTGAATGACCTCTTACCCAAAGTTAATGAAAAATCTTTCTGTATAAAATGAAAAAAGTTCACATGCTTATTTTCCTGCTTTTCCTGTGCTGTGTTCTAGTCTTTCAAAATGTTATGGTAACATTTATTCTCCAAAATGTTCTTTTTGCTTGTTTGGCTTAAGTGATAGAATATTTTCTGAACAAGCTAGTAGGACTGGTGTTTGACCATTTAGCTACAAGAGGTTGATGTAAATTCCGTAAGAAAAGGCTTGTTTTTAAAATGATTGCATGCAGGAGTCATGTTACAATGTATTGGAGTACAGTGCATGGGTTTATTTATAAAGATACGCTGTGTTAAAATGCAGAATTATATGACTGAATAGCTATCTTTGTTAGCTAGAACATGGACATCAATACTCTTCATTTTTAACTTAAGAAACAGAAAGGCTGGAGGACCTCATCCTACTGTCTAGGTGTGGCTCAGACTGGTCCCTCTGTCTTATAAGGGAAGCTGGCAGTGCAAAGTGACTCGAAAGGGGGATTCCAAAAGAGGAGGTGTATAGAGATGGGAAAGCATTACCTTAGCCAGAGCATGTTGAATACTGCCTTTGAGGTTTGCATTTATGCTTACTTCTAGAAGCTGTGTTAGTTCCACTCAAGACTGAATCAAATTTAAAGTGTTGTTTGCTGAGTTGACAAGGCTGGGAAGATGGGTGCTACGCTCTTGCATTCCTTTCTCGGTTCCTCTTATGCTGTGCTCTCCTACCCCTCTCATTACTTCTTGTACTCATCATACCTTTTGGTGAGCTGGTTTAGCTGACAAAACCAGCAATTTCAACCCTTTATAAGACTAAAGTAGCACAGCATATCTTTTTCTCTCTGTTTTACATTAGTATTTTTTAAATTAATGTATCATTTAGAACTGTTGGATGGGGAACTGTACCTATCGTGCTGTACTCTTGTACTGTCTTTGCCTGGGATAGAGTTAATTTTCTTTACAGTGGCTTGTATGGGACAGTGTTGTGGATTTGTGATGAAAACAGTCTCGATAACATAGGGATGTTCTAGGTTGTGCTGAGCAGTGTTTGCACAGCATCAATCCCTTCTCTGTTTCTCACTCTGCATCCCCCCAGTGAATAGACCGGGGGCTGCACAATAGGCTGGGAGGCGACACAACCAGGCAGATGACCCAGACTAACTAAAGAGAAATTCCCTGCCACATAACGTCATGCTCAGGAATAAAAGCAGAAAGAGGGGGCTTTAGGGGGGTTAGCCATCTTTTGCTTGGGACCTGGCAGGGCATCAGTCTTCCCATGGGAGGCGGTGAGTGATTGCTGTAGCATCACTTATTTCATTTTTACTTCCCTCTTTTTCCACTTATCTTTCACTTATTAAACAAGTTTTTTGTTTGTTATCTTGACCCACAGTTTTTGGGGTTTTTCCATGCCTCTTCCCCCATGCTGCTTGGGGGAAGAGAGGAGAGAGGGAATCAGTCTCTGTGTGGTGCTTATTTGGCCACTGGGCTTAACCCACAATGGTTTTAAAAGAAACAAAACAACACACATACATACCAATGTCATCTGTTGGCTGAAAATCCTGGCTATTAAGCAGAAACATCTTTGTCAAGAGAAGAAAAGCAGACAAGCTTGGCAACATTAATACAGACTGAAAATATCAGAAGTTTGGGGGTTTTTGTTGGTTTTTGTTTGTTTGTTTGTTTGTTTTCAAGTATGTTTGCACGCCAGCATTATTACTGGTGTGTCAGAAAATCTGTGACTTTAAGGAAAAATTCCCTATTTTGCTGGCATACTGTAGGTATGTCTCTGGATCTGGCATAATATGACTTTGCATTTCCATCTGAACCAGGGGTGGAATCACTCATATTGACAGAGCATTTGGAATACCACTCTTCTGTAAACAGACCGGAATAATAACTAACTGACTATAGTTCAGTGAGACAAATGATGTATCTCCAGTTGTAGCTAATGTAAATGACATTAAAATTTACAGTTATAAGCTTGTACTCCTGGTTTGATTCTTATCAGATTCCTCCCACATGTGAAGAGCAGAGTTCAAGACTATTTTTCAGATTTGTCTTCAATGGGGTGTTATGGTGAAATGTTTTCTTTCAATTCCAGTCTGTTATTAAATTGTGTGAGTATCTACACTGACGCTAAGAATTATGGAGAATTTTGGTCAACTTTTTATCAGTCAGGTTGATTGAAGGATTTGCTTCATGGCAAAAATGATGGTCTTTTGAATGGCTTTTCAAAGTTCTATTGCTGCCACAGTATGCACTCCTTCTTTCTGAAAAACTTTTGGAGCCTTTTGTTACCTGTGTAACTCTGTCTTTGGAAAATTTAATGAATTAGTTAAATATTCTAATTTATTAGTTTTAAATTACAAATTGAACTCGTCATGCAGCTCTACATATAATTTTAATTTTCTTTTCTTATTGTTTGTAATCATGATTCTTCACACTCTTCCTCAATAATTGGAGAATATTCCTGCAGTCAAAACTGAAACAACTAAGGCAGAGTGCCCTTACTTCTGTACTTTCACTTTTTCTCAAATTCAATTTCTTTATAGATATGATATACGTGTCATATATGTATCTATATAGTTTCATTTTACAAAGTTCTATTAGCAGTTAATTTGAAAGTACAGTTTAATGGATCTTCTTGTTGAAGTGCAACAATTGTCCATGGGAATAGGCCACAGCTTTCATCTTAGTAAGTTAATAGTTAACTGGGAATAATTTATAAGTCAACAATAATTATTTGGCAATTTTCTCTGTAGGTGGAACTGGGAATTAAAATTCCTGTATTTGCATGTAATAGCTATAGTTGAATTATCAAAATTCTAAGAAAAAGCTTTAGGATAGCTTAGGCTTTCAAATAATAAACTGCTCAGTTGCAAGCAGAAAAAGCAATACAACCACGAAAATTTCTCATAGAATGACATTTATTAAATCCTCAGAAACATACTTCCTATATTTCTGTATGAAGTTCTTTCTGCTCTAATATGAAGTGAACATGCTTCTGTAGTCCTGGAGAAGCCAAGCTTGCTTTTGAAAAGATCTTCAATGTATCTGAATATTCGTCTCAGGGAAAGATTTTCTGAGACCTTTTAGTTCCTCTCACTGCTTCTCTCTCCAGTTGTTCACAGCAGTAGAAAAATCTAGGGAGAAAATTTTCAGAGCTATTGTATTAATTTAATACTGTATTAATTTAATAATTTAACATCAATATGCTATTTTACTAAGTATTACCTGTAAGAGGAAGAAGATTAAGGATTTTTTAGCAGTTATTGAAGTGAATTTGATTCAGAGCAGGAAACTTAAGAATAAAAATCACTGGTTATGACATAGCTTCCAGGACAGTGACTGATGACTGTGCTTTGAGTCAGGAAGAGACTGGGAAGGGTCATTCACCACACTTTCTGTTATATCTTTTACTCCTAATGTGGAAAAAAAGAATAAAAATCTGCCAGGGGGGAAGGGTGAAAGCAAGAAATGGAACAAATGAAAAGGATGATGTTACCCTATCCTCAGCCAATGAATAATGCTCCTTTTTTGATATCTAGTAGTTATGAAGGAAGAAGATACCCAGAAAACACAGAAATCCAAAGTTAGTAGGACTGTAGAGAGAGTAAAACAAACTTAGAATAGAACTGAATGATTAAAGTTTGTGTCAGGTAAAATGGCTGAGACTTACGGGACTGAAAAGACAAGCCCATTCTCTTACTCTATTCCTTCTTCCAGTAAAATTCACTCCAAAACCTGTCAACCCATGACAACTCCTCTCTTCACTTTTCCTCTCCTCCCCTGCAACAACTTTGGTGTTTTTCTTGCTTTTTGGCAATTTCAGTCAGATCTCTAATCAAGCTGAAAGCTGAGGCAGCAAGGAGAGAGGTGAGAAGCTTTGGCTGGTTTGGTGAGCTGAACAGTTCATAGTGGTTTGACAAAAATCACAGCTAGGATGAGAGACGACATGAAAATGTGGCAGAAAGGACAAGTGAGCAAGACCATCCTTCCTGCAGGGAATCATTTGATCCCCAAAAATCTCAGTTGCATCCAAAAACTGGAAGCCAGATGTCTGGCTGGGACTGGCTAAATCAGAAGTCGTTAGGAGTGGGAAATGAGGTGAATCAAGTTGGATAAAGATATGGGGAGACTGTGATTTTTTGAGTGGATGCTATTAATAGTGAAGCAGGAAGAACAAGAGATGGAGGACAAGTGAGGAAGGGGAACTCCAAGACTGAGTAGAGTGTGTTACCTTGGCTAGGATAGAGAACATTTATGGAGTATCACAAAACAAGTATAACATGGCTGATTAGAGATGAGATAATTTTTATTTTTGTTTTGATGGGAAAGTCTGCAAAAGGAACGTTAACCATTAGAAAAAACATTATGGATATAAATCTGTCTGACTTGCTGATGATCCATGAAGTCAATGTGCAGTATCATGAAATTTTGGAGATGCAGAGAAGAGAAGGCAGGAAGAAAAAGAAAAGTGGAGTTCTGATTTTAAAGCCTTCAAAATTATAACGCTAATTGTGCTGTAGGGAAGGCATCTTAACTGCTGGAAAAGGTTGGTGAATATAAGTTGTTAAGATTATTTTGCAAATAATTTTCTTTAATTGACTAGTTAAAGATGTGTACCCAAGAGTTCTTTGCAATATATTTTGGATGTAATTGTAGATGCATCTATCCCTGTCCCTACTGATTAGTAGATGGAGAATGTTGTGTTTGGTTGTTTGTGCCAATGAGAATTTTATGGCAGCAGTTCTCTTTCCATTAGAAAGAATTGAAAACAAACATTCTGGTAGTTTTGTATTGTTGTCAAAAATTATGCAGTGCCATTTGGAAACGTGCCAATTGCTAATGGCTATCTCTGGCAGATCAATTTTGCAGTCTTAAAATATAAAAGTACTTTAACCTGTAAGGAACTGTTTACTATATAGATAAATACTTGAATAAGTATTATTCTTAAATTGGTGTAAGATTATATTTTAATCCTCAAAGATCTGGAAGGGAGTGAAAAGAACAAAATGATACTTTCAGTTTGATAGTTCATTCCTTGGTGGCTGGAGAAACAGTGTTCATATCTGTGCTCTAAGAGCTGTCCTACTCCTTAGGTCTTTCAACTGCCTGCTAAAACAGGGTTATCCCAGTTTTCCTGTGTTAATTTCTGTTTGCAGTGTAAACGTAGCTTACTTCCATGTGAAGAAGAACACTCTGATTCTACAAATATAGCAGTTATATAGTCTATAGTTCTACACATCCATTTAAATTTCCAGCATTAAAGTAGCAGGATGTGAGAAGCTTTAGTTTTGGCTTCAGTTGGATGTATTATCATTGACTACAAAATAATGAATCCGTTGCAGTGCCAGAAGACTTGTAATTGAAAAATGGCATACAGGCAACATTTCACCCCAGATATTTAATGAAGGTAGCAAAAAAAGTTAATATCAAGGTACTATTTGGATATTATTTTGTCTTTTCCTAACTTGACTAACTCTTTAAGCTGAAAAGGGACAAATACAGTCAGTTAAGAGAAAGTCAATAACAAGACTTTATGATGTGTTCCTGAACCATGGTTTTGGAAAATGAAGTTTCATATAAACAAAACTCTGTTTGAAGGCTCTTATAACAGGAGACAGATTATATTATGGTGTTTTTGATGTTCCTTTTATAGGGAAGGGAAAGGTTTATAAATATCTTCTCTAATTGAAGTGGTTCAGAGAATTGCTAATTAGCATTTTAAAAGCACTGTAGCATTCTGTCCACAGTAAGTATGCACTTCATGAAGTAAGTTTGCATATGGATCACATGGAAAGATGATGCATAGTTTCTCACAGGTAATTCACATGAAAGTAATATACGTGAGTGTGTTGCTTCACAAAACCCATCTTATTCAGAATAAATGTTCTTTGAAGATGCTATAAAGGAGTTAAGAACTAAGAGACTGGTGTAAGTAAAGAATTAAAATAAAAAAGGAGAGAATTAATCATTGAATCTAAGAATCATTTAGGCTGAAAGGACCACTTGAGATCATCTAGTCCAACCCTCTGCTCAGGCAGGGTCACCTAGAGCAAATTGCCTGGGCCTGTATGCAGAAGGGTTTTTTAATTTCTCCAGGAATGATGACTGAACAACCTGTATGCAATCTGTGTAAGTGCTTGGTCACTCTCACAGTAAAAGAGTGTTTTCTTTAATTCAGGTGGAATTACGTAAATTTTCAATTTACCACCTCAGTGTTACAAATACCATTAACTTCTACTCGAAACTTGTTTCTTTTAGCCCAGTGTGTCTCTACTATCCTATGGGAATTGCATTACCTACAGACTCAGTGCGGCTAAAACAGAGTTAATTATTTCTGAAGATCTTTCCAGCTATTGGCTTTCTGAGTCATAGTGAGTAACACCATTGTCCTGACTGTCACTTAGGTCTGTAAGATAAGTATCCTCTTTGATACTGATTTCTCTTGCTTCTTCTGGATACAGTTGCAGGATGTATCTAAAATTTTTCCTGTTAAGTTTGCATGTTCTTTCTAGACATGTAATCTTGCAAAGTTTGCTAATTGTATGTCCAACTAAAAATACAGTCACTACACAGCTGTTTAATGGATCTGTGTTTTCCTGTTATACTCAGTGCAGTTACTCATTGTACACTATATTGTGATTGCCTTCGAGGACATCATCCTGTATTCTCTATTGAGTCTTATTGCACATGGTAATGATAAAAGATCATTAATACTTCATCCCAGCGAAGCCAAAATCTTTTCATACCAGTATAAACAAAATAAGGCAATGCTGCATTGAAAGGTAGACTTATGGCACTTTGAAACGAACGTAGGCAGGACTGTAAGTTCAAGACATGGTCACTGAGTTAAAAAGACCCTCTGAAGACTGGCCTTGATAGATTCTGTGAACAAATAGTTCCTGTTTTAGTTGAATGACTTCTCAGCATGACACAACTTAAGCAACAGATATATTTTCTTCTCTCTTTGTAACATGTGACTCTCCAGTCAAAGGCAATCAGTGAGGGGAAACCAAGTGAATTAAACTGGAATGGAAAACCAGAGACAGCTTAATGTTTTATGCAGGTCATAGATTAACAATTTTCTGTTTCATGGCAGGAGAACAGGCCAAAACATTCCTTCTGGTTTACAGTTTGTGCACTCAGTTTAAGAGACTTACTGTAACGAAATGGACTTCTTTTCTCATCAGTATAAAAAGAATTTCTTGAAGTAAAATGCTGGGATAATGTGGTAGTTGTCATTTCTTAAATCTGTATGTATTCTGTTGGCCACTTTAAACAAGTTGATGGAAATGGCTCAGCTGAAACTTTTCTTGATGGATCGGGATGATATATGAACTGAGATCAGATTCAAGTATTTATCTCTGTAAGTATGATTTAATAATGTATTTAGGAATTTTTTAAATCTCTAACAGCTACCCTTTGGTATTTCGTCTCTGAAAAAGTGACATAGCACCAAATCCAACTTGTAAAAGTGGTGAAAAATTCTGCATAATCCCTGCTAAAAATATACTTTAAAATACTGAAAATGAATAAAGATGCAATTTATGTGTTTGTGGTGTCCCATACCAGTAAATAATTTTAAATAGTATTTCATGATTTAGATGTGACATAAATCTATAATAATAGATTTAAATAATACCTATAAGTAGTGAATATTATTTATGAGTCATAGCATTAAAGTAGTGCACCTAGTGGTTTAATGTTTTATTTAATTGTGTGTCAGAGTAATTTTTCTTCAGGCTTAGATTATGAGTACCCTTGCATTTAGATTATGGCGACTTCTCAATTGTGCCAAGTGTTTATGATTTTCTAGACCGTATTCAAGGATCTCTTCAGGCTTGTGTGTTTTGTTGCTGGGATCAGCGAGGTAAAAATAGGACAGAGAAAATAGAGGTGAGATGTTGAGAACTGTTGGATGTGTTTTACTTGAGGAATTTTAAAGGCTATGGGAAATTCGTCTTTACCAGAACAAAAGGTGAGGAAAGAAGGAAATAGAAATAATTCACAGTCCCTCATCCGAGTGACAGTCTGTATATACTGCCACTTGTAGTGTCCTGTGTGATAAAGATTTCAATGCTTTGTAATTTTCTACATTTTTTTTTCACATTTACATTTTGGAAGTGTTAAAATGGAAAGTGCTACCTTTTTTTCTTATAAGGTTTGCTTTTACAATGAAGAAGCATATGGGACTTTTTTGCATTCTAAATAGAATGAGCTCTCTGAAATTGTCCTAAGCAATCACTTGGCATTTCTTTGCTATCAATACACAATTTAATGATTTTTGACTGGGATAATTCAAAACTACCAAGATTAAGGGTATAACTGATGAATGGTTTAGCTAACCTCTTACCATGTTTACTCTCACTTTTCTTGCATATGTTGGAAAATTAAGAGGGAAAATGTGTTCTAAAAAAATGTGACTTTATGGGAAAAGGTATTCTGAGTTTCTACTCTATAATATTTTCAGTCATTTCTGTATTTGTTTGTCTATCTCATGAGTAGAACTGTTTATTGATTGTTACCCCTGTAAATCTGAACCTGTAAAGTCACCAAAACCACCAAATATTTATGAATAGAAAATAATTCTTATTATGTGTACAAAATGAAGTAAATTGATTCTTGTTCTCTAAGGTTCAGTTTTTCTATTACAGAAACATAAGCAAAACTAACAAAACTGTAGTACAGCAGAGTTTGACAGCCAAAAAGTTATTACTTCTATGAGTGCATGGACTTCTTTTTGAGTCATAAGTTGCAGAAAAGCTAAAACTGGTTGTTCCCATCCTTTTACCCCCTAACACTTCACATTTTTCAGCAGCTAGGCTAGTAGCTGTGGGAGACCCTGGCAGCTGGAGGGCACACCCTCGGTTCCCAACCTGCTCCCAGCAGCTTTAATTGTTACTATCTGCAAAATACCAGGTGCTCTCTGTGACCTAAGATGTTAATAGTGCTTAGCTCATCTACATAATTGGTGTATGGGATATGATTCATATTGTCAGTGTACTTATAACAAATAGCTTGATTTCCATGCCCAGAGAAACTGAACACTACAGCTGCTAAGGCAGGCATATTTAAAAGCTGCAGAATTTTCTTAAGCATATTGTGGTAAACTAGGAGCATTAGTCAGCAGGAGTCATTCCAAGATCTTTGGGGCAATTACTCAAAAAATGGCTTATTTTATGCAGCACTGAAGTCAGTGGTTTTGTAGTTCCTCAACTAACATTTTATTAACATATACTTGAGTCTGAAAATTATTGTTGTAGGAGTGAAATCTAAATCTTTGTTAATCTTGTTGGAGAAAGTAAAATTTTGTGGGGATTTTTATGTGTTGATTTGGTTTAAGACATATATGTATATGATCTGTAAAGCAGCTGGCATTGAGCCATTTCATCTCACAATAACTAAAATTTAGAGCTTATTTTCCCTAAGTTTCTTCTAGAGTATATATTTTTGTCAGTAATGTAGTTATCAATATACAGTAAACTTGAGCATATGTTCACTAATTTCTGATTTTTCGAAATGAAATTTGCTTTGTCTTAAGAAATTAAAGTAGTCAAGTATGAAAAATATATTGAAAAGTTACTAAAATAAAATCGGCTCAATATTGGAGAGTATCTGTTTTTCAAATAAATGTATATTAAAATATAATTACAGTTATACATAATGTAATATAATTTATATACAGTTAGGTACACTTTTTTTATAGACATTACAGCTTAAACTTGAGCATGTATTTGATAGTTATACTAAGTCATGCCAGTCAGATTTTCTCTTGTTTTTGGAAAATGCCAGCTTTGATAGAAATAAAATTAAAAACAAAGAAAACTCCAAACAAACAATTTTTTTTTCAGAAGTAGCACCCTTCTGAAAATTATATTTTCTGATACATAGTGAAACCATAGTTTTAAGTATTATAAGTGAGATAAATAGCACTATATAAATTCCCAGGAATTGTTTACAAGGTTTTTGCCTTGTGATTAATTTGTATTCTACTTTTATACTTATTTATGCAAGTTATACTTAGTTATGCAAAAATGAAGGACTTCTGTCATCTGAAGATGGGAAGAAAAATGTTGGGACGTACTTTTTCAGGTTTTCACTTTTTTCAAAAATCACTTACTTTTTAGCCTTCAGGTTTCTATCTTGTAAGCTAATCTTTAGTATGAATGGTAGTGTTCCATTTCAATGTTTTACTTGTACTACGGAAAAAAAAAAATCCTAATTTTGTTGCTTAGTTTGTCAGTCTTAATCCATGTTGAGAATTTTTCTCCAGTCTGTGGATTAGTTAGAGGCCATATCTAATTAGTCCAAAGAGCCCTATTTTTCATCTCATCGGGCATTGAATATTTCTCAAGTCCTTTTCATCAAAGTGATTAGATAACTTTTAAACTATTTCACCTTGCAACCAAAACAAGAGGTTTGTTTCCATTCTATTCAGATTTTGGTTGCCTGTAAGAACTTTGAATTTAAAAGCTTTGTTTGAAGGTTAGCAGAAAATGAGCTGTAGTTTGAAGCTGTTTCAGATCTCCAGGGTGACACGAACTTTGCGAGAGATCTCTCTTTTGTTAAAGAGCTACCTTTGAGATAGCTAAGTACAGTGAGAAGACTTTCTTTTGTAACTCTTCCAAAGTGAAATGTTTTTTATCCAAAACAGGCAGAAGACTGGGGTTTTTTAAAAGTAAATTAAATAGGTGAGAATTTTTCCCCCTGTCTTCCATGGTATTTCTAACCATACAAATTGACTTTCTAGTCCTATTTTTTTCCCTTCTGTGTAATTGTATTTCACTTATAGTAATGTAGAGGCTTTGTATGAGAGGAGTCACATAGGGTGTGTTTGCGTGGCGTGTCTGGTCCACACTAGCCACCCACTGCTTTTCCTCTTTGGTCTATGAGACTCATTGGATGGATACTCAGGGGTTTCAAAAAGAAGCCTGAGCTTGAACAATTCTTGCAGAGTTGCAGCTGCTAAGGTATGTCTGCACCGACTTCATACATCTGTCAAAATCCCTATGGCATGGCTGGTGTTGCACAGCTTCTCTCACACCGGTGAGTTACAGTCATTCCACTCTTGTGGCACAGAGCAAGGACCTGAAGCTTTCCTCATGTGGGTTAGGTGTGACTATAGGCTCAAAGGGGATTTCAGGCTACAAGCAAGGCTGTGACATAGCCTGGGCTTGAGGCATTAATAATGTGGATGGTCAGCAAGACAGAGCATAAAAGCAGGTTCAATTAACTTTGTAAAGTAAGTTGCAGCTCTGTCATCAGAGGGTTGAATTCTCTTATGTGTAATTCATTGAAATTGATGTTAAATGTGCAAATGGAAATGACAGCTGGGTGTTCCAGCAGAACAAATGAAAGGTTTCTTGGAATTCAGGTCTGCTTTAGCAGCTTTGGCTGCTAAAAACAACATCTGATGATACTAATATTTAAATAGTCATGACTTTGAATACTCATAGAAATATTTCCACCCATCCTCTTGGTGATGTATAGTACCATGCTGCTTTGCTCTTACTCAGCAGTCATCCTTAGAACACTCCCACAACCCCTTCATCATGTCTCCTTTATTTCCACTACTTTTCTCATTCATCTGACTTATACTCTCCTATCTGTACCTTTTGAAACAAGCTCATATTTTGCTTGTTCACACAAAATGATCTCTGCCACCCTTTTCAATATGCTGGGCAATTACCTGTAAGATCATTTCACAAATGAAAGGAAGGAATGCTGAATGTTACTTCCTTATTGCACAAGATCTTCTGACTGGATGCAAAATTGTGCAGAATGGAAAAAGCACAGTTTTAGGTGCCCTAGGGTATCTGAGGCACAGACATAGAGCTGGCAAATCTGACATGGAATGATCCACACCTTTGTGGACTGGGTTAAATTAATTTTGGCATCTAACATTCATTTAGGCAACTGAGTCCAAATAATTGTACTGTAAATGATGTTTCAGCTTTTTATTGCAGCAATGTTGTTAACTTCATCTAGTCAAATTATTAAAAAATGGATTTATTCCTTCAGAAAAAAAATATTTTTAAAAAGTGCATTCGAATTTTGGCCTAGAGTCTCATCATACATTTAGGTGCTTTGTAGTCTGTCTTTGTTCATTGTTCTAAAAATTGAACTCTATTTAACTCTGTATTCTTTCTCCTGGGAACTACCTGTGTTTCTGTATTACATTTCTACTTAAGTATAATTCAGTCATTGTCTCTGCATAAGGGCAGTAAGGCACTTCATTTGACTTTTAACCATAAAACTTAACAGACTATGTTGGGATTTTCTGGAAAATGATTTTATGGTCCTCAGTCCACAGATATAGCATCCTCTTCTTTTTTAATCCTAGTAGGAAAATTGATGAAGTGAAACTAATTGTACTTCTTGGTGACACAAGAATAGGGTTCAGGAGGACAAACCTTAGAGGTCTTTGACCAGTGTACAGAATTTGCGTAACAGGTTTACTGTTACGACAGAACTATGAGCACAGAAATAAAAGGAAGTTATGCTTTTCATTTGGTTCCTTTGGCATCTACATGTTGAAGATGAAAGAATTTTAAAATAGGAAGTATATCTAGTTCATATGAATCAGAAATATGACCAATAGCATTTTGCTGTCACATTCCTATAGTGGTGTGCTTCAGAATGGCATATGTTATCAGTGTGCCTTGACAGAGAGAACCACCCTTTTCAAGAACAGCACTGAATGCAGGCTTAACTCAAAGCAAGACAGAGAGCATATGCTTATGATTGATTTAATTAGGAATTCTTTCCAAAACAAAATTATATGCTAGATGGCCAACACTTGCAAAGTTGTAATTTTATATTTAAAGTAAATGTAATAATACTGGCAGCCTTGAGGTTGCTGGATTGCAGTAGTGACTGGTATTTATATCTGGTTCATTAGCAAGCCACTGCAAAATTTCATGTGACAAAAATCCTTTTGGCTAATGAGCCCCCTTTTAATTAGGCTCTGAACTTTCAAAAGAATACAGCTTATTTTTTTCCGCAGTACTGTAATATAACTGCATAAAACACTTGCAAAAGTGAATTGAATGATAGAAATATTTTCTAGTGCATTAAGCAGACCACTTGTTAAGTACTTAGACATCTAAGGCTTTGTTTTGCCAGACCAAACTGAGGCAAATAAAAAGGGCTAGGTTACATAATGAAGAGCGTTTTCTTTTGTTTTGTAATAGAACACTTTGAGTTCATGAAAGCCTTGATAAAGCTGAGACTCTTGTGGCTTCTTCTGGCGGTTTATACAGTTATTTTGACATGCAAGCGTTATTGAACATGCATATAGTATCTTGCAGATGTTATGCAATCAGCCATGCACTGAAAAAATGTTTTTCCCAAAAAAGCACTTAAAAGAAAATAAAAAGCTGTCTCCAAATTTAACTAGTTTTAACATGTAGATGTGTCAGAGTTGAGACTGTGAAATGTTGCTTGTCATTTTGGCAGATACTTGTTAAAATATGAATAAATACAGACTGTATTAAAAAGAAATGTAGGTGGTAACTAGTAAAGTTCTAGCTCTTTTTTTTGCATAAGTTCTGCTCTCCAGTTTTAGGATTGCTATAATTAGCCAGTCCTATACTAAATCACACTGTAAAACAAAGGAAATGAGCGGTGTTGAGAGGTAGTCGTTCTAAAGTAGCACGTTTCCTCCTGACTTCTGAAACCTCCTCCATTGTGCTGTTTGCCTTTCATTCTCCTCTTTATCCCAACAGTTAACCAAGTCCTAGTCAGTCTGCATCACTAACTGTAAAAGCAATGTTTCTGTGCCTGGGGGTGCATATCCTGATATCCACCTGACCTCTCTGAGGGTCAGGAATACTGCTCTAGCCAATGAATATCATATCATGATATTTGGGGAGAAGTGCTGTGAAGAACTGCAGAAAGCATTTACTAAGTAGTAAAAAGGCAGGTGAATTTAAAGGAAAGAAATAGGAAGCCATGCACAAAAACCCGCTACAATTTCACTTCACAAAAATAAAATTAAGCTGGCCATTTCCTTCCACCAGTGAGAGCTTTGAATCTTGACAGATAGTCCCATGTAAATGTTTGTTGAAAACTAAATTAACTTTCGAAAGAAGCAAACTGGGAATTTTTGGAGAAGAAGTAACCCCCAGAAACATTATTCTACTTCATGAGATCTAGTGCTCTCACACTTCAAATATCTTGCAGTTCTCATTATCTGTCTCAAAAAGTATATGGTAAAACTGGGTCATGTTCAGGAAAGGACAACAGGATATTTTAAAGTACAAAAAAGATTGTCTTTACCCTGGGAGAAAAACCTTAAAGATAAATGACAAGATGTATGATAGAGATTGTAAAACTGAGTGACTGAAGAGGTTGGATAGGGCTGGATTTTTCTCTCTCTCTTTTCTGTATACCAACTGAAGTGCTCCAAAATGTTGATGGTGGAATGAATATGGCCAATGTACACCATCTTCTTTGAATGCAGGATTTTCAGTTGGCAGCAGTTTTTAACAGTTGAAGAGAAGTCATTCATGGATGCCACTGTAATTTAATCCTGAGTTCACATTCTATTTATATAGAGTACATCTCAACACATGTTAAAAAAAAAAACAACAAGATGCCAGGAAAAGCATAAATGTAAAAGAGAAATAGCTTGCACCTTTAATTTATTCAAAGAAAGTTTAAAATACTTTAAGCAATCTATTACCACTTCCACACCCCCATGTTTTCACAAGTAAAAGTATCTATATAGGTGGCATGATTTATTTTCAGAAGTACTATTCACGTCTCACTTGTGAAATCTATGAAAGTAAGGAATATTCAACAGCATTCGACATGGGAAAAACTGTCCAGTGGTTGTGGACTAAATCTGACTTAAGATTTCCTAAGTACCAAAGGAAAGGCATAAAGAAATTATTTTTTAATTAATTAATTAAGAAAAAAAGCTGATGGATTGTTTTTTGTTTTAACTGATTTCTCGTCCAATGTCTAATACAGTGAGCTTATGATTAGCCGAGGCAAGTGGAGCTTTGGAATGCCATAAATAAAACAAAAGAGTGGATAATATAAAAAAAATACGTAAAGTAGGCCCTTCAGTATTGCCATTTAAGTTTAGAGGTAAGAATTCAAGGCAACGTCAGTGACACAGCTCACATTCTTTTTCCTAATAACAATCTAAATCATCCATGGTGCAACTTGTGGTCATTTCCTTTTGTCCTATTGCTTGCTACTTGTGAGACCAGAACAAGCCCCACCCTGCTAGTACCACCTTTCAGGGAGTTGTAGAGAGCAATAAGGTCTCCCCTGAGCCTCCTTTTCTCCAGCCTAAACAAGCTCAATTCCCCCAGCTGCTCCTCACAGGACTTGTGCTCCAGACCCTTCCGTAGCTCCACTGCTCTTCTCTGGACTCTCTCCAGCACCTCAATGTCCTTCTTGTAGTGAAGAGCCCAATACTGAACACAGGACTGGAGGTGTGGCCTCACCAATGAGGAGTACAGGGGACAATGTCTGCCCTGGTCCTGCTGGCCACACTGCTGATACAGGCCAGGATGTCATTGTCCTTCTTGGCCACCTGAGCACACTCTGGATCATGTTGAGCTGGCTGTCAACCCGTAGGCCAAAATCCTTTTTTGTTGGGCATCTTTCCAGCCACTCTTCCCCCAACCTGTAGCACTGCCTGGGGTTGTTGTGACCCAAGTGCAGGATCCAGCACTTGTCCTTGTTGAACCTCATACCACTGATCTCGGCCCATCAATCCAGCCTGTCCAGATCCCTCTGCAGAGCCCTGTTACCCTTCAGCTGATCAACACTCCTGCTCACCTTGATGTTGTCTGTAATCTGTCTGAGAGTGTGCTTGATCCCCTCATCCAAGTTGTTGATAAATGTATTTAACAGGACTGACGCCGATACTGAGCCCTGGAGAACACCACTCATCACTGGCCACCAGCTAGATGTAACTTCCTTCATGACTGCTCTGGGCCTGGTCACGCAGCCTGTTGTTCATCCAGTGATGAGTGCAACCGTCCAAGCCATGGGCTGCCAGTTTTTCCAGTAGAACGCTGTGCCAAAGGCTTTAGTATAGTCCCGGCTGATTCTGCACATTCACAGAATGTTACCATTCTCACTCAAGGTAATGCCTATGTTAAAGCAGTCTGGACAGCATTGGCAATGAGGTTAGAAAAGGAGACAGTAGCTGTCAAATCCTCACTACATCTCTTAGTTTCTGCTAGATTGGTCATAAAACAGGTGATCCTTTTGCTGCAAAATTTTGTGTATTTGGTTTATCATGAACGTTAAGCAAGGTTGCTGCCCATTTTCCTGGTTTCCTGATTTTCAGTATATTTTGGGCTGTTGTGTGTCCTCCTGTTGGATAAAAGGCAGAAGACTGTCACATGCAATGCAATGTTATTCCAAGAGGAGGAGAAGGAAGAGCACAGGCTGTGCAGGCCATGTGCATTCTCTCCTATTATCACAGTGCAGTCTTTCACTGATGAATCATATGCCCCATGGTCTAGTTATAAATAACATGCTCAGTGTTAATTAGTTTTTTTGCTGTCGATAATGTCCCTGGTTATCTATACAGGCTGTTCTTTGATTGTTGCATCTGGCACTTTGGCACATTTCTATCCATACTTCATGATATCAAACCTTACTATTTGCACTAAAATATTCATATAATGACATTAGTGCAATGTAGAGGTGGCTGGCCTAAGTGACCTCTACAAATAGAGTCATTGATCTTAAAGCTTATTTTAGGCAACTTTCAAAATTTTGAAGTGTAAGGTAAAAGATGTAGATTATTTAAAATCAATCTTACTGTCATTCATTTTTTGCTTACCTAATGCCCAAATCAAATTTTTTTGCAGTGACTTTGGCTTTCTCATGGTTAAGAAGTGTATAAGGAGAAATAATATAAAAAGCACATGAGAAAAGTAATGTAAATGCTTATGGTCGTTAAATAGGTTATTACATTTACTTAAACTGCTGACATAGTAGCCTCTATTCCTAGCTTGCTGCCTAAAAGATGTTAGCTTTCAGCTGTGTATCTTTTTGTCTGGTTTTTTCTATATAGTTCTTCATTTTCCTTATTACACTAGCTACAGGTTTCTAATCTTTTCAAAAACTGTTGCTTGCAAGGTCACATCTTGCTAAACAAAATAAGGAATAAAGAATTTAAACATCAGTCTCCTCCTCCACATTCTTTTAGCTAACTGGCTAATATGATAGATGAGAGAACTGGTTGTAAAAAGTCACAGTGAAACACTCCCCATAACAGCAATTACAGGATTAGGAATGCTGCAGTTTTTGGTAGTTCCTTTGAGTGTAATCTATAACAAATATGGTATGTACTCTGATTGCATAGAAATTACTTCAGGTAATGAAGTTGTAAACAGTTGTAAGCTGGTTTTGGAAAATCATCATTATCTATTTTATAGCCCCACAAGACACTTAACATATGGTTAATAAGAAAAACATATGTGAATTGTCAGGTATTTAAAAGTTTTCTGTAGTATTTAATTTTTGTATGTCCACAAAAGGCTCACTCGGGAAATGTTGTATAAGTAATACATGCTGATTGGATATTTAATTAGATTACTTCGGGTATTACCCCCATCTGGAAGTTCCTGTGAGCACTGAAGTTCTTTGGCATTAAAAATGAGCCTTTCTGTAAAAGTTCTTGGCATTGAAGCTCAGAACCATGGCCTGAACAAGCCCTGTTGCATTTGACTGCGGCATTTGACTGCGGACATGCGAAGCTTCTTTGGGAATAGTAAAAGATGAAGAATTTGCACTGAGGTGCCAATTGCTTCCTGTGTTATATCCTCCTGGGGTTTTCAGTATCTTTGGTTCTTTGTCTACGGTGCCAATTGTGAACAGTTGGAAGGCATCTTGCTTGCATCTGAAAGCAAGAGTGGGCTGGCAAGTGACAAGGCAGGTCTTGCTCGTTATTTGCTCAGTGTAACTAAACTTGTTAAATTTGAGTATATGCTAAAGCAGTAGGCTTGTACGGGGCCAAACTGGCTCAGCACCTTTGAGGTCTGTATCCTAATTCAGAAAATACATTCTGTACTTGTTACTACAGTTCCTGTTCCTCGGCTTTCTCAAGCACATGTTGGATGATACAGCATTGAATCTTCAATATGGTTCTCTCATCTTTCTGCTGATGATCTTGCCTTTTTTTGGTTTGGTTTGATTTGGTTTGGTTTGTTGGGGTTTTTCTCCCTAATCTAAATTGTACAAGTTCTTTTACACTAAGTTAGTGATAAGTATTCTTATTTTTTCTATTAAGGTTTGCTCTCTTAGGGATTGGGGATTTTTGTCTAGAATGAATAGATTGAGGTGAAGGAAAAAAGCAGTATAAAGTATATAAATTACTGTAAATGCAAACCCTTAATAAATAAAAAAAATCACATTCAGTGTTAACAGACTAAATGAAAAGTTGCTTTAATACAAACCATTTAAATTTATATAAGGAATTTATAGGATTTAAAAGATAGTGCTAATCTTAGGTTTGTAATGATTCTGAAGTATTTTTGAAAAACTTTGAGTTGTATCACATGCTTTTGCAGTTGATACATTCTGCATTGAGAAGTTGCACAAAGGTTTTTTACAAGAAAATAAATATTTTGGATTTCCTTCACATTCCTATGTTTGGTGGTTGCTCAGTCGAACTTTCTAGGCCAGAAAGCTTTATCTTCACCGTTTTTTGCTGTTCTTTTCTTTTAATGATAGAAGTTCACGTCAAGCTATGTACAGTTTATCACCTCCTGCAGGAAGATATCCTTCTTCAAGTTCACACTTCAAAATAACGTACTGATTTTTATTTGCTAGCAAGGGAAGGAGGTCTTAATTTTACTTGGCAATAGATTTTTCTGTTAGCAATTGGATGGATTTGAAGCCACTTACACATTTTTTTCTCCATTATTAGCTGTACTAAGTTGTATTTATTATTTGCAAGGAGAAAGAGGACACAGACAAAAGAAAATAAATTGTTGATTGTTTTGGATGTTGGTACTTTAGGAACTTCTAGCTTTCTGAGCATTACAAGGACCTTAACTGCCACTAAAGAGTGTTGCTGCTCCAGGGCTTTGCTCCCACACTCACCACTTCGAGAGATTTGATTTAAGTATTGTGCCATTCTGGCTTCTTTGTTAGAGCAATATAGCAAGTAGCAGGCCTAACATTTGCTTTTTAAAATGCATAATTTGTCATCATGCAAAAAGAATTTCTAAATGTTCTGTGGAAACAGGCAGTCTTCAGCAAGGATTTTGCAAAACTGCTTATACTATGAATTGCCCCATGCCACAATATAGATTAAATAAGACTTTTTAATTAAGGGGAAAGATGACACGTCTTCATTCCCAAAGACAGCATTTTGTATCATTTTCGAATTTCTCTAGCCTTGCACTATGAGTTTTCTTCATGTAAAAAGGATTTATTCATCTACATAGTGCACAATGTTCACTTTTCTACACAGACAACTACATACTTCTTATATTCTATCCAATAAAACAGAAAGAACTGTATTGCTCCTAAGATTTCAGTCTTCTCTTGGGTCTCTACCAGAGAAAATAGGTTTCTTCTATTTGCTTCTTTCCCATGAAGGAAATCTGGAAAATTAAAAGGGATGGAGGAGGGCTTCGTCTAGGTTTTTAAATCCCCTTTCAACTTCTCTTATCTTTCTCCCTAATTATTCCTATTTCTTCAACTTTAAAATAGACTTTAGCTCCAGAAAATCGAATCTAATTGTCCTCTGTGTCAGCTACATACACAGGAACACTGAGTGCATAACTTACACGTTTATACAGAATTAAGGTCTTTATATACTAACAGATATGAGATACCACAGATGGCATGTGGATGGAACTGTACAATATCATCTAACTGCAGAATCTGAAACTGCTGAGACTACTTCCAATGCTGTTTTAATTCGAGATTTAATACGTTGGTGTCTGTAGCAACAAAAATAAAAGAGATATTTTAAACAGGAAAAATCAGAAAGCTTTTACTGCTTAGAAGGAAAAAGGTCAGGCCAGAGGGATGGATCATGAAATTTGAGGTTCCCACTGCAAAACAAAAAAATTTGGTAGGATCTGCATATTTTGGATTTCCATAATTTTAAAAAATTTGTTGACTCAGTTTATCTTCCTCTAATGATGCTTTCAATAACAATAGTCAAACCTCATCTATTTCAACAAGGAAGTGTACCAGACTCTTTAACATGCTGTGATTTGCTGACTTAAGATCTTGCAAGAGCTAAATCCCTACAGTAATAATATTCTCTTAAGTTAGTAATACCATAAATCCTCTAAATGTAGTTCTGATGTTGAGTGCTCATTTCTACTGTCAAAATGATACCTTTAAATAGGCAGCTTCTGGGTTAGACTGTTTCAGTTTTGTGGTTCACTTGCTGAAAAAACCTACTTGGTTATTTATTTTGTTTGTTAGGGGTTTTTTTTCTAAAATTTAGGACCTCCAAAACTATAAATGTCCACAAAACCTGGCATTCTGAGACTCATTCCCAAATGGTGTACAAAGATTTAAATTTTATTTACCATCTTTGCACTTCTTCCAAGAGGCAAGCAGTGAATACAAGTATCTAATTAACACAAGGTTTTCTTTATTCATGCATATGACTGTTTATTACATTTAATCAACTAGACAACAGAATTGTACATTACATAGGAATCAACATACAAAAAGAGTAAGCATTCTATTTTTATCCTATGTGGTATAATAAAGCAATCTAGAAAGAATGGAGTGTGATTGAAATATTAATATATAGAATGACCAGTGGTAAGGAAACATAGCTAAAAGCAACCAGTGTAAACACTGGCCTCTGAGTTTAGTGTGTTGTGGCTAAGCAAACCATGTACCCAAGGAAATGGATATCACGACATCCTAATTCTTTGAACTAGCAAAAAAAAAAAAAAAATTTAAGAAGCTGATTTTTTTTTCCACCGAGTTCTTTCTCCCAGACAGCTGAGAAAGCACAAACAGGTTTTCTATAGAGAGAGACTACCCATAGAAATTGCTCCATAGAAACTGTAGAACTATGTATTCCACAATGGTGACTTAACAGAAATGTATTACATGGTATCTAATATGCCTGTTTGCTAATTTAAGAATTTGTGTTCAAAAGATTTTGTATGACAAGAATGGTGATTTGTACAAAAAAAGTCAGGTGTAATTACCTTATGATTATGTACATTCAGCATACGACTAGAGGTTTTAGGAAATCCGGGATGTACTATTTATTGTTACAGTCTGATGATGTGACCCTGTCTGTATCCCTGAGATTTGAGTGCCTCATCTGTCTTGCCTGTGACTACACAAAAAAGTTGTTTCCTTACACTCACAAAGTCTGCATGGTAAAAATTGCCAAAGAAGCATTAAGTATTCAGTCTTCCCGTATTTACATTGCTCTGTCTTCCATTCCCTTGGGACAATAGATGGCAGCAGATCTGTATTTGGACAGTTTTCTTTGTACATACAGTGCACACAAGGAGGCACTCCTGAGTGGCATAAACTGTAAAACCTGGAAGACAGTTTGAGTAGCAATTGGACTTTCTTGAAAGCCTTCTTTTTTCAGAGGAAAAAAAAATGATGTCAAATCAGTTGATCTGGCTAAAGGATAAACATATGCATTTTAAAGCTTCCTAAATTTAGCCTGTGATTCAATGACATATACATGTGTTTGCATATGCATGCATAAAATAGATATCACTTTTTTTAAACACACAATCAGATTACAGTAAGTTGCCAGTTTAAAAAAAAAAAAAAGTTTCCTGGATAAGTGTAAGTAGCGGTAAAATCCATCTGTCAGAGCTGACAGAATGGTGAACTTCAGGGAAAAACATGACGAAACATTTAAGAATTTGCTTGAATAAAATACTTAGAGAGATGGTTAAAATTCTCCTTTCCTATTCCACTGTCTGCTGGGTTGGATGGGTCCCTTACCATAGAAGTGGTTGTATGCTAATGGTGTGTGCAGGTGAGAACTTGTTCAGGGAGGAATGCGATCATCAGCTACCGGGATAAATGCATAGATAACAGAACATTAAGTAATAATTGCATAGAGGGTGGAGAAGAGAGGCTTGGTAACAGACTTGGGAGGAGTCTGCCAACTGCAAAAAATACCATAAATTACTATAATGGTGCATAAAATTAAATTTGGACAAAAACTGAATCTCTGCAACTGAGGGAGGTATTCATTTTTCTAGAGGCCCAGAAAGCATTTGGCAGGCTGACTGTTCTTGGCTGGGCCACAGTTGGCTATGGGAAATACCAGCTGCTGCAAGAAGGAACTCTGATTGTGGCCTCTTACTACAGCTCTGTATCACTTAATGAATCAATGATAATTATCAGAGTAAGCATATTTTGGGTAAAAATCACCGCTGCAAAGGAATTTGCTCTTTAGCAGTAGCTGACATAGAACAGACACCTTGAATAACACTAAGCTAAAAATAATTGATCCAAAATGACTGCAAACTTTGAAGTATTAGAGGTAATGCTCAGCAGGGTGAGCAACCAGTGAATTGGTAATTACAAGGATAAAATGAATTCCCAAAGAGCATTGAATGAAAAATGCTAGTATCTCCTGGGTTTTACTATGTATATTTGCATTTTAAAGCTGTTTTAATTTTTTATGAAAGCATATATGGTTTTTAAAGGTTATGTGACAGGATTCCTTTTTTTTTGTGATGAAAAGTCAGTAGATACCCACAAAAACTGTAGCACTGGTCTGTGACAGAAATCCAGAGAAGCACCAAAACCTGATAGGTTTGTTAACATAATACAAATAATGTCCAAACACCTTAAAAATGGTGATTTTTACTGTTTCCTCTCCACTCACCTGGAACTTTCTTTGTATTTTCCACATCATAATCACGTAAAGGGGGCTGGCTAGAAGTAACTGGGCTAATTGTATGGTGCAACAAAAATGAGGTCAAAATTCAACCAATACATTTTATTCAGCTTTTTATAAGTGTAATATTTGTATTCAATATTAAAAGCATCATATTTGTATTTCTGATCTTAAAGTTTTCTAAATATCAGAACGACCTAATGAGTGGGTTTTAGCTGGGGTAGAGTTAATTTTCTTCACAATGGCTAGCACAGGGCTATGTTTTAGATACATGATTGCTGCATGATATTGGGTTGCTGTCTGTGATTAAACCACAACACTTACATAATGGCATAAGGGCCAACAAAAAAAATACTTTATCAAGTGTGTAAAAATATACAGAAAACCAATGACTCAGAAAGTCAGAAAGCAAGTCTCTCTTTAGATCCTTGATCTAAAAGATACCACATCTGGACTTGAGAATGTCTTAAAATGTGCTGTCTTGTATTTGAATATCTTGATACAGTTTAATACTATATGCAGTGCATAATTTCAAAATGTGTAAAGGTATGTGTAATATTCTTTTGCAGAAATGCTGTATTTTGATAGGATCTCACGCTGAGATTTGATCTGAATAAGATGAAAGATGAGTTTATTCACATAATAATGACTGAATTTTACTTCAGATTATTGGCCATTTTATCAAGTGTTTTACTTTACTATGCTTATTGATACAGTGTGGCACTTAAATTATTTGGAGCTGTAAGCAATCAGAAAGTTTAAAAATCAGCTTATATTTAAGCAAACATTCTTAACAGATTCTTATCCTACTGCCTCTTTTTTTGATGTGGTCTTTTAATGTTAGGGGAAAAGAAAAAACTTTTATAAATTACAAACTTGTAAGTGTCATTAATAGAATCAGAGAAGGGCCTGGATTGAACAGGACCATAAAGATCATCTAATTCCAACTCCCATGTCTTGGACAGGGATATATTTCACTAGACCAGGTTCTCAGAGCTCCATCAAATCTGGCCTTGAACACTTCCAGAGTTGCTTTTATAGTGCTAAGCTATGATACGCAGCAGCCAGGAATTTTGCTAATATCTGAAATTTCCAGTAACATGGTCCAAGATGGATGTGTCTGTGTATATGAAAGAGTGTATATATCCTACAGAATATAAAAAGAGGTGTTATGTATCTTATGTCAGACTTTACACTTCAGAGAATACACTAACTTCATGGAATTCATTGGTTTTCTCATTGCTAAAGTGGAGGCTATCATGCAGAAACAGACATTTTTGGGGGGGTCTAATAAACCAGCAGTGCTGTGAGCAGGAGGGAGAGTGCTGAGTGGCTGCAATGCATGACATGCAGGAGTACACCCGTGGCTGATGAGTTTTGTTCTTATCTCTCCTGTTAAATCCATGGCTGATTGTACCTAAACCGTTCCAAAACCAGGTTGATACTATGTTTTAAGGTTACTGGAGAAAGGTAAAATCTGAAGTATCACTTCTGACTGAAAGACTCTGCTTTTTATGCACTTGGTGCAAGGGGCTAAGATGGATTGGCACAGTCACCACTAAGGCTGTGTTTAGTCAATGTCAAAAAGTTTGTCAAATCAGTTTACGCAGCTTCCTTAGTGTAGTTTTATACTTCACACCCACCTCTGAAATACGTGTGTGTAACAAGCACATTTAGGATGACCAGTAAGAATGCCTTGGCAGAGGTGAAACCTCAAGCATCTTACACAAAGTCTGTGTCTGTATCTAGCGGAAAGACAAGCAGCCCATTTTTTTTTTTCCATGCTAGATCTGACCCACAAAATTTAAGGACAAAAAGATTTTTTCTGAGTGAAAACAAAGTTTGTACTCCCTTTATACCATTCTGTTTTGTTTTAAACAAACAGGAAAACTGTAAGTGCACATGTTGGTAGTGTGTACCAGAGTTTCAAAAAGATACAGAACTTGCTGTATGCAGGGATTATGTGCAGATGCATAGAATTATTTAATTTAATTTCATTTAAATTAATTTAATTTAATTTAATTTGGGCCTTCCAGCAGAGTCTGCTTTAAAGGATGACTTCACTGAACGGCTGACTAGTTTGGATGTGGCAAACAGAGATGAAGATACGTGGGTTCTGGATTGCAGACTGGGGCACTCAAACTCATTTCCTCATTCAAGTGAGAAAGAAAAGATCAACAGAAGTGTGGTGCATCTGAGCCTGGAACTGAATGTGAGTTGGACTGTATTCCTGCTATATTGGATTTCAACAAGCATTTATTACATACAATTACATTTTTGGTATGCATTTATTTAGGGTCAGTCTAAAACTATGTTCCAAAATATCTGACAAACTGAAAAGTTTTGGATGGGATACAGTTTTCCAGATGGTATGGGAGCCCATATGTCTTTCTGCAACTGAGAGCAATACTTACGGAAAATTTCTGAAATTATATAAATAGATTAAGATACATGATGTACCATTTCTAAAATCTTGACGGGTGTTTAGTTTAAATGAGTCACTTCCTGGAAATGCATTGCAGGAGCAAGCTGTGTGTGTGCACCTGTGCATGTGTGTGTGCTCACGTGCATGGGCGCAGCCCAAGCACTGGGAGCCATGCTGCTGCTGCTCAGAGTTTTGGAGAAGCTGAACTGGCACTGGAGTCAGACTTGCCATGAGTTTGACAGGAAAAGTTTCTAAACTTCCCGGGGTATAAAACACTGAAGCTTCAGAGGGCAACCTGAGTTAATCATAATGTCAGGCCAGCTTAATGTAGCTGGAAATACTTATATGCTACCAGGGTGAGCAGTAAGCAGCCTACAGAGAGACATGTTTTGGCAGTAGTTTTCAAATTGGAAGGGAAGGGAACAGAATGTAGAAGAAGAGGAAAGAAACATGGAAAGGATTGAATGCTTGAAAGAAATTGCTTTAAAGACTAGATTACATAATACAGTTTGTGCAAAGAAACACTAAGGCAAATTTGTGTAAGAGTGACATCTATTGGTGGAAATACAAGAATTGATTTAAAAGTACAATTAAAATGCTTTTTAATGCTTACAATCACCTTTGGTATTCTCTTGAGCTTGTTATAAATTTGATTTCTTGTCCTAACTTTCATTTTCTTAAAATACTTATTTAGAATGTTATTGTACCAGTGTGAAGGTACAGGTTTATCCTTGTAATAAATTGTTGGGATGAAACAAATTACTGGACTGAGAGGAGCTGTGACATAGCTGTTATCACTGCTAGAAATATATGCTACAACAGGTAGTATATAGCCCATGAGAACCCTTCATCTGCATTTACAAAATCCTTGTATAGAGCAGGAGGAGTTACAAATTAAAGGCCATTTAAGAACAACATTTTGAATAAAATAAGAGATATCTGAGATTAGTAAGAAGCTTGTTTCCATCTTTCTTACTTTTTTTAAAGAAACATTTTATGCCTAAAAATCTAATTAAGTGCATTATGAAAAAATGGAATAATTTCAGTTTCTTGTAGTTAACAAGGAGGAATATTTATTCCACTATTTTTAAAATACTCAGAACAAAAGTCTTCATTTCTATTACAAAAAGGGTGCTCAACACGGGCTGATGGACTGCTAGGGACCCACTAAGATACTTTATCCTGCAGCTCACTCCCTGTGACACTCTGTCAGACCAGTACTCTGTGCTGAAATACAGAGCCCTTGTATCTCCAGGACTGTTTTTCTTCTTCAAGACAAGTCCACGGGATTGAAGGAGTTGCCAAGAGAACAATAGTGAGAAGGCTGCTGCAGCAGTTGCTGCCATCAGAATCTATTTGGACTGCAGGGCTGCCACTATCTTTCTTACAGGCCAAAACCAGGCTTCATGAGTTGCTCTGGTGACAACAACCCTTGGGTGTTCCCTTCCTCTTCAGGGTGGGATGTCGCACCCAGATATTGTCTTCCCTGTGCAGTCATCAGACTGGACAGCAAGACAATTGTGGTAAAAAAGGAGCCAGTGTCTGGAGAGCAATTCTGAAGCTAAGATTATGTTCCCAGGAAATAGCATCTAAAATGGACCAATTTATTTACTCACAGTTGAACTACACCCAGTCATGTTATCTATGGGCCTTTTCTGCTGTTAGAAGAAAACATTTAGCCTGACTGATCAAAAGTTTGACACCACTGTTTTAAAATGCACTTATAATAATAACAATATGAAAACAAAGCTATTTATTGAATAGCTCTGCTTGCTCTGGATTAGGAATACCCTAACATTAACGTACAATATAATTGTGTATGTGCATATATAGACATACTAGTGTTTGCTTATGGAATCATGGAATCATAGAATGGTTTGGGTTTGAAGGGACATTACAAATCATCTAATTACAACTCCCCTGCCATGGGCAGGGACACCTTTCACTAAAGCAGGTTGCACAGGGCCCCATCCAACCTGACCTTGAACACTTCCAGAGATGGGGCATCCAGATCTTCTCTGAGCAGCCTGTTCCAGTGCCTCACCACCATCACAATCAAAGAATTTCTCCCCAGTAGCTAATCTAAACCTACTCTTTCAGTTTGAAGCCATTATCCCTTGTCCTAGCAATACAGACCATTGTAAAAGTCCCTCTCCAGCTTTCTTGTAGCTCCCTTCAGGTGTTAAAAGGTGCTGTAAGGTCTCCCCAGACCCTTTTCTTCTCCAAGCTGAACAACCCCAACTCTCTCAGCCTGTCTTCACAGGAGAAGTGCTCCAGCCCTCTGATCATCTTCATGGCCCTCCTTTGGACTCACTCCAACAGGTTCATGTCCTTCCTGTGCTGGGACCCCAGAGCTGGGTGCAGCACTGCAGGTGGGGTCTCACCAGAGCAGAGCAGAGGGGCAGAATCCCCTCCCTCTCCCTGCTGCCCACACTGCTTTGGATGCAGCCCAGGACACATTTGGCTCTCTGGGCTGGGAGTGCACATGGCTGGGTCATGCCCAGCCTCTCACCCGCCAGCACCCCCAAGTGCTTCTGGGCAGGGCTGCTCTCAGTCTGTTCATCCCCAGCCTGTGTCGATACTGGGGGTTGCCCTGAACCAGGTGCAGCACTTTGTCATTGGTCGTGTTTAACCTCATAATATCCCCATTGGCCCACTTCTGCAGCTTGTCCATTATGTTATTGAAAAGATGTTTCTATATTTCTATTAGTTGGAAGAAGGTAGATAATGTAGATGAGAGAGAGAGTGAATGAATTTTGCTCTGGCAGAAATTTTAAATGCACAATCTACACCAGAAGCATGAAAAAAGATCCTGCATTAGATTTTAAACCTTAGGCATGGAGAAGATACAGACATATGGAAGGTAATGAAACAAAATAGAAATGAAACTCCACCCTATTTTTTATACAGCATTTCATCTCAGACAAAAAAAAAAGCACATAAGTGAGATGTGAAAATGCAGCTAAAATTGTAATTAATAGCTAGTAGTTACTTAAGAAAGTATGGTAAATTAATGTAACTATGTGGATTTTATTTTATAAAGCTTTTTGTTTAATCTTTAAACTACTATATCATACTGTAGATGGGGAGCAAAAGGCCTGTTGAAATGAAAAGAAGATGAAAAGAGAGTAACCTAGAAAAGGAAAAAGATTAAAAATTCATCTCCATTCTTTGTAACACTAAGTGCCAGCCTTTGTGCCTTAATGTACAAAGATCCTACTTAGTTTACTCAGACAGTTTATAATGATCTTCTGTTCCCTGTCTTTGTTACTTGTATGTTTGCTCATATTAACCAGATCAGCCAATACATCTTTCTAGAAGCTCTGTCTCAGATCTACGATTACTTTTTCATATGATAGGATTTGCAAGCTAATATTCCATAAATTTATTGATACAGTATACAGTATGCACTCCTTCAAAATAGTAAACTGAGTTTCTTAATGTGCTTTCTGATTTTATAGCTGTAATGCTATTACAGTGTTTTTCCAAATTCTCTAAATAGTCCATATCTCAATGTAAATCAGAATTTAGATGAAAGTGTTAAAAACCACTTTGCATTTATACAGATGGATTTATACAGACCCCTACATCAAATGTGTCTGGTGTCCACACATTCTGTTAACATCATGTATTGCTGAATTCTGATAAGAATTATCATGTCTATGTTTCTGTTGCTACATCTAAAATTAATTACTTAAATTTAAAGCAATTATGTTCGTGATACCCAAATCCCTCAAAAGTCAGGAAAGCTGCTCACACAATGGTCTAAGTGAGGTAACAAGGCTGAGAATAATGATGAAAATCAAGGCCCTATAGGTTTTCTTCCATCTTTCCTGCCTTTCCTATTTTAAAGCATTTAAAGTGTTAAAATACTAAGTATAAAACGAGGTAATCAGCAGGAGAGATAAACAGGAGAGCATGGGAATGTTAAGACCATTATCCATCTGCACAGTAAAAGTTAGGCCGAGGACAGGGCAGAGGGCAGACTGTGTCAGCTGAACTTCGGATCAGTTCAAGCAACCCGAGCTACAACCAGAGCCTGCTGCTTCTCGTGGCTCTTCTGAAGCCTGACACAGGTGGTGCATATTTGATTATATGATTATTTTCAAGAATTTATGCAAACTTTTCTAGATTTGTGGTTCCTTATTTTGAAAAAGCAGTAGAATGTTTGTTTTCAGTTTAGCAACCTTGCTGTTTTGTAGAATGTGTCTTTCCATCCTGTTCATCTAGTTTGTTACTACAGTGATCTGAAAAGGCAATCTGAGTAGATACGAGGTCAGGAAGTATTGAGCTCTGTCATATGAGAGTGATAGAAATTAGATGAGCTTATTCTGGCTTAATATGTGTTTTCTGCAAAGCCAGTTTTAAAACCTACTTCAGGTGAGCTTTTAGAGACCTCAAGAACAGAATTAGAGTGAGTTGTAGGTGTGACTTCTGTCTGTGATGAAATGTAGGTCAGAAAGGGTGTGGATTATTAAATCTGCTTTAAACTGTAAGGAATGGTTGTCCTTTTGTATAATTAGTGCATTGACTGCCTTGAAAGTTGCTATGACAGGTTTTAAGGGCTTTTCTGAGGCACCAGAGAGTTGTCAGTTTTATTAAGTAAAGAGGCTTGTAACATAATCATAATTGATTTTTCCTAAAGATTTTGAAGTTGTTCCTTTAGACGCAGTGTTACAGCCTGTTCAGAGAGACTTTCCTTATGAGATAGATCCACCCAGCATTAAAACACTTCTGCCAACAAACTGGCTCCATCTTATTTTACATCACAATGATGACATCTTTTCTACATAAAAATATTAAGGGCACACATTGATGTATGTATTTCACCCAGAAACACTCTATTGAGTAAGTAACCAATATGTATTTCATTATCAGCTATTCAGTCCCTCAACAAAGGACTCCCCACTGGGCTGATCATCAGAATGTAGGAAGCAGGTCTCTACAAAAGCCATATTTTAGGCTGGGCGTTTATGGACTGTGCGGTGAATTTCAGAGACTGGCTGACTCATTCATCACACTGACTTTCAGTTTTTGATCATTTCTCCGGGCATATATGTAGAGATGACTTTCCTTGTTCATCCTAGAGCTCAAAAAGCTTGAAAGTTTCTCCACACTTCCTAGAGTTTACGACAAAAAGAGGTACATACAAAACAGTATGTTCTGCAAGCTTGTGAGATTACTTCTGGTTTTATAGGGTTTATTTCTGCTTCTGGACTTTTAATTATTCAGTGTTCAACTCTGGGATTTCTGGCACCTCAATATATTTTATAACTTTAGCCTGACACTCAAAGCACGATCATTTTCACTACTAATTTGATCCTGATGTCCTAAATTTTGTTGGGATGTTGTTTAGACATAAAGTATGAGATTCCTGTTTTAAGTCCACTTTTAAACTAAACTTTTCATAAGTACATTAAAATCTTAAATAGTTAAATAGTGGCTGTAATCAATAACCTTCTAGTCATAGGATTGTTACAGCTTGGTGACCCTTTTTTATTACAGGGAAGTTTTATTCTAAGTGTGGGTTGTTGTTAATATAAACAGATGAATAAATATTTTGGCATAATCTGAATCAGTATGTTTAGTTTAAAAGGTATCATGAAGTTGTTCATAGAGGTATATTTTTTGTCAGTGACTAACAAAACTATTCTTGAAAATATGATTTATTGTTTATCCATAAGTTAACCAAGCCCCAAATAAATAGGCACATAAATAAATAAGCAAGACATAACCATACAATTTATCAGAACAATGAACAACTAATCATGTAATTGAACATAAAAATAGATGCGCATTTAAATGTAGAAAACTTTGGTTCAGTATTGTCACTTTGCCCCATTTATTTTGCCATAAAATGGAATTTAGAATTGCTTTAGATTTGCCTTCAAGAAATTTTGTCGTGGGGGAAATCACCAGTGCTGATGTAGCTTCCTTCCACTTGTTTTATAAATCCTGGTATTTAAAGAATAGGTTGGCATAGGGAGTGATAAGGACTCTGTGTCTCTTTCTTTATGTAGAGCTTCCTTTTGTGATATTAATCTATATTAAGCCTAAAAACCAGGGGAGCCATGACCTGTCAGTTGTTTCTGACCTTGGCATCTGATGGTTAAGCATAGCAGAGAAGCAAGTCCGGAGCTTGCTAAGGAAATGCCAGGCAGCAGGGCAGAAGACATTGCTCTATGTTAAATCACAGATAAAGACGGGAATGATTCCAATGCCCTTTGTCTATAGATATGCACGCAACCCTGCAATTGAAAAGGTGTCTGTAAGCTCCATCTAAGCCCTCAGTATTACAATCCGATTTCCAGGAAACTTTGTTCCTGCAGAAGATACCAATGACTTTTGCTGTTGACTTTATTATGGTTTATAATCTATTGAAAAGGCAAACAAATGCTTTTTGGACAGTCCACATTTTTAAACAATAAACCAAAAGCTAAATGTGTTGGGATACTTTGTTGTTGCTTGTTGTCTGTAACACTCAGCTTTTCAGTAGATGTTTTTCGGTAATCACATACAGCGGTGTGATCTGCAGCTGATTTCCCTGTGAAGGACAGCTTTTCCCGTGTTGCTTGCTTAAGATTACTCATCATAGCTAAATGGCTGACTGTAGAATGACCCTTTAACTTGGGTGCAGAAAAAAGAATGGTATCCTTGAATTTCTGAGGTACTCGTGGCAATTTGACTAAACAAATTTCTTAAAGGCCTGGGAATGAGAAGAATATAAAATCCTGAAGGTTTGCAGTCTCTGTAGTTTCAAAAATAAAAAAAAAGTAGCAAAAGTGGAGACTTGTGGTGGAAACCTGCCCCAAATGTTACTGACTTTCTGAATATCGGTAGTGCTTAAGAGTATTTTGTACTTTCTCTATCTGTATTGATAAAAAAATATATAGTATCCCTGCTAGGTTCTGTTAATGCTGAGTTGACAGTTTTGTAGATTTCCTTCAAGTGTTTTTGTCCGTATCAACTAAACAAATCTCTCACATATAGCAGTACAGTCTGTGAAAATGATCACAGAATATGTCAGCAGAGATTGTTGTGGTTCGGAACGATCCAAGGCTGGTGCCGTGCAGATGGACAAGGCTGTCCGATTTCTAAACAGTTAATTTGGCCCTCGTGGGCGCTGGCCGCTGTCCCGCCGCCCAGCGCTCCCGGTCCCTGGGCGCGGCCGCAGTCTCTGATAAGTACCTGTGTGCACCTCTCAGCAGGAGCCGTGCAGAGCAAGGACAGTGGTAACATGAAACCAGTTTCGTTGGTTTTTGTTCATGGCCCTGGAGGCTGAAATCTGCATTCCAGATGAAACCTCCAGCAAATCGGAAGAGAGTCACTTTTTTTTTTTCCTACTTTCCTCTGCTTCAAGGGCGCTCACTCGAGTTGGCTCTGCCCGGCTGGGCACTGGGGGCTCTGCGAGGGCTTCAGCAGAGGGCACAGGAAACTTCAGAGTCGTTAACGCGGGTTTCCATCTGACATTTTTTGGTGATTATGGATTTACAAAAGAAGTTCTTTATCCGAGTGGAAAGACTATGCAAAGGAATCCGTCAGGAATTTTCTGCTGAAAACCACCCAGCGCTGGCACACCGGGACAAGGAAGTAGGGAGCAGCCGCGGCGCGCTCGGCCCGGCGGGGCGGCTGCTGTAGCTGCCGGGCGCNGGCCGGCGGCCTGCGCGGGCCGGGCCGGGCCGGGCCGGGACGCCTCGCCTGTTGCAGCGGCGGCAGCCAGCCCCGCCGGCAGCCTGAATGCACGCAGCGAGTGTTTGCTCAGCAGTCAGCAGCACTGCTGGAAGCGAACCTATTCTCTACTTCACGCAACATGGAAGAACATAATGGGATGCCTGACTGTAGTGAGCTTTTAGACCTGGAGAACACAGCAGAAAGCGACCCTGACCTTCTCACTACATTTTCTATGAAAACACTGTTTGGATTTACAACTAAGTTTGAATCTACAGCTCCCGAAGAAGAAGCAGTGCTTAAAGCATTTCAACCTTTGCACAGCAATATAAATACTCATGCTTACACCTGGCATGAGAGGGATGATAATGGTTGTAGTGAGGACTCGGAAGATCAGCACAGTGTGGATAGTACCAGTGGCCAAGCTGACCCAGTGTGTGGCAGGCAAGCAGGCCTGGAGCTGGAGTTAGCTGACCAAAACGAATTACTTCTTCAGCGTCTGAGGTTTGTTCAGGCTTCTTTGTCTGAATCGGACAATGATGACAAGGATGCTGTTCTTGTACAAGGTACTTTGGTTCATACAACAAGTGACACAGAATCGGACACGGAGAATAAGGATCTAGACACCGATGAGAACAATGCAAGCAAATATGGGCTAAAAAATGCCTCTTTGTCTGCTGAGGCCTTGGACAATAGCAATCAAAATAAAGAAGAGTCGGAATCAGAAGAGCACAGCAACAGTGATGACACTGTGGGTACAGATGACATTGAGTTACATCCACCATTCTCTAAGCATCTCCCGAAAGAGGTGGATGGTATTCTAGAGTATGACTCCAATGGAAAAGACAAAATGTTAATGGATGAGCAATTCACTCGTTTGCTTGCTACAAGGGAATGCCCTCAAGAACTTTCAGATGAAGAACAAAGAGCTTCCGTTGGTAATATATCCCTCCGAAAAACAGCACTGGCTGAAAAGACTTTCCAGCTGCCTGCTTTCTTTAGTGGACTACGTGTAAGGAAAAAGGGACTAACCACAGAAGATGGGGAAACTGTTACAGAAATTAAACCAAGGGAGAATGATTTAGCTCTGCTTAAATTACGACAGCCTGTTAAGAAATCCGGTATTGCATCAGGTTTGACCATTAAAAAAAAATCGTCTGAACCTAAAGCAAATCCCACTTTCCTAGAACAACTCTCACACTTGTTAAACATAGACGTCTCCAAGAATGAAGATAGAACTGAGGACTCTGGTGAGGGATCTGGGGAGACCGAGGACAGCGATGAAGCTCAAGAGAACAAAGCCTCCAGCAAAAGAGAACCACGATTTCCCTCTGAGGAGATAAAATCAAGCCCTACTGAATCTGCACTGGATGCTTTTAGAGCTTTATTCACGCGACCTCCCAAGAAAGAAACAACTGCAGATACTTCAGAGCTGGAAGCCCTAAAACGCAAAATGAGAAATGAGAAAGAGTCCTTGAAAGCTGTATTTGAAAGGTCAAAATCAAAACCTGGGGACGGACCATCAGACAAATCTGTAGGTTGAATTACTTTTTCTTCCTAAGATCTGGAAGTAGAAGGATTAAAAAAATAATTTCTTGTGTAAATATTATTGGTGGGGACTTATGATCAAAATGTCAGAACTGCTCTTCTTTTGGCAATCTCAAATTTTGGATTCCCAGCTGAGGAAATCTTGGGGCTAATTTGTCAGAATTTTTGATCATCTGCAGTTGTAGCAGAATTTGGCTGATGGTGACAGTAAAAGCCTCTCAATCAGAAGTGAGAACTTAAAAATCAGTTTCTGATTTTAAAAGATATCTACGTAACAGTTCTCCACATTTTAATTATGGCTTTAAATCAGTTTGATACTGCAGATATTTACTGTAATATTATTTAACAGTTTCTCAATCTCACTCTGTTTTCTTTCATTGAGTATTTTATTTTTAAAAGTAATATTTCATTTTACCTGTAGGAATAATTTTATGATAAGAGTTGATACAAGAAGTTGTGGGTGATTTTCAGCTCAGTTTGTTCAAGACATAGAACATGAAGTGTTTTTTTTTCTTGTTTACATGCATATATCTGGCTTTTCAAATATTGATAAACATTTAACCTTATCTAGGTGTAACTTAGTGATTTCAATTAGACAACTCAAGTTTTTGATTAGTATAGGTGTTTGCAAGGTTAATGCTCTTAGGCATATGGAGATGTAGTTAGTATGTTTAAAAAAAAAATCTTCAGTACAAAGTTTTCATACAATCATAAATGACTTTGAATGTGATTTGAATTCTTTAATTAAATGAGTAACCTTTGGGTTGGCATTCTCCCAACCCAAAATTCTTACAGCCACATCTTTGGCTGTAATCAGCCCAGGAGGCTATTGTTGGCTGACGAGGGAATTACCTGAAGGATTCAATTTTCAGGATTGGACCTTAAACCTGAAGCTACTTAAGTTAATTTTCTGTGTTGGTTATACTCTCTTTAAAATTTTTATTCTTACATAATATGAAAAACATGTAAAAAATCTTGGCCAACGCTTGTGTAGACTGATAATACCAGTTTGCAGTAAATTACCTATGGGGAGGAGAAAACAGGTATTCATTGGCTGTGGCATGTACAGCAATTGCAGTCTGTATGTGCCCTTCCCATTCCTGGCTTGCTCTTTCCTGCTTACACCAGTCGCTGTGCTGGCGTCAGCTTTCGTCTGGCTCACAGCAAACCTATTTGGGAAGCTGTCATCACACACAGTGAGAGAGGAGGCGCAGGAGTCAGCAGGAGTGGCTTTTTTAAATGTCTGCTTAATGTCCGGTCTAGTGCAAACCTCTATTTTCTCAGGGCAAAGCCAGAGTCCTCGGCTCTAGCCTTTCTTTTCCCTTGCTCCTGTGGGCCATTTATGGGGCCATTTTCATATAGGGTTTCACTGTTGTCACAGTTGTGTCTATGCAATTACTTGTAGTAACCTTGTGTTGTAGATCAGATTACAGAAATATTGGCGATATAAAAAACCAAAAAAAACCCTCTGAAAGAATGCTTGTTTAGTGGGTCATTCTCCTTCTACCCCTTCCCCGTTTAAAGAGTTACTTTAGCATTCCAGTTGACAGTGCAGTCCCATTAACAGCTGCAGCATTACTTTGATGTGGCAGTATTACCTGGTATGTAGACTGAGCAATCTGCTGGGGGTGGGGCAGGAATTTCATAAACTAGCTCTGCTTCCCGAAAATTATAGTGTCAAATGATGTCTTAGGTGAATTGCTCTAATGTTTACTTGTAAGAGGAGCACAGATAGGTCTTTTCACTCTGGAAGAAAGATACAGGAAAAAGCCCTAGCATTCGTGACCACCTCGGTGGTTCACCAAAGGATAGACAGCTCTCTACAGTGATGTGAACAGTTTCAACAAATCATTGCATGTCACATTTATAATGCTACTTTCCTCCTCAGAAATATTTTTGTACACTGATTTATTTGTGTCCCTTCCAACCAACTGAGCACTGTTTCAATCAGTAGAATGAGACAGATAACCCTTCTGGAGCACATGTGTAGAGCTGAGCATGGCAGTTGCTGTTTGAAATCAATTGATACTGCAGATTTTAATTTTTTCTTGCGTAATTTTAACAGCCTGACCTGAGTCCCTCAGAGCAAGATGACAAGACTCCGGGGAGACTCCAGACTGTCTGGCCGCCACCAAAAGCAAATCATGAAGAAGTAAAAGTAGGATTAAAGTACACAGAAGCAGGTAAAACAAAGAGATGGAGCATTTGCAGAAATTAGTTTCTGGCATTTTTAATCTTGTTTAATACAGAGATGGTGATAAGTCACAGTATTTTCTTATCTGGAAAAACAGACCTTATGTTTCGTATGTGTGGTTTACTGCTGCTTGTTAATTCTGCATCTGATTTTTAAATGTAAGTGGCTAAATATGTGCTGAAATCTACAAATTTGTGAGGAAAGAAGTGGGGTTTTTTGATAAATTAGGTTATCCATTTCCAGTGGAGTTTTGTTCAAATGAGTGACGGATTAGTGGATGCGTGGAAGCGCGACTGCCTTTTCTGATGCCTTGGTGCTGGGGGCCAGCTCCCTGCTGAACTCTGGTCTGGCTGCAGATTTTCCTCAGGTACTGTCCAGAATGAAAACAATTCCATTATTGCAATGTGCATATGAACAGAGGAATGCTCATATCCAGTCAGGTCACTTCTACAGCTAGCCGCATATATTGTCCTATGCAAGTGTATGAAAGGGTATGTCCAAAGTGCAGTGCTAATTATCAGATAAGCTTTCCACAGAAAAATATTTCTTGGAGTTTTTTTGTTACTTAGATATTTACGTAACATACTTACAAGGGAGAAAGTGATTATTTTAGCCACTACAACTCTGGCTGAAATTTACATTCTTGAGTATAAATCAGGAAGTCCTTGGTATTCAGAAATTAACTATAACCTGAGGAGTAGTCTGAAATATTAAAGTGAAAGACTGTCTCTTCTTCAGGTACCTGGAGATTTTAGAAAATACCACCTAGAAAATATTAAGTGGAACTGAAAAAAAAAGCTTTTATACTACTTTGCTGTGAGAAATTGTTCAGGGTAATGCTGTGTGGTTCTTTCTAATTCCAGTGGATATCCATCTGACGTATATGAGAAGCAGTACTCCTATTTGTTTTATCTACTGCTTTTTATTCTTTAGTCTATCTCTCTCTTTTTTCCGTTTTCTCTGCTTTAATCTTTCTTTTTTTGTAAAGTGGGAATAATACTGGAAGTGTAAATGTTGTTGGGAGATTGAGAAAACTTGGTTTTGACAGAAACAACATGGTTCTAGTATACAGAATTGACTATATAGAATTGAATTTATGGTGCATCTGACTGGTCTGAAGTATGGGAGTCTATCACTTAGATGACCAGCACAGGTATTCAGCTGTTGGCAAGTTGATGTTACTCTCAGCTTTTTATTATAGGCTGTATGCTTGCTATATTTAATTTTACCCAAATGAGTATTTTTTCCTTCTAATGACTGTAATTATCTGTGGTGAAACATATGCTTAAAGAAAGAAAGAAAGAAGAGAAAACTGAATTAACAAAAACTCCAGATTCTACTACTTGTAGAGAAATTAGGTCATGCTTTCTTGAAATCTGAATAGGAAAGACAGACTAGCTTAGAGCCGGTGTAAATTGTTACTCTTGTTACTGTGATATTTTGGGTGGCAGTGTCATCAACATGTTGATGGTTTGTTTGTTAAGTCAAATTTTTATAGACCAGATTCTGCAGTTCATTAGTTGCTCCAGCGTCTGGCAGAGGGAGTTGAATGAAAACAAACCACTGGTGATTCAGCTGGGATGAGATGTAAGCATTGCTTTTAAAGGAAATAGGCAAGGAGTATGTTTGCAATGTGTTAAGACTGCAGTAAAGTTACAGGTGTGCCTCAGAGATTGGCAGGTTTGTTCCTTTCAGCTGCTCACGGATGCCCAGACAGCAGTTGTAAGTTGCACAGGATGGATCACTTACATTGGCTTTTCTGAGGATTTGTGTGACTCTTTTAAAGGAATGAATTTATAGAGTCTCCTACAAATGAAGCAAGGTACTGTTCATGAGTAGTGATGATACAATTATAAGAATAGGGTTTGTATTCAGTGTTGGTGTTACTGCTGGGGTTTGTGGGATTTTTTTATGAATATGAAAGTGGCAATCCAGCAAAACCTCTAAATTCACTATCTTATCTCTGACAGTAGTAGGTACCTTCAAAGTGCATGTGTATACTGGCATTTCCCCTCATGCCCCTTCACATCCAAAATTCCCTTCCAGCCACCAATACTTTAGAAGCTTCTTGACCCCACCTTTTAAGAAGTGGGCTTCTTAAAAATAAGCTATAATGCAGGTTAATCATCTGCATTATTTAAATTGAGTGGTCTAGACCAAAATCCCTATTTCCTACCTCAGCATCTTGTCCTGACAGCTAAGATCAAATGAAAAATTCTTGATCTCAGAATAGAGTTCAGAAATTGTGTGTGGCAGGCATGTTTGTGATTCCAATCTTCCTCCACTGATGTTCCTGGACAGATGAATATCTACATCATAAAAAGTGCATAAAAAGTGGTTCATTTTATTAACTTTCAGTCAACAATTTATGTTAGTGTTTTAATTTCTGTGATCAGGAGTTTTGTCTACCAAAACAATTGGAATTTATATAAAAACAATAATAAGAGGATTAATTATTAGATAAGTATTCATTTAGCTCAGCTTTATTTTAGGCTTAGACAAAATATATGTTCACATCCAAGGATAAATTTGTCAACATTTGTCTTTGTACTTCTGACAGGGTACACAAATATGTACATATTTTATGAGGTAGCATAGATTTTTTTTTTTTCATTTGTCATGATAAAATAGGATTTAAGTAAGACTGAAAACTTGAAAGTTGGAATACAGTAATCTTTTTTGCAATTCTACACTGTGTCTTTGATGTGCTTTCTTCATCACCATGCACTATGACAACTATGACAGGAAGGTAGGGATACTGAAGGATAGTATTCCTGGCTTTTTGATCTTTTCTCACCTCTTTGTCTTGTTTTTCCTCATTGTTCTTGTTGTCTTGTGGAAGCAAGAAATTCAGGCTTAATTTGGCCTACACAGCAGACATCACAATGACTCATAGCAGCTTGGAGGAGTAGCTAACTCCCTCCTGAGGCTCATAGTCTGGCTTGATGTGTGGGAAACCAACTGAAAAGCAAATGGACCTAACAAGGAACACGTGTGTGAGGCTGACTAGGCCTGTTAGGAATATTAGAAGTGAAAGAAGTTAGGGATACAACTGAGCAACAGGTTTTTTTCTTGCATTTGATAACTGCTTGTGCAGTCATAATATTGTCTCCTGCAGTATCCAAATCTTGAGTTGTTAATTTTGAATTGAATGGATGATGTTACAATATTTTGGTTTATCTTATGTTTTCTTAATTTTTTAATTCCTGTGTTTCCATAGAGCAAGTGACTGTGTTGTCAACTGGCTCTCTGTAATTAGCACAAGCTGCTTGCATGATTCTCTAGAGAAACTGGAACTTCTTTGAAGTGTGTCTAAAATAGCTGAAGTCTAGAAAGTCAGTAGTACATTTATGTCCTGGAAGACTAGAAAAAGGATATTTTCATTTCTAGTTATTACATGGAAATAATTTCCATGGAATCAAACACATTTCTGTGCATGTATTTTTGGTCCTAAATTTCTGTTCCTCTGCTTTCATTGTAAGGTCGTTTTTTTTTTTTTTTGTTTTTCCTCCATAAATCTCAGGGATACTACTCATATTTTTAAGCATTAACTCTGACAGAAGGTTAGATGTGTTAGCCATTATGTGTGGTGAAAATATCTAGTCAGATAGAGGAGACAAATTCATGTCTATACTGAAGAAATTAATCTGTGATACTACATCACATTGAATCCACATATAATGAAAATCTCAGCTACTGTGTATGACTAGGTCAGCACTTGCAGACACATGTCCAAGAAAAGGAGTTTAGACATGGGTTGTGCAGCTCATAAAACTACTTACGTTTGAAGAACAGTCTCCACATTAAGGTGGTATAGATACACAGATTCTGTTATTCCTATTAAAAATACCATTTTAGCCTTCAGGATCAAACCAGTTCTCTTATATACAACAGAGAAAGTTTAGTCTTTTGTTTAGCAAAACAGAAATGTAAAAAGTATTGAGAGAGAGAAGTATTTGACATTTCTGCTGGAGAAGATGTTAAAAAAAAAGCCACTTGGAACATTAATTCATTTAGTGATGTTTTCTCATTTTTTCATTCAATGTTTTCTTTTTAATTCAAATGTCTGTATTTAACATTTAAAAATCTCATTTTCTCACAGTCCATCCATCATCTTAAATCTGCAATGAAGTAATGCTGTCTCTATCGTGCCACAATTTCTGTAACAGTCTGTGATGATGTAAGCATGATTTTCAGGTTGAATAAGAAAATCAGGAGGTGTCTGAGAAAACTCTTATTAGACAAAAAACATCTGGTGAATGAATAAATGGTGAATGAAATACAGAATAGTGGTAGAAGTTTATTGTTAAGTCTCAAATGTATCAGATCCTTGATCCCCTATACTTTTAGTTCCCAGCAAGAAAATCACTTTATGGCCATGATGTAAATGCAGGGAAGAATCAGCTTATGTGAGAGAAAGAGAGGCATAATGTTTGGAACAAAAGGATGAACGATAAGAGCATGATTTCTTATCTTTCTTTAACATAAGCTTCCTTTGTGGCCTTGAACAGTTTTTGTTTGTCTTTATTTTAAAGACAATGCTTGATGTTGTTAAGTGTCCTGAAGAAAGTTGTTGTAACAGTGGCTATCAACAGTTGGTTTCATTCTAAGTAAAAAATCCCCATATTTTTTAGTAATTAAGGTTTATTTCATTTCAGTGTGATGTTTGGGGGTTTAGTTCTGGGATTTTATTATAAATTTTACTGTAGTGAATTAGATGAAGCAGGAGTATAGCAAACAAGATATTTTGCATTGCTTCAAGATAGTGCTTCTGTAATTTAATGGTCACTGATTAATTTGATGTGACCTCAGAGTGCATAAAGTTTTTGTAAATTATTTTACTACATTTTACTGCATTTATTGTGTAGCATGACAGGTGCATGTAATTCGGTGTTTCATAATCGGACAGATACACTAGTGTGGTTTTGAGAAGCTGAGGGTTTTATTACAAGCCAGATTTTTGTAGCCATACTGTATTCTAGAGTAACAATGACATTTCTCCCCCTTACTTGTGCTAGCTAAAGCTATGATTTTATGGATTTAGAAGGTATTGGGTATAGTGCTGCTTGGAAATCTCTACAGCCACAGACAGGTTGTACGTGTGCTGATCACTACAGCAGTCACTTTTCCAAATATCTTGCAGCACTGTGTGCCAAGATTTGCTTTGAAAATATTGACAAAAACCATGCTCAAAAACAGTGAAGCAACTAAAGTATTCTTCGCTTTTCTCTCCTCACCTCAGCTGACAGTCATTCATACTGTGCCTTTTGAGACAGGAACAAAAAGATAGGCACCTGCTGATGATTAATATTTGTTGTTGAGATGCTTTTGTTCCATTTTCAGTCCTTTTGCTACTTTCTGGAATGGCTTGAGGAAAGTTTTGGGACCTTTCCAAGTTTCAGTTTACCCATCCGTAAAATTAGGATAAGAATTCTGACCTATTTTTCAAGTGAAATAAATTCCCTTTCTGTTTACAGGCTATTAGCATTAGCTAGAGATGCAGAATAGGAAAGAATATTGACTTTTTAAACTTAAGTCTTAAAAAACAAAACTGAAACCAACCCCAGACTTACAGAATGGTAACTGTACCTAAGGCCGTGTCATAAAATGTTCGTGCCTTCCCATACACTGAGGATTATATTTTTATCAGGTGAGGGGGAAGAAGAGTTATGCTCCAGTTTTTCAATAAAAATTGCTGCTTTATTTTTGTTATGCATACTTTCTGTAGAAATGTAGCAATTCTAGGAGACCTATTGTTTTTGAGTCTGGATGCATGTTTTGCAGCAGATGCCTGACAAGGACAGGTTTTACAGTATCCGAAGCCATGTCTGCATATGCACATACGTGTAGCCATGGGTACCAGCGTGCTTAAGATTCACATACAGAGCAGCTTTAGTCCACTCAAAGTAGAAAGCTGCTTTCTAAGTTAATATTTTCCTAGTGAGAAGATTAATCTTTTGCCTGAATATAATGCAGGCAAATAGTGTGAATTATTTCTTTTACTGTAGTTTTTATTTTGAAATGTAGACTGCACTATGGACCTGAGCAATCTAATGTTGCAAAGACCCAAAACAGTCACAGGGTTTTACGAGATGATTCTCATTATATAATTGAAACACAGTGAAAGAGCAATTGTGTACACAAGAAGAATGACTTTGTATTTTATTTCCATGGTTCTATTTCAAAATACATGAAGCCCTTTGTGTAACAGAAATGCCTCTGAGTTTTACTGAATTCCCTTTCCTGTTCTCCAGTCTCACTGTTCATGTGTTGTCATGCTTTCTGAAAATTTACACTTGCATTTAGAACTGCTTTTTGGATTTCTTTTCAGATAAATCAATATCAGCCCTGCCAAGTTTGCTACCTCTGCTATGGCACAGACACATACTCTTATCAGTAAAAAACCCAACCATATTTATTGTGCGTTTCTTAGTTTTGTACGTATCCATGTTATAAGTTTGACAGCAGTTCTGAAGTTGAGAGTTGCTGAGACTGTACTGTGGAAGTTTGTGTGTGTGGATGTGTGTTGTGCCTGCATTCACCCACATACGTGCCCACGTTTGACTAAGTGTGACCTATACTGCGTGTGTAGTATACCTGCATTCTCGAGGTGTATTTACTATATATAGCCTACAGGGATTGCAAAGGTGTTACAGATCTGGAGTAAATACTTTGTATTTTAAATTTGTGCTAGATGAAGTTGATAGAGTCTGTAATTCATCAGAGAAAATCTGTAATAAATCTGTTCCTCATGTTTGCTGATAAAGTGTTACTTGTTTACCGTATTGCATTGGTGAACGTGATCCTGTAGTAAATTGATTTTGTAAATACGAAGTAAGACGTTTATTGAGAAAGAATTAATGTTGAATGTCCCCAGCAGCACTACCTCTAATGTTGCCTTTCTGGGAGGGTGAAATGACAAGTGAAACTATTCATCTCTGCTATCAGGTAAATGAACTGTAACTGTAACCTCTCACAGCTGAGGAATGGTCAGGCAGATAAGTTACTCAGGTGACTGCTTCTGAATAGTGCTTTATTCTGCTTTGCAGTCAGAAAGAGGAGTAACTATTTTCCTCATTTCCATAACAGACCATCAAGGGGGTGCTGGTTTTTCCATAGGAAGCTGGTTTTCCATGGATACGATACTATTATTCTTGGGGAATTCAGTGGGTATTGTGAAGATACTTCATGTCCTGTAGTAAGTTTCCTCTGATGTCCTCTGTATTATTTCAATATCTGGACAGTATTTGGATACTGAACTATTGGCTTGTTTTTAACTGTTTATGTTCTGCAAGTCCCTCTTCATTTGTCCCCTTTTCTCATGTCTACTATATTTTCACTGTACTGGAATCTTTAAGGCGCTGAGAATGTTTGAAATTTAGGTTTGGAGAGTTTTTCCTTGTCTTAAAAATTAAACAAAAAAAACCCCAAAGCCAAAAGAAAAATTAAGTTGAAGTGAAGGATGTCTGCTCATTTCCCAGTCTGTGGAATTGGCATCCTTACATGTGAAGAATTCTGGGTCTGTAAAAGAGTTCAAGTTCGATGCGAAGTAAAGAAGAGAGCACAGATAGGAGTAGATGGAATGGGGTTGAGGGAAGGAGGATTAGAATCATGTGTTAAAACAACATGCAGTATTGTTTTATCTAATCCCCTATCCCTAAAAAATAGGTAATTTTGTGAATTTCTTTGAGCATAAATAAATTTTAATTTCCTAATTATAAAAGGATGCTTAAATGCAGTTATGCTTTATAAAAACCAATCCAAGACTGAACAAACTAGATTTTGGAAGTTGCTCGTGTGTATTTTTATTGGAAGAAAAGCCTGAAAATTTGCTGCTGTTTTATGACTGTAGCCTGAGAAAGCCTGGAAGGTTGCATCAATGCATCTATAAAAATAAATTAAAAGTAATTACAAAGGTGTAGCTGTGGTGAGTAGGTTCCCTTCTGACACCTGGTGTTTAAAGACGAGAACTACATGGGAAAATAGGGGAGGAAACAAATGCCGTGGTAAAGGGGAATATTGAAAATGGGACCAAGGGTTACCATGCAGGGAGAAAACATTAAGGAACCCTCACTATTCTGAAATTATATGAATCAGCACAATTATAAGTTAATGATTTTCTTTATGCTACAGGGTGTGTTACATCTCAAGAAAGGTAGAATGCACTCAAGTTTTCCAGCTTTTGTTCTCTAATTACTTTTAAATTATGTTAACATTATTTTGCATGTTTCCACACACCGAGTTTAATATGTATGGCTTTTTACAAAAATGAGTGTACTGACCAGAAGTGGCTATATAGGTCATTTAACTTCAAAGCTTCTACTTTCTGCATGAGTTTTTGAGATTATGGCAGAGAAGTTACCTAAATTGCTGTGTAAAGTTTGAGGAGCAACCCATCTACTTGAAATGTGAGTTATGGAGATTTCTGTGGGAAGGGTTTTCATGCAAGATTTTATTTAAAATTATTCAAGTAGGTAAGTTGTTTTATTACCAAAGAAGAAAAGGAAATTCTTGCATAGCTCAGTTGTGAACACAATAGAATAATACTGAATAATATTTCAATTTATATATACTTTCTTTTTGCAACAGTTTTGAAGAATGAAAATTTCCCTTTGAAACATTGTGACCCACCGTATCCAGTTTTTGTGGGGTTGTAGGTGGAATTTTCAGGTCACCAGATTGACCAGTGAATGCTTGTATCTTTTCTTTTAGAAATGCTGGTGAAGAGTGCAGCTCGCTCAGTATTACAAGATTTTCGTGAGCATGTATTGAGTGTATTTGTTGCTGCTTTGTATTCAGACAAATTCTGTATGATGATAAAACTGAACATACATTAGGCATTTTGATTATGTAGGTCGTTCAAAACATCTAAATTTTACTTCATGTTTAGTTGTCTGTGCATTAGGAAAAGCATGAATGCTTTAGTGTGTATTTTCTTTGCAAAACAGTGAAGCATGCCTCATACTTACTAATCATTAGGAATATTTTGTGTTTTATTTCTGCCACCTGGTGGCATATTTTGTCTGTCACATAAGTCAGCAGTATCAGTCACTGCTATTGCACAGTCTAAAACTTTTTTTTTAAAATGCATGTTTTGGAAACAAAAAGCAAAATGAGGAATTCTTGAAAGTGTTCCTACCCCAAACTTCTGTCTTCTAATCAGATTGTATGGAATTAATCTCTCTGAAAAGTCTAAGCTTTCTGATCTGCTTTGGTCTCCTTCCCTTACCACAAAACACAAAAATACAGTAATGAGTGAGCATGATTGTTATTTCCAATTGAAAGTCTTGAGGAATGAATAAAATCAATGATTTAATCATTCTGCAGCATATGATACGCAATTCTGTGCATATATCAAGCTGAGAGCTTTATAAAAATATTTCCAAGTGTATTTGGTTTGCATGGCCTGGTTTTGGTAGGGGGCTACTACAGAGGTGGCTTTGTTTTCACAGTGTTACTGCATGTGGCCCATGGTTAACCAAGGAACACCCAGGGGATATTTTTTCATGGTAGAAATTTATTTAACTACTTGCTATTTGATTTTGATTTAATTTGATAGACAGTGCTAGTGTTTAGCAACACTTCAGAAATTTGGCAGTTCACAAGCGGTTGATAATTTATTGCAAGACAAAATAATATAAGAGGGAGCTGGAAGTACCGACTGAGTTATACATTTTTAGTAATGAATGAAAAGCCGAAGGTGTGGCAAGACTCCCTGCCAGAATACATAGCTAATGAATGTAAAATACAAATTCCCTGTGTGAAGCTTAAATACGATCTTACTTATGCTTTTGTCTCTAGCTCACCTAAAGCTTCACAAGGAGGGACCACCAGGTGGGTGGAGCAGTGTAATGTTGTCTGTCTGTGTCTAGTCTTTGGTCTCTTTTGTTACCGTAAGGGTAGTATTTATCTTTCCTTGATGGAATAGAAGTGGTAAAGGCTGAGTCTGCTATATCTACCACTGTTTAGAACTAAAAATTTGGTAAGACTACAGAAGTTCTATAATAGATCAGGAACTCTTTTCAGAGTTCTAGCTTGTGGTACTTCAGTTTCAGTGGCTGCCCTCCCACTGAAGTGAGTGGAATTCAGGTTAATTTCTTCTTAATCTCACATTAGACGTGTTATAATCTGGCAGTGTTTATTCTAAAAGTCTTTGGTGCAAAGACTATAGTGAAAATTAAAGTGATGATAGACATCTACATTAGAGTTATGGAAAACTATTTGGACATACACTGATCCTTATTCAAAACAAGAGCACGTTTAAGGCTGACAAAGAAATACAGTAAAATCCCACTGACCACCATGTGAGGGTTAATTAGATACTGACTGATAAAGTCATTGGTAATCACAGAATATTAAGGGATTGGAATGGACCTTAAAGATCATCTAGTACCCCTGCCATGGGCAGGGACACCTCCCAGTAATGAATCAGTAGGGATGTCTTTTGAAGGAAAAGGAGGTTTAATAGTCCTTTAAGAAAAAGAATTTACTATGTTAATCTGATTTTTGGAAGTTTATTTCACTTATAGCCCCTGCTGTGTCTTCGTGTGTTTTCTTGCTCAGTTTTGTACTCACCAAGAGCAGGACATGCAGAGCCTTGGCCATTTTTGGATTTTAAGTGAAGCTTAAGGAAGGCATTTTGAACAAATGATCATGACTCAGAAGCTCCTTTTAAGCAGCTCTTTTGAATTATCAAATTATAGAATCATAGAATAGTTTGGGTTGGAAGGGACCTTAAGATCGTCTAGTCCCAGCTGCCCTGTCAGGGCCAGGGACACTTCCCACTAGACCAGGTAGCTCAATGTCCCATCCAAGCTGGCCTTGAACACTGCCAGGAATGAGCAATTATTGTCAAAATGTGTAGTAACTAAATGAAACTGAGTTGGAACTCATTTTAAAAGAGGAGTGTCTGATAGTATTCCTCTTTTTTCTACAATAACTTACCACTTCTGCAATTGCTTGCTGAAGTAACTGACAAAACTAAATAAAGCATGTTTAAAAACATTTCTATTTTTCTGTGTATGTTTATTCATTAGGTAGTTTCCTGTTGTCATGCTTTTCACAGAGTTACGGAACAGCAATCTGCTGACTTAAGACTTTGTAAGGATTAAAATTTGGTTTCTTTTTTTTTTTTGTTTAATCCTTTTTTGTAGTTGAGTTAGGAATACTAGATGTTCGTGAGGATTCAATGTGATTATCTTATAGGATTTATAAACAAACCTTATGACCGGGGTAAACTCTTGTAACATTATGTCACTGCAGAACTAGTCCTTAATTCTACCACGAAACACCATTTAGATGATGATGTGGGTAGACATCATATTAGAAGAAATAAATCCAAAGTACTTTGAAGCCCTCCTGTTCCCTTTGAAGTTTCATAATGAGAGTCCAGGCATGTTTGTTACAGCTGCATGGATTTTTCTTAGGAAATAAGACAGTGTTAAGACAATTTTGCATTAATTAAAGCAGCTTATTTTGGAACTTGTTAGAATTTCCCTGCACATGCCATTGGTGATCTTAGGTTAGGAAAATTATATTGTCTGTATAGACTGCCATTAAGTGGACTTCTGGGCTGTCTGGTCTGAGAGACATCTTTCTCCCTCACAATTCAGTTGCTAGCATTTCCCATTTCCATCATGTCCTAGTTTCATCTAGGACGCTAATGTTACTTAATACCACCTTGCTTCATTGTTAGGAGTGGGGAGAAAGGGACTTTCTTCTGGTCGAAGAAGCGTGGCAGGAGGGGGAAGCTGTGCTCCATTGTTTGTTGTCTCAGGGTCCAGGGTGAGCATTTTTGCATGTGAATCACCCTCTATCTTGTATACTTGTGTTATTAATATTGTTGCCATTACTGTTTGTTTTCTTATCTCACTGCTGTTTCCAGTAAGCTGTTCATATCTCAGCCTGTGATCTTCACTTTTGATGCCTCCAATTCTCAACTCCATCCCGCTGCAGTGGGAAGGGAGAGGAGAAGGAGGAATAAGAGAGCAGTGTGTCATTTGGGAGAGTCTTGGTGGAGGGCACCGAATTGGGGAGTACCATTTCTAAATCATGACACTCACTCGAAGTGGGCTCTCCCTCACAGGGCTCTGGTAGTGGTGCAGTTTTGTAGAAACTCTTAGGTACTTACAGGCCACTTCCTGCCTGCTGGGAAACCGGGCAAGTGGGCAAATCATATTTGCCTATCCCATAAAAATCTCATGTTTTTTCCCTTCATCCTAATGAAACAAATAAGTAAACAACATCTTAGACTTGTTGGCGGAACAGAAAATCCTACCACTCATCTCTTCCTATGCAACTTCTTGAACACAGTTAACAATACTGATCGTATAGATACATGGTTCAGATTTTGAAGATCATCTGAATTTGTAACTAAAAGGACTAGAGGTGTACTTATTTGGGAATTCAGTGTGTTTTAAAGAAGTCAGCTGAAACTAAACTGTCCATTAGCACTTCAATATTGTAGCTCAGCTTTCTCTGTAGAAACTGAGGACCCAAATGGGCCCAGAGAAATTACGGGTATATTGCCTAGAGGCCGTATTTATCCTAGAAGGTCAGGAAAAAGAATAAAGCTGAGCGGTTGGGGCAGTAAATATTGATGGACTTGTTCATATTCAGATACCAAAGGCTTATTAATACCAGAATATTCCGCTATTTTAGATACTTGGTTTTTATGATTATTGAGGGTAGATTCAAGCAGTCCTGTGTTATACATTTTATTTGCAAGATTAGCTTTCAGGGCCAAAATTTTAGAAAACTCACTGCTTTAAAATTTAGCCCAATATATTGAATATCTCTTCCTTTGTTTCAAATTATTTTTTTGTTAAAAATAAAGTACATATAGTACATGAAGTACAATAACTGTTGAAAAGATTGTACTTTTTGTATAACTTAATCAGGATAAGCAACTTTTCTGTATTGCATTACTGTTTTCCCCAAATATAAGTTTTGGTATCTGTCAACTTTCTTGGTTCCAGGTACTTTTTAGTTTAAAAATTGCTATTCAAGAGAACATGAATAAAACTTTCTGATGTCATACCTACATACCCCTGATGTTCTCTGTGTAGTTGTACAGTTTTTGCTCTTGCAGATGTTGATGTCTAAAACCTTGTAGACATTTGTCCACTGTTTCACAATGTGTGATACTCTTGTTTCACACAGTAGATGTTTGTGGTTCTATAACAAATTCCATGTCTGCTGCTGTACAGCATTTTAAGCCCTTTGTTCATCTTGTGTCCATCTTACTTATTCACCGATTTTTAATTGTTTGGGGTTGCTGCTTCAGCTTTTCCATTGTGCTTCAACAACAATTCTTCTATCTGTTTGCATACTACGTTTGATGAAATTACAGAACACAGAGTTACTTCCTCCTTGCACTTGGCATTTAGTTAAAACACAATTTTATTTCCTTCTTTGCAGCCCATTACTTGGGTAAATGTTAATTCCTGGCTTTAACCGTAGTATTTCAAATGGTGTAATACATAATGAAAAAGAAAATAAAATATTTTCCTGATGTACTAGCATTTTTTTAGTCAGTGTTATCTTTATATGATCCATGTTGAGAACAGACTTTAAAATCGTGAAGCAGACTGGTTAAGCATTGAAGCAGGTCACCATCCCTGGAAGTATTAAAAAAATGAGTAGATGTGGCACTTCTTGATACGGTTTAATGGTCATGGAGGTACTTGGTTGAGGGTTGGACTTGATCTTGGAGGTCTTTTCCAACCTTAATGAGTCTTTGATTTTATGAAAATCAAAGACACTGCACAAACTAGGTAAAGAGTCACCTTGTGACACAAGGATCGGCTTGGAACTATAACGTAGGGTGTAAAAACGAGGGAACCAGGTGGTGCATGGTATCAGGATCAGTGTGAGCAGACCTTGGAACACAGAAAGGTCTGGCTAAGCATCAGGAAACAGTTTCTCACTGTGAGGGTGGCTGAGAACCTAGCACAGGTTGCCCAGAGAGGATGAGGAGGATGGAGATTCCTGGAAGTATTCAAAAGCCATTTGCACGTGGTCCTGGCCAACCAGCTCTAGGAGAGGTGGTGGTGCGGACCAGATGCCCTCCAGAGGTCCCTTCCAGCCTCAGCCAATCTGTGGTCTGTGATTAGAAGCTTTTTTCCGTGTCAGCCTGGAAGGTCCTTAAGGTACGGCAGCACCAGGAAGTGGGAGGTCCTGCAGTTCAGCTGCATTCTTGTATCTGGGCTGGCTCTGAGAGTTGCCCTCAGGTGTTCTTGTGTCTTAACTAATAAGGCCGAATGAGTTATTGTATGAGAATCAGGCTGGCTACACACAGAGCCATATCAGATTTCTTAAACTCTGGCATTGTTAATTTTTAACCTAGACAAATCACTTAGTGATACATTGGTATTTCTGGATTTCATGTGTAGTCTGCGTGAATTTTTTTTGTGAGTTAAATGGAATTTAAGAATTCAGTAGTTTATAAAGCCTGACTTATATTTAGTTCCCAGTATAGTTCCTTCTGTTAAAATGTCATTATTATTTATTTTGCTGTTGTGATTTTTACCACTCTAAGCAGCATCCCAACACCACTACATAATTAAACTGTATTATTCTGTTGCCAGCATGTTAAGGAACTGATTTTTGGAATTACATGAATGCAATTATTTTTTCTAGTCAAATTCTTCAGCATTTTAATGATTCTGATTGCCATCTCTATATGCAGATTATTTTCTTAAGATGCTGACTATCCGTGTAGAATTATACCAAGTTAAGGTGACTTCACAAAACATAGAAAAGGAATGGACATGAGTTATTTTATATTATGCAAGATAATATAATTGTGATGTGATTTTCATTATAATATTTTGTACAGAAAAATAAGCATTTGCTTGAGAATTAAAGTACTTTGCTGGGTGTCAGCTTCTATCCAATAGGTAGTTTCTTCTAGTCAGAAATAATATAATGGTAGAAAGAACCAAAAGAAGCTTATGCTGATGAATGTCAGTTTATATAATAGTAAACAATCTATTAAATCTGTTATAGTATATCAGTTTATGATGCACTTGCTTTTATGCAGTAGCAGTGTTTTAAAAAAATAGGATTATTAATTCTTATAACTTAGTACTTTCTAAGCATATTTTTAAGGAATAAGTAAACAGTAAAAGAATTCCTACTCTCTGTCTTACCTCTGCTTTAGAACGAAGCTTAAACGAAACAATCTCTAGAACTCATTTCAGAGCTTTCAGCTAGAAGCGATGAAAAACATGTGCCAACAATGACATATTAACTTATTTGTTAAAAAATTTTTAAACTTCCTATGCTGCGTTAGATTTCATTCGTGGGGGTTCTTCCATCATTCTCTAATTGCACAAACTTTTGTGCCAAGATAAAAAAATAAGCAACAGAGAGCTGGGAATGGGTAGACATGGTGAAAAATCTGCTTCTGGTGCTAGTGCAGGTCTATGTCAGCATAGGTGAATTATGACTCTCTTACCCAAATCCCAAAGAATTTTAAGCATTGTGCAATCCCGCACAGAAAGTAGATCTTTTGTTAAGATAGATCTGTGTCCTTCTGTTAGCCAAACTAAGAACTCATTGTTAGGAGCATTTTCAAAGCCTGTTGTTTGCTTCAGTTATCATGTGACCTTAAAGAGCTAACCTTCAAGTCAGGATGTTTGTAGGTTCATGCCCTGCAAACTGAGTGCTTAAGCAGCTGAGGTGCCAGAAGGGTCACAACTTTTTCTGGGGACCTGAGGCAACTGTTTTAAGTCCTGTTTAGGTGAATGGATATGCAGAGCCTGTATGCAGAGGGAATATCAACCAGTCAAAAGAATTAATAGCAGAAAATCTAAAAGTTTGTAGACCTAACCGGTTGTGATTCCAGCAGAGCAGTCAGGCAATTTTCCCATGCTGGAAAGCTCTAAGTAGAGACCTGTTAGAGGGCAAGGAGAAGTTTAGATAGACACTATATCTAGCTGGAATCACCAAGATTTTTATTTTATGCTTTGTAAAATATTGATTCGTTTTCCTTTTTATTCTGTGTATCAGTTCAACTGCTTGCATGTATCTTCGCCTGTGTTTGGAAAAAATTCCTTAGTCTTAGAGAACACTGACAGTAAAATTTAAATTCTTTGGGCTATTTTCAATCCTTGTTTAAGTTAGGATTTAGTTGAGGAAGCAGAAGCCAAGCCAGTAAACTGGAAATACACTTCTGGGTGAATTTTGATTTGAAGGCAGATGGAAGTGGCACTTTGATCATCTAAGAACAAACTCCAGTTGCTTGTTTAGGACGGCTGTAGCTTCTGGGCCAGTGTCTTACAGAAGACTCTCTTAAGGTCTCTTAAACTCTTACACCAGTGTATTGAAAGGGTTTCTCTTTCTTCATCTGGCCAAATGCAGTCATGGTACAGATTGAGGGGAACCATAGTATTAGTGGTCCTAGAGGTGGATTTGGTAAATCTGCACCTTAACATTACAGCCATCACTAAACCTGTGCGATCAGTGCCTGGCCTCCTCATTTTTTCACTGCTGATTTAAATTTCTCTGGCTTTCAGTTTCATGCTTTCAGTCCTTGGATTTTGTTATATTCTCACTAAATGACAGAGCTATCTTCTATCTCATTCACAGTATTCTGTCCTTAAACTCTGTAATTAATCTTCATCTGATAGAATTAAAGAATTCTTTGTATCTCGCTGTTTGGTACTTTCTGAGGTCTTCATTTGTATTTGTGATTGCTATTTTATCCAGTTTGACTGTGTATAGTGATTGGATGTTTGAAGTTCCATTTAAATCACTGTATTTGATGCATGTTATTTTAGAATTCAGGTGGGGGTGTGTGTGTGTGCATGCATGTGCATGTCATAATACCCTATCAGTTCTACATTTATGTGCAAAATTATGCAAAACTAAAGTTTCCTTTTGTTATTTCAGTCTGTCATATCTTTTGCCCTGTTTTCCCTTCTCAGCATGGAAGACCTCTGCTTTATCCTCTTCTCTCAGAAGCACCATGGAAAATCTGGTCATGTGGTCGTAAAAAAAATTGTTAATTACTGTGTTCAGATTTTCTTTTCCATCACCACTGTCAAAGGTCTTTTATTTGAGAGCCCAGACCTGCATTCTGGACCCAGCGGTGTTGTATGAAATATTCTATGCTGAAGGTGGCACATTGTTTTCTGACTCTAAGGGAATGTACTTTTTTTATTTCTACAGAGTACCAAGCTGCCATTCTGCATTTAAAGAGGGAACACAAAGAAGAAATTGAAACTTTAAAGGTATATTTTTGTAATGATTTACTTTCTTTCCCTGGCTAGTGCATTTTACAGATTTAAGTACTGCAAACATATCCTTTCTATCAAATGTTAAATTTAATTGTTTCTTTCTAGAAGTTGTTTTCAGTTTACTGCCAACTCAGCTAAAATTAATCTGGTTAAAATCTATACCTGCACTCCTAAATTATGTCCAAAAGCGGTTTTATTGGTTTCCTCTTTGTCGTTTTCCTTATTGTTGTTCTCTTAAATTCTTCCCACTAAGTCAGCAGTGCAGTATTTTTTCAGTGGCACTGGTGTTTAACTACTTAATCTTTCACAGTGAAACATATTTCTGTAGAAGCAGTTTTCTGTAATTTTAACAGGAAAATAAGCATGTGTGAGACTTTCTGAAGTTTAGTATTGAGCACTCTGTATTGATGTCTCCTCTTTTAAAGTGTAAACTTGACCAACTGGTTACTGAAATCAGAAATAACATAGTTTAGTATTAGAACTCACTTTCCCTTGGCTGTGGTAAGTAAAGTGAAATATTGCAAGAAAGTGTTCTTATCATAAAACCAGGAACTGAAATGGCAGTGTAACTGAATTTGGTGATCACCCCTGGTTAAAATTAACAGCATCTTCCTTTTCTCACCAATTATGATATATTCTTAAGCACATCTGCACTGTGTTCTGATACAGGTTCATATGCTAAATCATTAGTATACAGGTCATCAGTTACAAAATGTCCGGTGTTTCTTCTGTAATCATTAAGGCAAGTAGAATGGAAAATAAACAGATTTACTAACACAGAGATTCCGATAATCCAGTACATTGACACATTAACTGTGTCATTGGGCAGATCACATTATATATATAACATATATATATATATGTATAATGTGAAGCATCGAAATTTACATTGTAAAATTTCAATGTGAACATAAAATTGTGTCGTGATTTAATGTAATAACTAGTTGCATTTTATTCTTTAAGGGTGTAACAGAAAAATATGACGGTAGATAGCCCAACTATTGGAAATTCTTAGGTTAAATCTGATTTTGTGCTATGCACTAATGGAACCTGCAGACAGGAATTTCTATGAACCAGCTTTTTTGCAAACTGATCCGGATCCTGTATCTGGTGTTCATGAGGAAGGTTCGATTGTCATACTTTCTCTGCAAAAGTTTAGGAGCTAGACCCTTACTCTTTGTTATTCCTAAAAGACCTAGAAAAATGTTAAGAAGTTCTGGAAGGTATATGTAGGGGAAAGTTCTCAAAATATTATTAAATTGTCCTCTGAAGGTGAAAGTAAGCAACATTATCTAGACTCTGTCCCTTGAAACCTGTATATAGTGGCTTATAAGTGAGTGATATGTTTATTCTTTAGCATTAGAAAGTGCCCTCTATGTTTTTACAGTTTCTTTTTGTAGGGGATTTTTTTTCTTGAGTATGTGAATAGGAATTCCAGATTGTTTTTTATTCTTCAGTATTTGTTATCACTGTGTTAATTTCCTATAAACTTCATACAGAATACTCAGACTGCAACCAGGGCTTTACCCATACCACTAGTTTGTAGGGATTGGTGGTGAATCTGTGAGACAGTGAAGCTGCAGTGAATGTAGCGGTCTTGGAAGATGTACAACAATCACGGGGTAGGGAGGACAAATGACAGTTCTGTATTTTATTTTGCCATCTTTATGTTATCACCAAAACTTGAAGCTTTGTTCCTTTTTTTTGATGTCACTTGAAATCAGTTTCTGTCAATGTAGTGTGTATACTAATTAAGATTACAACATATATTACACTGAGTCAGTTACTGATGAATCTGTACTATCTCTTACTGCATAACAAACTGCATAACACATAACTCTTGAAGGGTTAATTAATGTATATAATTCAGCTGAATCATGCATATGAAGGTAAAATCTAAAAAGGGTAATGCTGTTGCTGCATTAAAAGGATTTCTTGAATTTTTCATGTAATATTTACAAAATACTGAATAATATATTTTAAAGGCATGGAACGATTTCTGTTCTGTACTGTAAAGTGTTTTGCTTTCCCTCCTCTTGCCGCTAGATGTCAGCTGAGTCTTTCAGAAGTTCCCAAAAACGTGTGCACGTTTCATACTTCCTTCTAAACTGAGAGAGTGTGGCCACATCCTGCCCACTGTGTATCTGGCAGTTTTAGTTTTAGGTCAGAAATTATCTTGTACATTATGGAACTAGAATTGAAGTTGCTCAACAGATAAGTCGTAGCCGTCAACACCTTCACAGTATTTGTCCTGCAGAACCAAATCTTGAGTTAGTAATAATCAACTAAGTAGATGACAACAATGTTAAATCAAAATAATGTAAATAGACTACTGACTTCTGAAAGTAAGGAATTTACTTGAAGGCAATATTCTGATTGCAGTGCTTAATATTTAACCCAACGCGTAGCTGCACGAGGGTGCGGCCTACTTTTTTTTTTTCTGTGAGTTCAGTTGATAAAATGAGTAAAAATTTAAATTTTTCCCTGATGTCTCCTTGTTCACTTTAGCACAAAGGTACCAAATATTCCTTCATCTTTAGTTACATGGAAGTTTAATACTGCTTTTTGAAGATGGAATGAAAGTCCTTAGCTGTCCTATAACTCTGTACCCTACATCTGATACAGATTGTGAGGCTTCCACCAGCTCACTAGATCTTTTACATATTTCCAAATTGAGAGCAATAATATCTTTAGGTTTTTATAATAATATTACGTAATGCATGTCATGTAATACAGTGTAAGAAATATTAATAGGTATTTGATAAAAAATTATGAACTATAGCTAGCTTATGCATAATTCAGTAAATATTATATAATAAAATCCTGGTTTTACATCTCTTGAATGGTGAATTTTAGAAAGAAGTACTTTTATAGTTACATCTAATGCAGTTATAAACATATTATTGAAACTTAAGAAATAGTGAATGGTAATGCAGTTGTTGTAAAACTGCCCATGACATTATGAAAAAGCAAGCTGGCCTCATTTAGAGAAGAATGTATCATGAGGTGTTCACAGTGACCTTTGTGGCCTCCTTGGTAATGTTTGCATTTTTGCTTTTTTGTGAAGGTTCCAAGAGCTGAAATGTAGAAGTGGGTAGAAAGTAATTTCCTTTTCACAGAAGAACTTCCTTAACTTTGAAAACAATTTCATATCATAAATTGAGATTAAAGACCAGTGCCTCGAAGTGCCCCAGAAAACACTGAAAAATGTGGAAAAAGGATTGTTAAAGGAAGTCATAGCACCAATCAAAATTATTTGATAATTTAAAGATCATTTATTTTTATTTTGTACTGAGACCACAAAGGCATAAAAACATTTAAGGTTTTATAAAGTAATAAAGCTCTAGCTCTATGATGACCATTTCATTCTTTTACAGATCTGTTTTTTCATGTCAAATCTGTTTTTTCATGTCGCATGCTTCCTAAGTCCTTCCTTGTCTCTTTGTCTTTTCGCCTTCCCTCATGGTCAGTGTGCTTCCATTTATGAATGCTTCTGTTGCTCTTTAACTATACCATGAGTATAACAAAAGGTGCTGCTCCTGCCTGCTACATTTTGAAATTTTTAATTCAGCTGTGGGAGGCAATGGTGAATAGTGTTGAAAGCTCTTGTATGCCAGAATGCTTAGCAAAATACCTCTTTATAGAAGTGGGTGATTTCAGTTTTATTTCAGCAATTTAAAATGTCTTTTACTTACATGTAAAAGTAAAATTTCATTTCAGCTTCAGAGCATACCTCAGAAATTGGATGCTTTAACACCAAATCAAAACATTTTACAATATTTTAATTTGTCTAAATCTTCTTTTTTATAGGTAGACTATTAAAACAAACTGAAATACTTTTGAGCAGATTAAGTTGAAAAAAATCTGATGTGGATGCTCTTAGGGATTTTTATTATTCCTTTCTGGAGAAAAAGACAATTTTATTTTTTTTCCCTCTCAGTTTTGTGTGTGCATATGTGAATTCTTGCATGGGATAGGGATATCATGATTTGTCAGAAGTCACTATGTTTTGAAATCTATTAAAATGTGGGAGCCAATGATGAATAGTGTTGAAAGCTTTGATATGCCACCATACTTGTAAAACCCAGAACATTTAGATGTATGTGGATATATGCTGACTTTTGGTAATAAGATTTTGCTTCGGGATGCTGAGATTGTTGTTTTTAACTTCTACAAGATGAAATGCATCCATAAGGTGGCTGGCTGCTTTGAGTGTTCTCTGTTGGATTTTCATATTCCTCCACGCACATGTAGAAGAAAATCTGTATCATGTATGCTTCTCTCCCTGGTGGAGTTGCAGCTCAAAGGAGCAGCCAAGGTCAGCAAGGGTTTATTAGTCAGTCTTTCCTAATGAGCTGCCCAGGCTTTTCAGCACTTCCATGTGGTGAACTGATGAAGCTCTCCCAGCTTGTGGTTAATTATTGATACTAATCTTGCCTAACTTGAAATGTTTCAGCTGCTAAATGTATGGTTACACCACTGTGTGTGTACTGTGTGCCTTTACGAATCTTCTTGGTTACTTTGTCCTCTTGAAGGAATTCTCTCTGTTCACTGCAGAGCTTCTCTGCGATGCAGGAGATGAAAAAATGTGAAGACTGAAAAAAGCATAAAATTTATGAGAAAAAAGAGACTGAACTCCTATGAAATTGTATTAAAATACCAATTTCAGAACTCCTAAGGCTCCCAGACAGAGGCAGCAGCATTATCTTTCAAGTTTGCATTTCCTAAAATAGTAAAATCCCAGCAGGAAAAAAATCTTCCTGTACTGAAAAATTTGCATAGCCAGTGCTAGAGAAGGTAAAGTAGCAGACTAGGGAACAAAGGACAGGAGCAATAAAACAATAACTTTATACAGCAAGCAGCACTTAATCTCTTTGGAACCACTTGACGATTGCATCTTCATTCAGAAAGGAAGCTTGGAACGATTCTTCATGTTGTATGAAGATATTCCCCAGTTCAGTGCTTAATTATGTTTTAAAAACTTGCACATTGCATTTTCTATATTCATTTCATACTCTATAATCAAATTATTGGTGATGTCTAAAGCATCTCTGCTGTGCTCTGATACTTATGTTAAACAAAATTTTCCCTCTTCTACTTCTCCATTGACTTTCTATTTTTCATGTTTTTGATGGGATGCGTGCTTTTCATCCTTATTTTCCTTTAACAATATGTTTACATTGTGATTATTTTCTTATCAGATAGCTTGAATATCCTGGAAGATTCTTCTTTCATTGTGTTGTGGTTTTTTTTCAATATGGCCACTTGCCATATTGCCATTCTGTTATTTTCAATGCAATTTCACTGTGAGACTTAGGTTGTTTAAACTTCATGTCGGCTACAGAATGCTGTTAATTCCACATGTTGATCCAAGGATTCTCCTGTTTATTTAAGGAGTTACCACAGACCATATTCCCTCTATTGAAAACAGTGAAAATCTCTTTAATGCTGTTTCAGCACATGAACATGGTAGTACATAGTTAAAATGTGCATAGAGCAGGACAATTTATGGCATTAAAACTTCAGCAAGACCGAGTTCCTGCTCAAATTTAGACACATTAGAGAACATTCTGCTTAATTAGGGCTAAAACGAAACTGTTAAAATTCATCATAACCTACTGCATTTTTCATAGTTTATGAAAGTTAATTTATCCCATCACCTTGCCTTGAGTAAATATGTTATGCACTCAGGAGAATAAAGCAGAGCACATACTTTGAACAAGATGACATTTTATTTTCACAGATATTGAAGACCTCTGTAACATAGGAAACAATTGAAGAGAAATTAATCGAAGTGTCATCATGAAATTACAAAAGCCATTAAAATTAAGTAGTATCAAAGTTACCATTTTGATTTTGAAAACATGTACCCCATGCTTTCTTGCCAAAATTATCTGTGCTTTGAAATTTGCCGCACCAGATATTTGTTTAAATCTAGTAGTTGTGAGGCATTTTTTCTGAATTAAATGCATAATACTCTGTTGTTTAAAAATTCTGGCTCTAGTATTCCTGGTTTTAGAACAGGGACAAATTTGTCGAGGATGAACATTTTGCTGATAAAGGGAAAATCTGTCTGAAATGGGAAGTTAAAATTTTTAAAATAAAGCTATTTTTTCTCATGTTCAGTAAAGATCAGATTTTAGCAGCTTTAGGCTTTGCAGATCTAGTGATCATTGATTACATCTTCTGGTGTTGAACAGACTTTCAATTGCTATTTCCACAAAGCCACCAAAGTTGTTATAAAGTAACACTGGGTCAAAACTAAGTTCCGCTGAGTAATGGTTGCCACAAGTTACTCTTGATTAGGTGGGGATCACCCTTTGGAGGATGCTTTCGAAATGAAAGTCTGTCTCCTGATGCCCTTATTGATGGTTAGGTAATGTAAAAGAAAACCCACTGGAAAGCAAAGCAGACATCAAGAGTTGGACATATGTGAAAGGTACAATTTCAGGTAAAAAACAGTGAGTAGAGATACTAGGACTGGCAGTCCTAGTAGCATACAGTCTTGAGACACAACACTGGCAAGATGAAGGGCAAAACAGGTAGCCTGGAAATTAAGACAGAACGGTAGGGGATAGATTGCAAAGACTTGGGTCTGGGCATCACAATACAAGTTCTACTTATATGTGGGCAGTTTTCTCCAGAATATGTATCCTGGAATTAATGCAGTCCATTCAGTCCATGGAGTCCATTGATTTTATTTTTGTTGGTTGGTGAGTGATACCCTCCCTTGCTTTATTAATCAAGATTTGATCTGAATATAAGTAGTTTCATTACGGTTTTTTCTACTGTCATAAGTTTTAATTTGTCAGGATGTTTAAGTATAAACTGGACTTTACAATATGTGTTAGGATAGGCATGTAATCTTATTATTCCTAGATCTAAGGTTTAACAGATTTATTGGGATGCTTATATTTGCATATATGTTTAATCACAGTTCATTTTTAACTTACTTTGCAACTATACATTGGATCCCAGAATCTCAAGGTAGTTTTTTGTAAAAGAAGGTATATCATTGGTGACTGCTTGAGGAAAACTGACTAAAATGACTTGAGACTCACCTTGCAGGAATTTTGCAGTTTGAGCAAGTGTAGAATCTGATTTTCCAGGTCAGCATTATCATGCCTTTACTATATTAGTATTGTGTCTCTTTTTGAAGGTCCATGCTTAGTTCTTGCATACCTTTCAACTTCAGCACACATGATGCAGGTCTTAAAAGCTTGCGGCTTTTTCATTATACAGTTTTTAACTTTTGTCTGGAATATCTCCCATCGTGTTCACTGAGTGTGATACTAGTTCTGTCGAAGAGAAACTTTCTGCATAGCTGCACTACATGGAAGCATTGATGGAAAGGGGTAAAATTAAGATTGTTCTGATTGCTCCCTTTTGAGTAATTGATCAAGGCTGGTTTTTCTAAGACATTTTCATGTGCAATATTTTCTTCAAATTCTATAATGGGAATATCTAGAGTAGTGTGGTGATGCATAATTAGCATGTAGTAGATGTTAGTTTAAAGTAGGTATGTCTTTTACACAAATACAGAGTCATTTCCATAATTGATGTTATACTTCTGCTTATCCATGAAAAATCTCTTTTTGTTGTTTTGATTGCACATGAGAACACTATTTTGGTGGAGAGGCTAATCATCTCTAAAAATTCTTAGAACTTTTAGACAAAAATTATATTCATTATGAAGAATGAAAATTGTCAGTTTCTAAGAATGTTGAATTACCTTTTTTTTATTCTTATGGTACTATTTAGCTGAATAATTCCTGTTGAGAAGTAGTATTCATTGCTGCTCATTATCCTCCTATAGATATGTAAATTTGTCTTTGGTGACTATTTTCCATGTGCTGTACTAATAATGCTTTTAGCTTCAACTTCTACTTAATCCAAATAATTGGTTGCAACTTAGCAGCATATATCATTGCTTTCCTAAATAGTTACAAAGCTTTGTTATAATGGCTGATCTTGTAGCCTGGTTGCCAAAGAAATTAGTTCTTTATATGGTGAACCAATGTTGACAGTAAACTCTCCTTTCCATCCCCACCCTGAAAGAAAAGGAAGAAAAGAGAAGAAAAACAAGGTTGCATTACAATTCTGGCAACATCAGCCACACTAATAAAATCAAATTCAATGTTGGTTTACGACTTTGAATTTATGTGACTGCACAGGATCAAAGGATTTGTATCCCACTGGACTGCAAGGTCTATAGTTCATGGCAAAAAACCTCATCAAAAAGAACATTTTAGTAGTAGGGCTTTTCATTTTAATCAGCCACAGTAATAAAAGAGCTGTTAGGTGTCCAAAAACATTCTCCCAAGATCAGAGACAACTTGCCCTCTACTACAATGAGTTTTCTTATTGGATCCATACTGCCTCTGTAGTTTTTGTCACTGAAACTTCATCTTCAACTTGTTTTCAGCCTTTTTTTTTGCATTGTTTTCACATTTTACATGCCAAACGTAAAATACGCCATATAATGATTAATGTAATTTCCCTGGCAATTGAGAAATACTGTCACTTATCTCAAGTAAATTATCATCAAAACAAATTATTCATATAGAATCTTAATTATCAGTCTATATTTCTACATATTGTGTTCTAAAGTATTTCATTAGCAATATTCAGGGGTTTTTTTTTCCTCCTTGCATGTAATCTTCTAAACACTACCACAGAGAATAGGTATTAGTATTTTTGTATCTATACACACATAGCAACTGAGGCTGTCCTAAGACTAAGGTGGCAGCTGGAAGTGAGAAGCAGACTAAGATAGTAACTACAAAGTATGTGATAAGAATGTTTGTATTTCGCATGTTAACTGTTCATGGTCCTAGCTCAACAAAAGTTTGAAATTAATTTTTAGCTTATGGTGTGGTTTTGTTCTTTCAGTAGCTTCAGAGAAATGGCACGCAATATATCATTTACATTTATTGGTGTGTTGCATGCTGAGTCGCCTTCATTCCGTTTTGCAGAATTTAAATGTTTAGCAGAGTTTAACAGTATTTGGAGATTTTGCCAATTAAATTGTCCACAAAATTACCAGTTTTCCTAGAAATTTATAGGCTGGTCTCAATTTAGCTGGATACCCATTTTTTACATATTATGTAGGATTTATTTTTCCTAGCATAAGCTATCTTACATTTAGGAAGAATCATCACATAGTCACTTTATACAAGGATTGTTCCTTTTTGCATGGCATGACAGGTAGCTGCTGTACACTGCTTTTTGGCGAATTCTAGTGGGTGTTGTATTCTAGTCTCTGGGAATTCACTGCTGTCTGAGATACCTGCAGGCTTAAACTGGTTTTTGTCAGTTGAATATTTTCATGGGTTTATTATTTTTAAAGACATTCATTCAAATGAGAAGCTTTAGTATTAGTGGGAGTTTTATAAGTTACCTACCAAAAATTTAAAATCCACATAAAATGTTAAATTATCTATTGTTAATATTTCTTTATTAATAACCTGAAATTTACCCCTTTAAGCACGTTGTTAACAGTTGGCTTTATTAAGTATTATTTAGTCTAGTTTTTTAGAGTTTTTTTATTATTTGTCTCAAGGAATGACATTGTTTAGCAAACGTGCCTGTGGTAAGAAGTTAGTGAATCCAAGGCAATTAATAATTTTCTGTTTGATATAAATCAGATACAAGAAGAATTTAGATTCCAGTGAGATTTCTCTGCAGGCACAGAGATTCCGCAGTAGAGTACACCACTTACCGGGTGATGAAGTGGACATAATAGGATCCATAAATGTAGAATGTGCTGTGGAGTACAGTGGACATCATTAGAGATATTTTTCCATATATTTGGATTCATAATGTTTGCAGGACCTTGAAAGATTACCAAGAAATTTCAAGGGCACATCAAGGGTTCTATCTGATTATTTCATTATTTCATTAGAAGTTATGGAGAAGTTATTTACCCTTTAAAGTGGGTTGATCTGAGTAAAGTGGCATGCATGTAGGACAGCTGTAGAAAAAGAAGAACTAGAGATGAGCTGTTGTGAGCTATGTATTGTAAAACAAAGTTCTCCAAGTGAGTTAATTTGTGTAATCTAAAATGGTTGGATGGTAAATCTTAACTGTGAAAGGACTGAAGGAAGGATGTGTATATGTGCAGGAAACAATACCTAGATTAGTGTTACTTGACAGAAACATTTACAGAGCAGACACAAAGCAATCAGGATGAGGAATGCAAAGTTTGAGGCAACCTGGAGATCAGTCTATGAAGAGCATGGAAAAGAGCACAGAACATTAAGAGATAATGAAGGGTCCACAAAGAGCAGCAAGAGAAGATGCTGGAGCTTAAAAGAATATAGGACTGAGTGCAGCCCATAACGCGCGGGGCGGTTTGTATCTTGTACAGAATAGTTGCTTAAAATACATGGTCCTGGTCAGAAAACATCTACAGTGTCTTTGTCTCATAGATCTGCTTTGCATGTCTGTTCATACTCTTCTGACAGTGATAAAAATGGAGGTGAGTTTGTTGCCTTATACTTAGGTGGTCGCTGAAAGCTTAGCACTAGTGAGAAAGAATCAGAATCACAGAGTCATAGAATATGCTGAGTTGTAGGGACACATGATGGTCATCAAGTCCAGCTCCTGGCCCTGCCTAGGACACCCAAAGATCACTCCATGTCCCTGATTCAGTTCCTGTTCCTACTGTATTCTTCTGTCAGCCTTTGGCCAGTTTATTTGTGCATATTGAGTCTAGTGGATCTATAAGGACAATGAATAGGAAATAGCTGGGGGTTTTGTTTGTCATTTGTCCCAGCTACTTTTGCTACATTTCCTCTGTAAAGCTATGTATTTATTATTTTTAAATTGGAAAGAGAATTGGACTCTGTATGCATTGCCTACAAGAATATTTAGAGATCTGAGAATGTTTGAGAATGATCAGTCATTACTTTTTTGCTGTGGGGTGTAGGAAGAATCCTCACTGTGTGCTCTTGACAATGGTGATATAAAATATGTAATTGTTATGTTTGTTGAGGTATTTGTTAGAGAGGAATTTTAATTTTTATGTAAACTGGCATGGGATTAACTTTTTTTTCCCTGTAGAGAAATCCTTTGCTAAATCTGTGATTGTTGTTAAAATTTAAAACAAATGTATGTTTTTTCAAGGACAGAGATTCAGCAAAAAAGAGCTTCTTTTCTTTTGTCAACACAATAGAAGAAAGAAAAAAAGTGTGAACTCTTCCAAAAACTAAAGTTTAAATTGCTTAGAATGAACAAAACCAAGAAGTTAGAGGCTCTCTCTGAAAAATTTGTTTTTCCTCTCTTTTCTGTGCACACTACTTTGATGGCCAAAATATTATTAAGAAAAAAAGCTGTAAAGTATATAAAAAAAGCTTTTCATTGCAACTCAATAATTCTTATCTTTTTTTTTCTTCTTTCTTTTCTTTCTCCTTTTTTAATATCCCTCCTTGCTGGAACAATTCCACATCTAATAACTATATCCCTGGATATTTTGTGTCTTCTTTGTTCCCACTTTTTTTTTATTTTCATGGCTTGGCATAAGTAACTAATTAGATGTAGCAATCACAGTATAAAAGTCAGAGAAGGGAATAAAATCGAGCTCACTTTCTCCCTAATATGTTATTTTTCCACTCTAATTAGAGTAAAAACTTGTAAAAGTGTGTGTTTCTCAGTTAAAGAAGAGGTCTGTCTCTGATATACCTGGAACAGCTTTGTTCATTAAATACGTGTCATTTTTACACAGTCACTTTTCAGAGTAGAATTACACTGTAAACGCTAGTGAAAAAGTATTAGGCATTGGCAGTGAAGCATGAACTTGCTAGTTTCAAAGCAAAAGTTCTGCATATTGCTTGCTCTGAACAGTGTTTTAGAGAACTTTTTTAATGTTTTACTGTTAAAATTCTTGGGATTTTTTTAAAACATTTATGGTGAAAATAAGTCTTGACTAATAACAAGTTAGCAACTGATTTTTTGAATATAGATTGCTGTAGAAATTTGTACTTCCCTTGTATTAATACATACAAATTGTTCTACAGCTTTTCATATCAGAGCAGTTCTGTGTCATGGTTTAAAAGGTTTTGTTCACATAAAACCACATTATATAAAGCAGTAACACAACAACAAGTATACTTGAGTTGACTGCATTTAATTGACTATATTGACTGTCTTAAATGAGACTAAGCTTTCTCTCACAGATCAGAGCACAGAGAAAAGCTGTCACGTTGGTATTGAGATTTGTCCGTGTCAGTCCACATAATCATTTCAAAGACATTTAGACAACCTGTTGGTTACATGAATGAGAGGATTTAGTCTTTTGCTTTTGTGATTAATTTATAATTTATCATCTGATACTGTAATGATTAATGGCAGTATTGTACACTGATTCAATATTTGGAATTTTTCTTCCTTGAGCATATGCTTCATAATTTCCTGGATCCCATGGGACCAAGGCTGAGTTGTTGGCATTGTCAGAAAATATATTTTGCCTTTTTTCTCTATGTTGTGTCAAGTCACTTAGCAGGTGCCGAAAGTAGGTCCCTGGTGACGTACACCAGGGGTATGAGTGTAAAGGGAGAAAACAGGAAGACACTGGAAAGCCAATCCAAACACTCTTGTTGTTTTCCACATTACAGTGTATCAGTATTTTTGGATATTTGCATAATCATCTTGTATCGTGTATTTTAGTAAGAGGGGTCTTTCGTTTTTTAAGAAGTAATACAGAGGTTTAATACAGAGGGTAATACAGGCCTTCTAAGCTTATATATAAATGTCTGTATTCAAAGGATCTGGAAGTTAGCTGCGATCATTTGCTTGGTGAGTCAGTTTTAAAAAAGGGAAATGGATCATGTCAATTTGAATGGCAGATACCAGACAAATCTTGACAAATTAAAGAAACTGATTTGTAAGTACAACTGCACTAGTGAGGCTTGAAAAGCAAAATTGGCAAGAACCTTCATTCCAAGCAAGAGCAGATTTGGAAGCAAAATACATTTTATCAAGGAGAAGGGTAGACAGAACTGCCTGTTTATTCAACCTCTTCAAAATGGGTATTGGGTGGAAGCAGAGAGCCCGTGGAAGAATGGAAGAAGAGGTACATTAGCCTGGAAGGCTAGTTTTAGAATTCAGAATAGAAAAGGGCATTTGACAACACTCAAGCTGAATCACATCTTGCAAAGGAAATTTAAGAGTTCACTGAAAGTATTTTTCAGCAATAGAAACAGAGAGAAACTAAGGAAACAAGGGGAGCATTATCCAGTAAGGGTGAGGTAGAGACAAAAGGCTTTGCTGATTGAACCTAGAAAATTAAGACCAAATGAGCTGCCTCGAATTTCAATAGCAGTGATCATGAACACAGGGACAGCATTTCTCTTAAACTGAAAAAACACACAGCGTTTAGTACCGAATAAAGCACAAAGATTACTTTTTTGCATATGACAATTCTTTTTATCCTAATACAGGGTTGACTTAATCAGTCTGTGATGTGCTTTCCTTCACAGATCCTTTTCCCTTAGAATTGCCATACCACTGATCAATCCGTTCTGTGGCTATGTACACTGCAGCTCTCTTTCTTGAACTGTAGCATGTACTTTTAGACTGTTTCCTTGTCTGATAAAATTATTGTGAATACTGAATTTTAGCAGTGTACTTCAGCTTAATAGCATAGTACTGTTAGCCTATTTAGTATTGACAATGAATGCAAGAAAGATTGTACCAAAGTGAGGCAACTTTTTTCAGTAGCACATTGCTCTATGGATTAGGCTTTAGATACTCAGGAGGTACTTTCAAATTGATCATTGAAATCTGATTTCAGCAGATTAAGGCTTTTTCTTTTAAGCCAGCAGTATGAAGAGAAAATAATAATAAGGCTTTATTGAAACATTTGTGCCTCTAATATGGTACTTGTAACAGTAATCTGGAAAAAAATATCTCTCTACTGTTGTGGAAATTTAGGCAGCTATATCAGTTTTGTGTGTGTGTACAGGAGAGGGAGTAATATGTCAGTGGCTGACTGGCAAGAGTCACTGATACAATGAAGAGCCAGAGAACCTCAACAGACCAAGGCTTGAGGGCTTAATTTGATACACTCTCTGAAAGAGCAGATTAATGCTGCAAGAAAATGAAGTGGTCAGAGGAATAGAAATATGTTCCTTGCACCAGTTTATTTGGTATTGAGTGGAGCTATACAATCCAGGTTACTTATTTGAGTGTTGCTGGGAAGCAAGCAACCAGGCTTCTATACCAGTCAGCAAAGTGGCAAATGCAGTTTTCAGATGAAAAAAACCTGGTATCCTTTATATCTAAAGCTTGCTGGTGAACATCTCCCACATTGTTCTTTGTAGTGTCTTGCTTTCATTTTATACAGAAATTTATACAGAAATTTCCTTTGATAGGTTTCAAAATCCTCTACCCTTCTTCAGAAATACATTGTGTTTATTCATGCGTAGGGTGGCTTTCTAAGCTTTTGTTTTAGCTGCCGTTTCTTATCTTCTGCTCCTCCAGCCTTCTTCCCACACCTTCCCTCCCTCAGATATTTTGTTTCCTGCTGAAATTTTTTTCTGTTTCATCTTGCTTAGAATAGTTGTGACCAAACTATTATATTCTAATGATGTTTGCTCTCCATTTGATTCATCATATGACATTACAGCATTTCATCTCATTTTAAGAAATATTTTCCAGGAAGCAGACCTTTATTAAGAATATGTATTATTCATATGTATATGTAAAAAAATAGTACGTATTAATATTCATATTCTTGACACTTATTGAAAGTAATATCATAGGTATATAAGCTGAATTGGTTTTAATATTACTTACGATTACTTTGGTGAATAAAACTTACTCTGAGATGAAAAGTAATTAAAACAAAAAGTTGTTTTATTACTTATTACTAAGAATAATACTATTTTTTGTAATTAGTAGTGCTTAGTAATTTTAGCTTTAATTCTTGTTTATGGGGATTTTTTAAGTAATGGAAAATAATTCTGAAAATGTGAAAGTTTTGTGCTTTTTCTTGCTTTTTATTCTATCACCTCAAATATAATTTTGACATTGAACTACCAATTTTATATTGTAAATTAAAGACTGGAGATCTGTATTTGGAAAGGCATATAATACTAACACAGTTGCTTTCACGCCTATTTAAATATAATAAATAGTTTTGTTAGATACTGTGCTTGTTTTACAGTGTGTTTTTAAGGTGGCTTCAGATTTACTGCTGGGAAAGTCTCTAACATTCAAAGTAAATTGTTCCGCGAGGGAGTTTTTGATGTCCAATAGGAGCAAAGTACTATGATAAAAAAAAAAAAAACAGTTAAATTCCTTAAGGCAAACTTACTTCATTACCTCATTTATGGATCAGTATGCCAAGTTTAAAAAGAAAGGCAGTTTATCTGAGCAATTCAAATGGCAGAAAATCTTGTGATAGTTGAATTGAACTAATAATAAAGCTGAGCGCCAATAGAGTACTAGTAGGAAAAGGAAAAAAGCTAAATAAATGTATTCTGTTGTACATATTTGTCCTAAGTCTTCTATAAAACTAATAGAAATTGGGTTGTTTCCAATGCAAATCTCTGTTTGATTCTCTCTGTAAGACTTTAAGCTTGATTTCCCACCTTTACACTTGCCAGTGTAAAGGAGCATTTTGTACCCAATGTTTTCAGATTGTTTACTTTGGATTTTATGTTAAGAAATTGATGAGAATTCAAGCTGATCTTACTCCTGTAAGAAGTAATGTATCTTGTATGCATATCTAGTCAAGCTTCATTTTACAATATAAAATCACAATCTATTACACTATATTTGCAGTGCTGAGCTACACATGTATGACTTGGATGCATATTAATTAATGCTGTAAACTAGTAGCTCCAACCTAATACTCAAGTTGGAATGGTAAGTAGGGAGGGCTATGTTGCCACTTCTGACAAGCACTGTGTGGGAATTTTAAGTGTAAATTAGTGTGCCTGTATGAGTTTGGGAAAATCATAGCTCATTAGCTGTTTCTGTTGAAAGGTTGGCTTCCCTTTTGTAGAGGGATCCTGAAAGAACCATGAAAAACTCTCTTTCAGGAGTCATTGCCTTGCAAAGGGTCGTGGTAACATCAGCCAGCTGCCTGATAGTATCATGGCATAACAGAAAAGAACCTGTAGGGACCTAATAACCTGGAATACCAGTATTGGATTGTATTGAATTATTTAAAGGAGATATGTCTGTGCCAAATGTTACTTATCTTTCTGACATATGGTAGGAAGTGTGGGGTTTTTTCCTTTCCGTCTGGAAGAAATGAAATTTTAATCTAATAGTAAAGATAAACTTGAAGAATTTATGTGTACCTCCGTGAATTTTATTGATGATAACACTTTATAAATTGAGAAATTACATTGTTTATTTAATGTTTTATCTTGAATGAATTTCAACCTCTCTTGTGTTTAATCTATTTCTGACTTCCCAACATGTTATCTCTCTATATATATGTATATATGACATATTTATGAAATTAAATAAGCAATAAACTCATGTCATTAAATAGAACAACATTTGGAAAAGGTACCTTTTTTTCCATAATATACCATTAATTATTGCATTCAATTAAAAACCAGTAAGTCTGCTTAAAGATAATGTACAACTTAGAATTTGCCCAAATTGGTGTTCTGGATTTTTTCTTACAAAATACGTTTTGTTGAAATGCACCCTGCTTACATTTCTTTTAAGATTAGTAATTGTCCAATTATGTAATAGCTTGCAATAAAACTATTTAGAACTGGGAAAGGGAAGTATTTCCCTCTTTCTTAATGTAAGAACATAATTTAAATGTGAAGATTTTTAGTAGACTACAAAATAAACACTTCAGAAAAATATTTGCACTAAGAGTTTTTTTCCTTGTTGCTCCGCAGTCTCAGTTTGAACTCAGGGTATTCTATATTCGTGGAGAACATGCTGTCTCAACTGCTCAGCTTGAGGAAACCATTGCACATCTGAAGAATGAACTTGATAATAAGTTAAACAGAAGAAATGAAAAAGCAAAGGATATTGGTGTTTCTACTGAAGATGATAAGCCACCAAAGGCATACCGAAATGTATGTATACAGACTGACAGAGAAACTTTCATAAAGCCTAGTGAAGAAGAAAACAGAGCTGTGAAAAATAACCAAATAGTACCCAAAAAGCTTAATATTTCTTCTTTGACACATAGTATATCTGCCCAAAGTGAAAATAAGGACAATTACAATGTACAGTCATCAGAAAGTGTCTTGTCTTGTCAACCAAAACAAATGCTGCCTCTTCCACCACCGCCACCGCCTCCTCCTCCCCTTCCTGATTCTGCACTGTCAGCTTTAGTTCCTCCACCACCACCTTTACCAATGGGTCCGACTGCACTGACATCTCAGTTTGGATCTGGTTCACCACTGCCACCTCCACTTTCAGAAGGCTGTAGGAATTTTCAAGCACCACCACCACCACCACCGCTTCCAGGGCTGGCACCTCCTGTTCCGCCTCCACTGCCTGGATCTGGGTTACCTCCACCCCCTCCACCTCCTGGGACTGGGTTCTTTTTTAACAGCACTTTATCTTCAAACCAAGGTCCTCGAAAACCTGCCATTGAACCTGGCCGTCCCATGAAGCCTTTGTACTGGACACGAATACAATTGCAAGATAACAGGTAAAATATATTTACTTGGGCTTCGAGTTGCTACTTTAGAGGTCATGGTGCAAGGATAGGTATACTATTCAAGACTTAATAACAAGAAGTTAACATTCTAGGAATGTATAACAAAATCAGTGTAGAGACGTGGAATTTCCATACTTTTAGAAAAAAACTGAATCAGTTCTAGGGGTCTGAAAAAATAAGTTGTTTTAAAATATTATATTTAAATTAGAGTTATATATATTATAAATGAAAAATTTTTGCATCATAACAAAAAGATGTTTTATTTGGGCTTTTTTTCCCAGTAATTCAAGCACTGTATGGATAACCATAGTGATAGGGTGCTTCCCAGATTTAGCACTAAAAGGTAAAATGATAGCCAAGAGATCAGAAGGATTTTTTTCTTACAATTAAGTCTGCGTTAGAATTAGAATTGAAATGTTAAAGTTTAGTCAGGTGAGAACTTAGTTTCAGTTTTGCTTTTCAGTCACTTCATGTGATCCTGTCTCCAGAGAACCGTGTTGTGTCATACTCTATGATTCCAGTTCTGGAAACTGGAAACAGTTAAACTGGAACCTAACCTCTGTGTATAATTCTGTCAGAGCAGGAAGAGTAAAGCATGTGTATAAACATGGGCAGCTCAGCAACCTGTAGCATGAAGTATCCATTAATGGACAAGTCTCAGTACCACCAGAGACCTCTACAGCTTTAAAAAAAACAGATACAAAATTTTTTTAAAAAATACCCATCTTACTGTGATTTAAGTGCAGGGATAAAATCCTAGATGTGCTTGAGGGAGGGATGCCATCCAGAGGGACCTTGATACGCTTGAGTAGTGGCACTGCAAACAAGGCCAAGTGCAAAGTCCGGTGGCTGAGTTGAGGCAACTCCCGTTATCAGTATGATCCATGGAATAGGGGAGGTGGATTTAGATGGAATGTAAGGAAGAAGTTCTTTACTGTGGGAGTGGTGAGGCACTGAAAGAGGAGAGTGCACATCCCGGAGGAGCTGCAGATGCCTCTTTCCTGGAAGTGTTCAAGGCCAGATCAGATGGGGCCCTGTGCAGCCTGGTCTAGTGGAGGTTGTCCCTGCCCATGGCAAGGGGTTGGAATGAGATGATCTTCAAGGTTCTTTCAGCCCAGGTCATTCTATGGTTCTATAACAGTATTCTAGTAGTGTGTTCTGTTATACCAAATCCAAGGTTACTACAAAATATACCATTTTATTGATTAGTTTGTAAGTGGTCATTTGGTGAACAGGCATAGATAAACATTTTTTGAACAGTTGCTTTGAAATGATCCTACAGTGTTTGTTTATGCTACCCATTTAATTAGCTGGCAGGAGAAAAGCAGTTCTCCCATTTACATTTTCTGGGCCAGCATGAATACCTTACTGCCACAGCTACTCGGCTGCTCTTTTGGATTTGACTGATTCTAACTTTCCTTCTTGCATTTATTACTATCATATAGAGCTCATTAAGAGGGATAGCTCAAAAACAATTTTTGGGGGATGCTTAAGTAACACAAGCGTATTTTATTTTAATGAGGAGTTGTTCATTAATGAGGAGTTGTTCATTAATTCAGATCCTGCATTAATGCAAGTAATGAAATGACAGGATTATTTGGATCATAAAGTTCATTATTATCTGTGTTCAAAATTATCTTAGGCCAGCAGCAGTTACAGAGATGCTAAATTTAAACATTTTAGTAAGGTAAATTATATTACTGTATATGGCTTACAGTCATAACACATCATAATATATGTGCTATACGATATATACACACAGTATATTACATGCTATGTTATATACTGTGACTATATTATATATTATAATGTACTATGAATTTTTATAAATTATTATCATTTACTTACCTTATAATAATGATTTTATATAAATTATGTATTTAAATTATTTACTATTATTATTAATATTTTATTTTCAGGTTTCTTCATTTAAACACTGTGAAAGTAAATATCTGCACTTAAGTGGATTTAAATATGAGTTTTATTTTACTTTGCAGCTCTAAATTCATTTTGATGAGAAAGTGCAATTATTCTGGTGTAATAAAACATTGTAAGGTGTTAATATTTTATATAAAATATTTGACAGGAACAAAGAAATTAGTGAAATATCAGTTGTATATTCTTAGTTTTTCAGAATTAAAAGCATTGAAATATTTTGGAGCAGGAAGCTTGGACGTTTTGGTTTTACTTTGGCATAATTGTTTCATAGTGAATAAATAGTTGGTCCATAAATAAAACTTTATTGTAATTCTTCATGTTGAATCAATGAAATAAAAGTTTTCTTTCTGAAATAGTGCTGTTCACCAAGCTTTTGCAAAGTAAGGTATAATTCATAGCGTTCTGATGAACTAGTGGTCACCAGATGTAGTGGTCCAGCATTTCCATGGTCTGTATTAGAGCTGGAAATTTCTTCAAGGGTTTGCTGCTCAGATCAGTAGCTGTCCAGGACTTGCAGAGCCAGAAAGAATCCTTCATTCTTCAGTATTGCTGACACAACAAATAATATCAGGAAGAGTGAAGCTGTGGAGCTCTAAGCATGTCCTGTGACACAGAATATGCTGCATCAGCAGATGCTAATAGAAGAAAATAAAGAATTCATTCAACATTCATGATAGTAGACAGTTGAGTATTAAGTTGAAAAAAAATCCTAAATTTGAAAAAAAAAAATTTTGGTTGCTTTTGAGTTGGTAGGTATTCCATTTTGTTGCATATTGCATCTATGTTTAGTGACACCAGCAATTTATATTTTATAGTGGTTTTCATCACTTTTTTTAAATTGCACATAATTTCACTGCCTTTTAGTGACATCTGCTGGAAGAAGTGGTCCCGCCTTCCACTGATAAACAGACAAGAACACTCAAAAGTTTTGTCCCACATATTTTCCTGAAACATTGAAATTTTGAAACAAAGCCCTATCAGAACTGATGTACAATGTTTGTAGCTCTACATATTATTTTCCCCTAATCCAGAAAAAACTAGAGGATTGTGCGAACAAGCTCCCAACTGATCCAAAACTAAATCTGGTCTTGGAAGGCAAAAAAAGAAGGAAAGATAATCCACACTTAAAATTTGCGATTGGTTAAATGGAGAAGAATATTGGCTAATCTCCCAAAATATAAGCCACATAATGACTCTAGTTTCTCAGCAAGGATAGATATGAGCATACAACATCTGCGGATAACGTGAAGTAAATCAAGTCCCATACAAATTACCCCAAATGCTCTTAAAATATGCTTGAATAAAGCTTGTTCACTATTTGCTGATATTGTTTATTTTTATAGGTCCAAATAGATTACTGGGAATTTCTCAAGAAAGCTGCTGTTGAAATACTTCTAATCCTAGTTGAAGTGTCAAAAATCTCTTGAGATTTGTATTTGAGATGTATTTGCACAAGCTGCCGTTGTTCCACAAAGAACTGTACAATACGAATGATGCATTTTGGTGGTCTAGCAGGCATGGACTAAATAGCTGAAACTAATAACTAAAACTAACAGCAATACTTTTTGACTCCTTACAAGAGCAAGGTATAGGGAACCTCTTTATGTTGCTTTGAGTTTAAATTTATCATGGGTTTTCATCTATTATGGTTAGATCTATTATGGTTTCTCATAAATGTTTAGAAATTTTAGTATTACCTTTCCCTTTATAGGAAAACTGCTATGCCAACATTATGGGAATCGTTGGAAGAACCTGATATACTTGACACTACTGAGTTTGAATATTTATTCTCGAAAGATACCACTCAGGAAAAAAGAAAACCATTATCAGAGACTTACGAAAAAAAAACCAAGGCCAAAAAGGTATTTGTTGGTTTTTTGTTTTTTCTTTTTTTGTGTGTGTGTTACTGTTTATTCTTTCATTTTGAGAAAATTCCGTTTTAGTTTTTGGATTTTTTGTGAGTGAGCAAGCAAGCAAACTATGGATTGCTGATTCAGTCTTAATTCTCTTGCTTGAGAATTCAAGGCTGTTTTTTACCTTGGAAGATTTTTTGCATTTGATAATGAAAGTTCCACAACCCAGTGAGGTAGAAAAAATACCATTTAGGAGAACAGAATTAAAGTTCTAATTCATATCTGAAAGTGCCAATATTTCAGGCCCTTGATCTGATTTATGATTAATGCTGGTCATTAGTTGCTCTAGCAAACCTCTCTTCCACTGAGATTAATTTTATTGGAAAGATAAAATTTAAAGCAGCATTTTGAATAAGGAATGCCAGTATAGCTAAGGAGCTGTGTCAGGAAGGGACAGGACAGTCTTGTCTTTAATGGCCAAAGCTATGTGCAGTAGCTGTGTCATTGCCAAAGCACAGATATTGTCTGCTTCAGACATGATCCATTACAGAGACAGCTGGCGCTTGCCAACTGGGATGTGCAGATAGGAGAAAGAAATGCCATTAGTAGTATTTGCTGCCAGAAAAATTCTAGGCTGAATAATAATCGATACTGTTTTCCTAAAAGGGTGTGATTACACATCAGAACACATTTATTGTGTTTTTAATGTCTTTGAGTTTACCTGCTTGGAACCACAAGAGGGCACTTTGCATGTGAGCTGTGCTTGCTACCTTCAGTTTTATGATATGTAGAATGTGAAACACGTATATGTGTTGGTGCTCTCAGATCTGTCACAACATCTTTGATCGTAAATTCCCTGTATTGTGTCTTAATGCAACAGCTAATGAGAAATATCAGTAAGGCTATAGAATTCATAGAACTCAAATCCATGCAATGCAAAAAGTAAATAATTAAAAATGGGGCCTGAATGGGGACATGCTGGCATTTGTAAATACACACCAAAAAAATAATTGTTACAGTCCTTCAAATATTACGTCGAAGCTGGACATCTCTGTGAGAAATATTTTGCGATATTTTACTTGACAAATACTTGAAGTGAATGTGATATATGGCAGCAGCTGTAGCCATAAATACGATTAGTTCACGTATCTTATGCCTTCTTTCTAATATTTATTTTTACATTTCATCAATTTACCTTTACTGGAAAGAATTATGTAATAAGAAATACAAGTTTCTAAAGAACTTTGAAGCATGTAATTGCTGTAACTTTAACGGGGAATTAATATGCGCAAATAGTTGCCTTTTTATTTCAAAATCTCAGTAATTAAGGGACTATATCTACTTTTCGAAGGGGGTGACAGCACTCTAGGTACAGAATTAGGCCTGTATACTGAAAGATGAAATTCTACTTTTCTTTTTCCTTGCTGCTTCGTAAACTAATTTATTTGTTTGAGCAGCGTGATTTTTAATGATCTCTCTTGGCTTATCCAAAATTGAATTGGATAATACTTACAGAACATATAGGTATGATAATATGCATTATTTCTTGTGAGCAACCAATGTATTTTCATACAAAGACATCTTTTTTGTTTCTATCAAAGTTTTAATTATTCTGCTTTGTTATTAAAGGTAAACTTACTATTTTAAGACAATGGATATATTTACTGAAATTAATGAAATGAGAAAGGTTCCTTTAAAGTACTGTGGGAAAATACAAAAATAAATTCCCTAAGAAATAAATTCAGAATTATATCTATTGTCGTGTCTTTAGTTTGGAAAACTGATGGGTTTGTGATCATGGCATTACAAATCATGGGAACTGTATGGTTTTCCATGAGAATTTACAAAACTCATGGTCAGTGGTGTGAAACATTCCATCATTTGGTCAATTTAAAAATTGAAAAGAAATCCGCTTTTAGAATTCAAAGAAAATTTTAATTGTGTACAGAACCATTTTCTTTTAGCATATCCCGTCTTTTCACCTTTCTCAGTTAAATGCCTCGTAGTAGCAGCTGAATGTTTTTACAGACAGTTGGCCCTCTTAGATGGTTCTGTGTTTTTCTTTGTCTCTCTGAAATCCCAGATATCTGCAGGCTGGCTTCAGTGGATCAGTCTTGGTGGGCTGCAAACGATACAGTAGTAGAGAGGCATTTTATTTACTTACAGGAGGGTTTATTTGTGGGTAATAACAGAGAGCTCCTGTAGATCGATATAAAGCTGTTTGTTTGGCTGGTTTCATTTCTGGTTTCTCATGCTTTTTTTGGCTCTCAAAGTTTCTTGCCTTTTTTCTAACAATTGTATCTACTAGGGTTTTAGCAAGAATCTTTTTCTTTGCTTCACTACATACATTTCTGCTTGTCTGGTCTTATAAATGGTACCAGTGTCACGTTATAGGGGATTGTATAGTCTGGTTAAAGATGCTTTCTGTAGACATTAAGAAACACTTGGGAATCTTACAAGGCTCATCATATATTTCAGATTTAGCTGATGCTGTGTCATTATGTACTTATTTGTAAATTCCTTTTTCATGTTCTCGAAAAGAGCCTTCCAGAGCAAGATATAGGTACAGCGATAAAATCTTGAGTTGTAGTTTGTGTTCGAAACAGTTAAGCTGTTTTATTTAATGATACCTGTTGAGACTGACCCATTCACTGCATTAAACCTCTCCTCTGCACAAACTATGCCCTATTTCATAGCATCTTATACAAACTAAGTTCTGCCTCTTTGGTATTTAAGGGAAATGACAGACCAATAGATGGTGCAGGACTGCTTATCGAAACATGATTATTCGATACTTTGCTCCTAGAATGAGAATTACATCAGTGCCTCACAGTCAAGTTCCTTTTTCAGTTGAAAGTAAGATTTTATCTTTTGAATTAGAGGGTAATTGTTTCTCATTTAACTCTTTTGCAGTTCCAAATAAAACAATATTATTCAGTTTATTCTGAGAATTATTAGTTCTGTGAAACCAATTGGAATAATCTGTATGCTTAGGCCGTGAAATGAGCGCTTCTGTGGAAAGCCTATAGAAATTTCAGTTTGTTCTGTTCTTATCCATTTTTCCAGGTACTAGACACTGTATGGCAACACAGATGAAAAAATTCACCGTATGCTGTATTTTCTTTACTTACAGCTTATAGACACCTGCCATTTTCAGCCAGAAATGTCTAAGTGTTGTCCTACATAAGCTGCACCAGGGGACGTTTAGGTTGGACTTTAGAAAGAATTTCTTCACAGAAAGGGTGATTAACCATTGGAATGGACTCTCCAGGGAGGTGGCAGTCACCGTCCCTGGAGGTGTTTAGGAAAAGACTGACTGTGGCACTCAGTGCCGTGGTCTGGTTGACATGGTGGTGTTCAGACATAGGTTTGGACTTGATGTCAGAAATCTTTTTCAACCTGATTGATTCTGTGATTCTGTATAAATAGAATGGCAGGTCTGTTTTCCAGTACCACTTGGCAAGTTAGGCTCAGAAAGGAAACTTCTGAGTATATATTAGTATTATATACATATTTATACTCATATATATAATACCATTACAGTATAAAATACAATTTATAAAGTGAATATTTATAATATGGAATATATTTATATTCATACATATATATACTCACTGTCAAAATAGGAGAATACGCTGAAGACTCTGTGGGCTTCTCTGCTGGTTGTAGTTACCCTGGTATTTTCACTTGTTTCTTGGATAGCAGAATACTAACTCTCAGCCACCACCTATTTGCGAGAGGCTTCAAATGTACTGAAGTAGATCCTTCAGAAGGCTTTCATGTATCTGAGATCTGGTCTGAAAGACAAAGATAAGCCCAAAGCTAATGCAATTAACCACAAGGTTAATATGATTAAGGATATTCAGCTCCCTAAAAAATAAGATGGGGTACAGCTGGCTAACTGACTGGTAATAGTTTAGCAGAAAGAGTCTTGGCATTATAATGGCTCGCAAGAGGAGCATGAATTGTCGAATCATGGTACTACTAAAAATGAAAAACAGAAGTCTTACAGATCAAGAAGTATTGCCTGCAAGACAGACTACTCAGCCATGTCTCGGTTAAGAACTGCATCTAGATTTAGGCACTACAACCCTTCATTAAAAATTGCTAACTGTAAAGAGTCAAGAAGAGGGAGAATGATGAAAAGTGAAGTAGTCTCTAAGGAAAGAATCAAATTATTATGATTGTTTAGTCTAGAAAGGAGAAGGTTGATTGGGACACACAGTATAAGTGTAATCAAGTGCATGCAGCTGCTGCAAAGAAAAATTATGAAAAGCTTTCTAAGAGCTAGGATACCAAAGGAATGCAGAAAAATTTTGGCTAGGGAAATTATGTTTCTGTATTTTGGGATCTTGAGGAAAGTTTGTTTAGAATGGTACATGTATAATTGATGCTGTCTTGAAGTGCTGAAATGCTGTGGATGACATTTTGAGTGCCTTTTCAACGTCTTGACACTGTTAATCAGTTAAAAGACATAAAGTCCACTCTCTGTCCATTGTCCTGTGGATTGAAACAGCTGGCTATACTTTTTTCAAGAATGGAAATGCTTTCATGATTCTAAAACTTGTTGCATTCAAGCCAGACAGAAATGGCTTATTGAGTTACACTGATTTCTAGAGGCTTCTGACAAGTATGTGGGGGAAGAAAGGAAGGGAAATTAAGAATCTAAGCAGCAATGGTAATACAGCTTCTTAAAGGACTGCATAGAAGATTATTTTACTTATTTTTAGAAATATACTAACTTATTTGGGAAAATATAGTACATTCACTTGATAGTGATACAATGTAAAAATAATGTAGGTTAAACAAAGGTCAGGTGTACCTTTCTAGTACACTTATATATACTTGAAGACTTGAAGTTTGTTATGGTAATGCTTATCTGGGTTTAGAAGCTCTGCAAAGTGTGTGGCTACTCATGCTTCTTTGATCGTGCAGCCCTTTGGAAAATACAGCAGCTTTGGAAGAATTTAGATTTTTTTTCCAACTGTACACCCTCTGAAATAATTCAGGAAAATCTTGTTCATGTGCATTTATCTTCTCTGCATGTATGCAGTCCTTTATTTAACGTTCTACAGTATTATCTAGATAATGATAAAAATTAGTACTCTGGGGTTTTGATATTATGTCTTGAGAATAGGATTTAGTTTTTTCTGGTTGGGAGAATTTACTGGCTAGATGAATATATTAGTTATGTCCCAATATTAGAGCGAAATACTATGCAATACATTTAAATACTAAAAGTAGAATTCTTCTCTCATAAAAATGTTTTTGAATTAAGACTAGATGCATTATAATCTTATATGAAGTAATGTAATGCAGTAAATGTTTGGAGTTGATGTCCATGAAATGGAAAAGAGGTGATGGCTGATTTTCCCAGAGACTCTAGGTGGATAAATACTATATGGAAGGAGTGGGATTTATTTCATAGTTATTTTATAGTTCTGAAGTGTTTGAATCTGTAGCAGGAAAAGTTGAAATTACTGGAAAAAAACAAAATATGCACCTGAATATGAACCAAATAAATTTCTCTCTGGTTTTGGCGTATTCAATTAGCTTAATCTAAATATGTAAGTTACTGGTATGATGTGACTTGATAATATCCATTGAATCTAGAACTATTTATGCCATGTAAACTGTTGTGGTCTCTAGTTAAGCTTTTTCAAGTGCATGTAGGTCATCCCTATTTCACTACTACTTAGAAGTTGCAGCTTCTTGGAAATCAAGAAGGGGAAGGGCTAGATACACCAGTTTATTTTCATTCATAGGTTTGGTTTAGGTGTTGATTCTGTTGGACATTTAGACTTTAAATGCCTTTTGAATATAATTCGTATTTTTAACTCCTTTATTTAAAGCATCAATGAAATATTTTTGAAAGTGCAACTGTTAATCTAGACTGTGTTCATCATCATTTCTGTACTTTCTTATGCTTGGATTTCAGATTTAGCATTCTAGATATATGATTTCTGCACCTATTCTATTTGCCACTAACATGAAAATATTTGTCAAGGAATGTATGGTCCATTTAGTAAAAGAAATTGTAAGTTACATTTATGAAAATGTAAATGGACTTCAACTATGAAGTTTGTTGTACCAAAATTTTTAACTATAAGTAGATTCTGTACAGTACCATTAAGGTCCCTAGCTGCTTATGAAAACAAGGAAAACTGAAAACAATTAGCATTAAAAATATAACCTGTTTTTCTGGAAAATAAAACCAACCAAAAGCCCAAAACCTATCATTGTTTTTGAAAAATCTCAGCTTTAATAGATTTGAATATCGTTTGAGGGGTCTGACTTCTTTCTCACACTCTAAAAGTCATCTATAGATATTTTCATGTCAGATGAAGGACTTAAGTGTTATATGCAGACAATTTTGCTATCATTCATTTTATGTTAACATTTCTTGTCTGTACATATCCATGCAATTTTTTTAGCTGATAGGCACATGTAATTTTTTCAAGCCATAGTTTCTCCTTTCCCTGTTAAATTTGCAGAATCAACATTATTTTATTACCAAGTAGGAGAAAGGCAGAATTAGGACATATATTTTGGAACGAAATAAAAGACATAATTTGTTATGTATTAAGCTATGATACTCTGTAATCTTGAAAAAGAGGTTATTTAGAAAAGAAGATTCCTTTGCTGCAATTTTTTCCATGTGCATTTTGTAGGTTCATTGCTAGATTTAACACATATTTTGAAGTTGTATTAGTTTTTCCAATATATTTCAGCACTTGTTAATAATTTATCCTCAAAAGCTCAAGTATTTTCTATACTTTTTCAAGAAACAGGATAGTTGGATATTTGTGATGCCACTCTGTCTTCAACTTACAAAAAAAAATGAGTAAATGTCAAGTAATTTGTGTCAGGTGTATGCTCCAAATGAAATTCCATCAATCATTTTTGGCCCTTTAGTGCAATGATTATCATTTCAAAGATGCAGGAGGACATTAAAGATAATGGCTTTTCTGTTGTCTATTATCTCTAACAGACTTCACATAATTATTAACATGTGTTCTCATTTACGAAGAGTGTCAATATTTTCAGCGAATTGCATTTTTTTAACTGAAAGGGATATGCCTGTCAGCAAGTTTTTTGTCCATCTAACTAAATGAGGAATTACAATTAATAAATTTTGTGTTTCCGCAAGAAGGGCAGATATTGCAGAAAATGTTGGAAGCTTTGCAGGGTTGAAACACAATGACTGTCTTCAGCTGTCTGCATAAGATAATAAACAGTGTTCAAATTTAAGCAGAAGTAGTAAAATGCGATGCGTGCTCTTCCGAGGCACTCTCACTCTCTCTTTATATTTTATGCTGTGCTGAGAAAAATAACTAGCTTCCCTTGTTTATCGCAAATCCCTGAAGTCACGTAGAATTTAGAAATCATCCACAGGGTGAATATCTATTTTGTGGTTTGTCTTATTTTTGGAGTTCTGATAGGAGTAAAGATACTGAAATAATTTTATTACTAGCTCATTTCATACCTCTTATTTGAACCTGATAAATTGCCATTTGTGTGTGCTTTAGAAAAAGGCTAAAAGTAGTGGGGTTTTCAAGCTAATAAAATTGTAAATAGACTTTTAAAAATATAAAGCTATGGTTCATCCATGTTAAGGAAAACATAGTTAAACTTGGCTCTCCCTTGAGTGGGAGTATGAGAGATAATGTCTAGTCTTAAGCTGCTGAAATTTCATTGGCAACTCTTGGAGTGTTTATGCAGAATGGCTTGAGGAGCATATTTTGGCTTCTTGTGCGGGATATTCTTCCTGTGTTTGAACAGGGTTTCAGCAACCTACTCATGGGTCCAGGCTGTTCATTTGCTGTAAAAGTTAGTGAGTGGGAATGGAGGGAAATGCTGTAATATGCAGGACAGCTTTTTAGCTCATGGCTTTTCTCAGTAAATTTAGATATTATGGAAGGAATCCATGCACCACCAGGCGGAAGGACTTAGATTTTAATCACTAAAGTAAACTGAATCTCTTCAGATTTCAGCACCAGTAAGTGTCCTGGACAGAATGTAGACATTGCAGTTAGACAAAACAGTAAAGTCTATTGTATAGTATTTAATGAAATACATTTCTGGCTACATTAGAGAAACACCTTCTAATGGGAATGACGGAATATTTTACTAGTGTATTCAAGCTTCGGTATATCTTCACTTTTAAATTAGATTATAAAGATTTGAAAGATGTAGATGAGACACTTGTGTACAGCAAATCAGCTAGCTTAATAACATTAAAATACAATCAGGGGAAAAAACATAAAAAGAAAATAATGCTATCGATCAGTGAAGTAAATGAATTATCACCAGCAGTCACAATTTTGTCACTAAGCCAGAAGATGCTGCATCCATCACAACAATACATTCATAGTCCGGAGGAGCAAGAGGCAGCTGGCAAACCCCACCAGCTGGCATAGCAGCATCAGCTGGCGTCAGCTGGGTTTTAGCTGCTTACCTGTCACTGCCAGCTACAAGCAAGTCCCAGTATGCTGAGAGGTGATCAGTGATTTGTCTTTTAAAAACATAGACTAAATAGTTCAACGCAGTCTTTACAGCCTTTCCTTTTATTTGCCTTACATTTTTACTGAACTGAAAAAGTGTTGGGTTTTTTTTGTGTCTCCTTTCTATTTGGAACTCAGACACATATGTAATTCCCTCTTAGTGACTTTGCCAGAATAACCATCATTTGGGACAAAATTTGTATCTTTGAAAATTAGTTCTCTGCTTTACTACTGATTATATATTTTAACTGCAAAATCTTTCAAGTTCCGCATTGATTCTAAAAATCTATGACAAAAGTCCATTATAATACTTAGCATTGTAACTATGGGTTTGAAGTAGTTTTATGCTCAGTTTAAGCTATTCTGTTGTCAAGGTCTTCCATTTTTGCTCACTAATGAATAAAGTATTAGCCTTTAGTTACTTGGTTGAAGCTGTTTCAGGTAGTCTGCATCTAGTTTGATGCCTGGTAATTGTGACCATGTGTACATTGGTCTAAAATGCATGTGAACATACAGTCAGTTTCCTGACTGATTTTAAATCATGAATCTCTGGTTTAGCTTTTAAAATTATATAGGGTTGTCTTTAAAGGGTTTTTTTTCAGAAGTTTTTTAAGGGGTTAGTCTTGCTTAGTAATGTGAGCTAGTTTGATCATATCTGGAGAATATATTAGCACTTACAAACACTTCAGTGGAATGATTTCAAATGTCATATTGTCTACAACAGCTATAGTCTGGAAAGGTTTTGCCTCAAACTAGGCATATCTAATGGGGTTTATGACAACCTATGAATTTGCCCTGAACAAGGTCAACTTGGAGGTCAGTGAATGCTATACAAATTGCCTACTGCTCAAACCTGTAATTATCCCTGTAAGAAGTTAATGTGCTGCAGAGTTCAGCAAATTCATGTAAAGCTTCAGAAATGACCATGATAAACCAGGCAGTTACTTACATTTGCTCAGAAGAATCAGTCAACAGGATGTAATGCTTCCACAGTGTTCATTTAAGGTAACTTGGAGCAAAATCATCTTGTCTGCTTGTGTACTCAGGAGCTAAAGAGCCTGAATTCTTCGTCATTTAAACAAAACATTTTTCATAGTATTAATTTCTTAGTATCCATCATATGTGCTGTACATATAGGCAGAAAAAGACTCTCAGGATAGATTTTTTTCAAATTTTGGCAGAAAATATGCAATATCTACTTTAACATAAGTTTATTATTGAGTACGTACAAGAGGGACCTAAAATGTCTGTCAGATCTTTGTTGAAGAGAGCATGTGGTCCAATTTATGCATATATTTTCCAATTTCAGTACTCTAAATAAGAATTAACTTTGCCTTCTCAGGTGAAAATGTCACTATCATTTCTCTTTTTCCTATGTTTGTCAAAAAACCTACTTTTGTATAGATGAGTGACTAAGTATTTTCATAGTTAAATATTTTTAAATCACATAAAACACAGTAAAACATTTGTATGAGTTAGTATAAATCTCATCCGTTAACTGTCTCTAATGCGAGCATCAATAAAAGTATTCCAGGAATAAGGGATAACAATTACTTTAAGTTTTTACTATTATTAAATATCCAAATAGAAGTGCCATCTTTAATTTTAACATTAAAATTAAATTTGGAGAAATATAGATCAAACATTGTTCAGATACTAAGAATATAAATTTAGGGAAAACATAGCTATTAGTTTTAATTCTGTGTATCAGTTAGTATATTTAGTAGTATTTGTTCATCAACACTATGAAGTAAGCCATCTGCTTGGATCTGAACATTTTGCATTTTGTGATGTGCTCCTGTCGTATCATCCTTATGAAATAAATCAAAATCACAAATACCAATAGCCCAGACATTGTGGGAAATTTGTTTTTTACATTTCTAACATCTGAACCACACTGATTCCCTTCATTATAACTAATTTCAACCAGCCCCAATAGCATTAAGGTTTCCCTTCCTCCTCTTTCTTCTTCTCCCCCTAAACTGACATCAGAAAATATTATGGTCTGAATATCAGTATATTATACTTGCAAATGTCTGTTACCCAAATGTGAACAAAATCCTGAAATCCCTGTGAAGTGTCAACAGTGTGGAATAAGCACATTTAGACATGAGTAGAAGAAATACTTTCAGTTATGCCCAGTGTTCCAGAAGTAGTGTTGAGAGGGCATAAAAAGACAATTCTTCAATTCCTCTTGGTCAGGAATTGATCCTTTGCTGAAAAAATAGACATAAACCTGTTCACACTGAAATGTAAACTACCAGACAAACTAAGGAACTTGTGATGTACTCAGTGTCTTAAATAGTTCTTAAATGTCATTTAAAGAAGAAAGGGGGGAAAACCATATTCCAGAATAAATACTTGATGTGCCTTTTTCTTCTCCTGCTTAATAGCATCCTACAAGTAAGAGATGATGTTCTTTAGTAGACCTGGTGAGAATTCAGTCTGCTAAGTCATTTGTTAAGATGCAGAGCATAAAGATAAGATGAAGGTCTTACTATCACATTTAGTTAATAAAAAGGTTTGATGTTTGGAGAAATATTGAATTCAATTCACAAATTAGCTTCTGGTGTAAAAGTGAGTGAATCCTTTGTAGAGTGTTCCCTTGATCTCAGATCATTTTGCATCATTTTTCTAGATTATCAAATTGCTGGATGGAAAACGATCTCAAACTGTAGGAATTTTAATATCGAGTTTGCACTTGGAGATGAAGGATATTCAACAAGGTAAGTGTTTCTTACACTTAATGTATTCTACTTGCATGGATATTTTATCATAGCCCTCCAAGAATTTCTTACATTGCAGAATGTGTTTTGACTATAGTCTCCTAAACTACCAGAAGAATCATTCTTCCAATATATTCCATTCAATGTACAAGTTTCACCTAAAAATTGAATTTAGGTACAACTCCTTCTGTACCATTACAGTTAGCATAACACTTTCAGTAGTGTTTTTATATTCCTCCACTGTAGTTCCCTGCTTTTTCTAAAGCAAGTTGTCCACCAACAGAAATTAAATAGAGGGCTTACACATAAATCTTTTGGGCTTCAAACATGCAGTCAGTATTTTTTAATATTTACATTTTGTTTCATTAACAGTATAAAAAGTACATCCCAAACTGATGTTACTACGTAAGAATCAGAAAGTGAGTTACTGGATGGCATTTTTCAAAGCTATAGGGCTAGTCAGTTGTAAATTCCATTACTGGTAGAAATTATTTGAGTTTGCCAATACAAATGTAGGGAAATACAGATTTTTCAGAACACTGGGGTAATTGAGAGTCTGCTTATGTTCTAGATTTAAAAAGATATTGTTGAAGGATATTGTTTATTTCTTTTTCATATTAAGAAAAGGAAAATATTTGCCATTTAAAACAACTGCTGGAATAACTCAAGTTGATGTCTCCTTTTTTGCTATTGTTTTCCCTCCATCACATGCAAATACTGGGGTAGGGTGTTGAGATGCTGCTGGCATTGATTATTATTAATTTCAAAAGAGCCTTTGAGCATCTAGCACTTTAAAAGCACAAGGGCTTACAGATGTCTCTTGGGATGCAGAGGAATAAGGAAAAGAAGGAATAACTTTGTGCCTGCCAGTATTGTGTGAAAGGTATCAGAATGAGATGGAAAAAAACTGCTGTTACTAAAGGTCTGAATAATTTGCTGGCAGAAATTACAGAAGCATAAGGATAGGATAGAAGCTTTATTATAAAAACTGGGTAATATTGTTAAGGCTCTTCAGAGATGGGTTTTCTTTTTATTTTCCATGCCATGATGTTCTACTAAAATAGAGCATCCCTATCTCTCTCAGTTGTTCGCTGTACTTGTGTAGCTTTTGAAGTCTACTGCCCAATGTATACCAAATCTAAGAGAACATAATGACCCAAATATTTGGGTATAATAACAATAGCATTTTTAGCTTGAGTCAGCAGTGCACTTTTGAATCACATGTACCAGTTGTCCCTTTTGCTGTGTTTGCATTGCAGAGCAATGCAGAGCAGTCTCAGAGTGCACAAATGTCCTTCAGAATCAGATTAAATACGAAGATATGCTTTAGGAGCATGCCATCAGCCTCCATGTATAGCAGTCTCTAAATTGCCCAGGATCAGATCAGAGATAGTTAAAACTCCCTGAAAATTGTATAGTGTGAACTGTTGCTGTCTACAAATCCATTCCTAAAGACTACACTACTTGCAGTTGTAGACATAGCTAATGTAGTCCTACAAGTTTAATGAAGATTAGTGTGTTGGTAGAAGAAAGACACCAAAACAAGTGCTGTCACTGATGAAAAGTTTAGAACTCATCACCGTTTCTTGCCTGAGGTAGCAAATGACTGGCCTGTCACCACATGTTGCTCAAGGCAGCAATAGGATGTGCTGCCTCTTGCTTATGGAAACAGCTAGGAGCTACCATCAGGATTTGGAAATACCATTAGTGGAACTTTTCAGAAAACATACTAATAAAGCAGTCTGACTGATTCTAGTAAAAATCTATGTTCAGAGACTATCTAGGGGAAAAAAAACAGTTCACAAGACTCAGGGAAAACATTGTTCTGTAGAGAGGATCTTTAGAATAGACAACGGTAGAATTATGATTGTTTCTCTTCTAATGTGTGTTTATTCTGTAGAATTTTGTGTAATTTAAATCTGTGGGCAGTCGTGCCTATCAGCAGACAAATTATTTGAAGACTGCTATAGTCAATGCACTGGATGAAAAAAATTCATAATAGGCTAAATGGCGCATGACAACACCTAACCAAAAAGAGCATGTAATCATTGGGTCATGAATGTCAAAGTTTTGTTGGTTTTTTTTTTTTTTTACAAAGTGAAGTTGCAAAGAGCTACCTCTAAGAACATGCAAATTAGGCACTCATCTCTTTTTTCAAGCTGATTTCCATGGCATAATTCAGTACGTGAAAAACAGGGAAAAGTTAATGGCCTTTGACCACTTACAACAGAGAATGTAGAAACCTGAAGCAGAAGAAAGTCAAAAGTGAAAAACACCTAATTTTTATTTCAAGCTTTTATGATCATGTTTGTTGTAAAGTCACGTACAAATGAATGTACTGTCTACCAGCAGCGTACTGGTTAGTCTGCCTTAGGTAGCAGGTACAGAACACAGGTAGAGAAAATCTCAAATGAACTGCCCTGTGCGTACAGATGCATGCAAAATTGTAGAGAAGAAACAAGAGTAATCACAAGAAAAATTGCATTTTCCTTTAAAATAGCATGAGATTTCTGCATCCATAGGATTATCCTCTCAATCAAAGTATATAGCTTCACAGCATAGTCTGTAGATAACTCAGCAGTGCAAAACCAGCAAGTGACCATAATCTGGCATCCAGATGTTTGAGTTTGCATTTGATAATGCGCCGGCTGCCACACTTCAGGAGGGGGATCTCCCACAGATGTTCGTTTAAGAGAGTGAAGTTCATCCTTTGCAGATAAGTTTATATTCATGCCGCTTCTGAGTACAGTCTAAGGAGAAGACAATGTAAAACTAAATAATTATTTTGGGTAGTGTTGGTGTTATATGATGCACAGGAAAGTTGACATTGTCATGCCGCACCTGTCCTAATGCTCAGCTTTTTGTTCGATGGGAGAGAACAAATCCTAGGTGCTTCAGTGTTCTGAGAACACTTGGTGAATCTGGTACTGGTCAGGGCAATAAAGTTTTTTGTTAGACTAGTATTGATATTACTCATTTCCTGAGCAGAAGAAGCAGGCAGAAAATCTGTCTGACTCAGTGTGCTATATAGGATCTGTATATTGAAAAGACAAATAGCAATAATCAAATTGTGCACACATTTGAGATTATTTTTAAGGCCTTTATTTTTAAAACCTTTATAAAGAAGAGATGAGGAATAGTGGAGATCACGTGTTGGGTAAGCTTTAAGAGTACACATTTAGAGAAGTAATCTCCATTTTATATCAATCAATTTCTGTCTTTTCTTATCATTGTTCAGCTGAAATACTACAACTTGAGAGACAAACTTGTGGCTCAACACTATTTGTGTGGCTTTGCTGTTGAAATACTACAACTTGCTCCACAGAGAGGTGTTTCAGTTTTGTTTCTAATGGGAAATGCTGATTATAACTGTATGTGAAAACACTGTGTGGGCCCTTGTCCCAACTTTTTACAGGGCAACGTTCCACTCACTGAGACAGTTCCAATGTAGTAGCTGGCAACAGCAGTGCACTGGAAAGTACATAGTAATAGTCTTTCCTGCAGTGTATGTCATCTGTGATGGCTTTCCATGAGCTACTGAGATCCTTGTTCAAGAGTTAACTGGCAGAATCGTGGGGCAGCCCAGATGAGAAAACTTCTAGTTACAGAAAATGGGATGTAGATAAAATGTAGATGCCTATGTTCAAAAGAGTGATTCTCCCAAATCCCTGCCTACCATCATAGTACCTACATTTTGCCACTGAAATTGTGCAGCACCAGAAGTTCTGCTTCTGTACATTGGTGGAAATGTTTCACTGTCAAATATCCCTGATTTCTGTCAGAACACATTAACTAGATGGTCTGCTGGTATACATGCTGGTATATTTTCCATGGGACTAAATCTTTGAGATATGGTAGATCACATCAGATGAACAGTTAATAGCTTATTGTACTCTTTGTGGTAGTAAAATGCAGTATTACTCCACGCAGAACAGCTGCAGACTTTGCTGCTACATTTACCAAAGCCAGAGTAGCTGTCCTGTAGCACTACGATGCTGACAGAATGTAGCCTGTATGACGAAGGGGGGAAGTTAACATTGATCCTTAGCATCCTGATTATTTCTAACGCTAAAAGTGAAATGTCTGACTGGTTTTCTTCAACTTCGTGATTTCCCTTTCATTGTCAGCATACGAGAGTAAATAATTGGAAGAATGTGAGCTGTAGATTAACCCAACCAGACTGATGGTCAGACTAATAAACATTCTGATTCAGTATTATATTTCTAATCATCCTGGGATTGCTCTGATAAGAGGCCACAGAAGGTATATAAATAGGTTTGCGTTGTCTTAGTGCAAGTTATGCCTTATGGCACATCTAAACTTTAGAGACCACTATCACTGTTAACCAGGCGTTTTTCTTAGCATCTTAAAGACTATCTTTTGTGTGCATAAGGCAGACTATTCCAAAGCAACTCTAATCTGCAGACCTTAGTGTGCTCAGAATTTCTAGGTTCTAGATTGTGTTTTAACCATACCATGCAGCACAAATAGTTTCACAGCTCCTCTTTCTATTATATTTTGGAAATACTTCTGGGTGAAGAGAAATGCTTTGGAGTATTTCTTACTTGCACTATGTGAAATGAGTTTTATGGGATTTCAGCTGAAATATTTTGCAGGATGGAAGTATGGGTTATAAAGATACAAAAACTGTTGTTCCGAAGTTGTGTGACTTTCCCACCTATCCAAAACATTACATAAATGTATTCTATATAATCTGTATGCTATGCATTAAGTATAAAGATAGCTGCATAGCCATCTCAGAAGTTCGGAAATGATTTTATTTTAAATTATATGTTTTTCTCTTTTTTTGGGAAAGTTCACAGCATGTCGATTGCATGTGGGTAGGTTAACATTAGTGCCAGAGTCTTTTGTTTATGACTTCTTGCAGGATTTGAGCTTTCTTAGTCTTCTAAACCTTCACTGTGCCCATGGTGCTTCTTTATTACATATATTTTTTTTGTGTTGCAGAGCAGTTAATGCTGGAGAAAACTTTTAAATAAGTTGATAACATACCAGTTTGTCAGAAGTAAACTGGAGTGGTTTGGATATTACAGGCAGTTTTGCCAAGTATTTAACAGTCATTGTCTAATTGACTAGGTCAGGCACAATTTTATTTAAATTTCCCAGTGAGGGGCTGCATGTTCCCATGAAATCAAGCCTTACTCAGTAGAATGTAGTACATAAAACAGCTAAGTACTTCTAGGTCAAATTAATGTACCGTTGGCAAGCTCCTTTTATTTAAATAATGTACTTTTGTTTTATCATTTGGGAGCAGTTAAGGTGGTTTCTTCATATTTCATAGACTAATTGTCACATTAAATGGTTTGATACTGGTGAGTATATGTAAGCTCTGTCAACAGGACTTTAATCCTGATTTAACCAAAATGAGTTTAGTAGGAGTGAGGCTGTATATCAGATTCAGCCTTAAGACTGTTGGTATTTAAGCTGATTTAGAGGAGATAAGTATATTTTTCATATTTAAGCTCTAAGTTCTGAAGTTGTAAGTAGACTGCACGTAGTATGCTTGAAATTCTCAGCTTTTCTTTGCTTTGCGTTTTTTAATTGATCAGAGTATGTGAAAAATCTGTGCAGCAGGGAATCTGTTAGTTTAATTTTTTGAAGTTAGTATGTTATAAACCTTTGGTATAAGTTTATATTCAAAGCAATGCTCTTAGTATGTGAAATGTAGCTGGCAAGTATTTTTATGTGTGCCTGTTAGTTTGAATGCACGATGCTGATCTGTTTTTTGTCCTAGCTGACGGTTATTATATCCTAATGGGTGCAACCCTGCACTAATGATCCTTGTGTATATAAATTCTTCTTCTTGTGAGCAGACACCATAGGCAACATAAAAATGTTTGCCTCAATTTCCCTGCAAAAAAGGATCTCAGAAACCAGACTTGGCCAAGTAACAGATTTTTTAAAGGTAGAGGAACCCAATAAAATTACCAGCTTTTCACAGCATGAGTCTACTTCCTTTTGACATATTGTGAGGTGTAGGTGAAATATTCTAACTGAACTGACAGTGTAAGGAAGACTGCTAACTAGAAAGCAAGATGAAAGTAAAAACCACCGATGATGATTGATATTGTAATAGCTATTAATTGTTTTGGAGCCTCTTTTGTAGATTTATGATACTTCACCTATATTACTTACACTTACATAAGCCTTGATATAATGAGATTTAATGCAGTAAAATATCATGTTTAATTCACTGTATCAGGAAGAGCATTTTGAAAAGCATACCAAGGTTTGTATTAATTTTGATAAAGTTAATATACATATGAATAAAAGTGTGTTTTGTTTTTCATAGAAAAACTAAAAAGCTTTTGTTGTTCCCTTAAGTAAAAATCAAAGGAATTACTTTCTTTGAACCGGTGCGATGGGTTTTTTTAAGCTGCCCCAATTCAAGCTAATTTATACAACATACTGTGAATGTCTTGCACATGACATATTTTAAGAATAAGAAGAATACTAAGACACCTGTGAATTTGGGGATTTCTTCCACCTTCTCAAAATTAATGCTTCTTTTCAAAAAATGGGTCAATCTTCATAAATTGGCATGTTTTCTTTTTTGTCTTCTGCTCCAAATGTGCATGGCATTCAGTTCAATCAGTTTGAAAAAGAAAAAGGGCTAAGATATTAAAAAATATAAAGATTAAATAAAGGAGGTTATGTGGATTTTGGCAGTACTTCTGACTTATTGGGAATGTGTCTCTACATACAGTGACATCCTAAGATGTCCAGCTGTATGGCTAGATTTTTAACTGCAGTTGCCTGCCCATGCATTGCCAATAATAGCTGTACATGTTGTATAGCAAGTAAATCAGAAAATATTTTCTGAGTACTTTTATACAGTCACATGCTCTATCCAAGAGAGAAAATAACTCATATCAATGTAACTTAGAATTGATTGTTATTAATTCTGTTAAAAAATGTGGTTTAGCAGATTTTATTTAATTGGTTTTATCACAAACACTTTTTGTTTTATCATGTCACTTCAAAAAAGTGCTGATTTGTTAGATCTGATGTTGAGTACAGAAACATGGATAACATAATAGAGTATTAAAAACGACTGTGATTCTGGGGCTTTTTTGGTGACAAATATCTGGCTAAAAATTTCAGCTGGGTGTGTAACTCTTGATATTCTTATTGAAGTGGGTTTTTTATCAAACTGCTTCCTGTCATCATAATAGTTCTGTACATAAAAATTTGACTATCAATTACATGCTTTGCATTTCTAGTACAAGTTTAAATTGCCTCCAGTAAGTTGCTATTTCTAGATAACTCTGGACAAGTAAATTTCTCTTTGTAAGCAGATTTCAGAAAATGCTAAAATAGGATAAAAGTTAAATCACAAGGGGAAGTTTCTGAACTCAATATGCATATTGTTAATCTTAATTAAATATATTGGACTGTGAAACCAATTTTCCAAGAGATTTTCCATCTTTTAGGTTCTTTGGAAATTTTATTGGATGATACAGAAAATAGTGCAACTCTTGGAATGGTCTTGCAGGAGATAAGAGATAATCTCATAAATTCAAACCCTAAGGATTTTTCTTTAAACAAAGATTTTTGTCAATCTCAGTGGTTCAGGCTTTAGATTTGATTACAGTCTTGAGGGTTTTTGAATCTTTCCAGTAAGACAAAAATGGTTGGAAATACTGCTTTTTTCATTGATGCTGTCTTCTGTATAATTCTTTTCTTCTAACCAAGGTGTAATATCAACAGATGGAATCATAATTGACAGGCAGAATTTTAAAGCATTCTAAATGTCATTGGACCTTTTAATAAAATTAATTAGCCTGCCACAGAGAAAATTTACTAGCCTGCTGGTTAATTTCACAATGTAAAATCATGGGGTAGGTGGTAAAGCAGGCGAAAGCTTATTACTTTTAAATAATTATTTAAAGGTGTGTGCCTTGCCCCTTTCAAACATGGATTGCAAATGCAGCAAGAGCTTTTAAAATCCTCTAAATTTGTAAGCAGTCAAGGATCATTTGAGGAAATATAATACAGTTGAACTAAAAGATATCAGATAGTAGCTAATGATGACTCACTGGTTATATGCTTGATTCTTTTGATTAATTTTGATTAATGTTGTCAGTAATATATAAGCATAAGTCAAGAGTTCAAAAATTGTGCCCAATCCTGTTTTGAATCTTGATGAAAAGCTGGTTTCAGAAAATTTAAACATCCAGAGTTACTTCCATTCCATTGTGCATCTCTCCGCTTACTGGAATTTAACATTAGAGTGCATTAGAAAGCACCATGAAGCAATCCCATCTAGTTTTCAGAAGAGTAGCAATACGTTGCCTAGATTGTAATGGGATTTGCAAATTTTGGAAGCACCTATGTCATATATTCCAAACATAGTAATATTTGGAACTAAGGTAGGAAACATTTTGAGACTTTTCATTTTTTAGTAATGAGGTATAATTAATCACTGAAGAGTATGCTTCATGTGAGTCTGTGTGGTATTGAAAAGTATTTATCTGGAAATTTTCATGTGGATAGTTTTCTATTGGATGAAGCTAACTTAAATGTGAACTCATTGAAGGTAACTTTAAAACTGTTGCACAGTCTTCTGTGCTTGCAAATTTATAACTTGCAAACTTTGAAAGTTTGTCTACTTGTCTACTTACCAAGATTGCTAGCTCCTAGACAAGCATATCTCCCTGATTTCCCATGCACACAGGGAGACTTAAATACCCTAACTCTCATTTCCTTCCTATCCAGCCTTCTAAGCTAACGTAAAATCTGTGCTGTTCACTGTCTGGTATCAGTTGTTCTCGTGTTCTGCCTGGCCAGCTACACAATCAGCTGACTACTTGACTGGTCACATCTTTGGCTGCTGATTGTATTGGAGAGAAAAAGTAGAACTCTGTTCTCCTGAGACAGAGTTTATAGAACGTTCTTGCAGGAGTGCTGTGATTTGACGTCAGAACAAAAATAAAATGCTGAAAATAAAAAATTACTAACTGGATACATATATGTCCTTTATCTAGGTTAGAACCCTTTGGTTCATTTCTCAGGAAAAATAATTGAAGTCTTAATTATGTTTTCCGCTGTCTAAATTGTGTTTGTATTCTGTACAGCTATATTGTGTGTTGATGACTCCGTAGTAGATCTGGAAACACTGGAAGCCCTATATGAAAATGTAAGTAAAGGTGGGGTAAAAATGTCGTTAATCACCAAAGTATTTTGGACATAGTCTTTAGGCTGCTCTGGAAACTAGTGAGTAAGGTTACCTGAGAAAATGCTTAGGAAGGTTCTGGGGTCCATCAGTCCTGATTATTTTTCAAACACTGCCTCATGAAGGGCACAGGAGAAGGTAATTCCTAAATGTTGGAATTCAAGCAGGTGAATCAGAAAGTTGGCTTGACTGAGCTGGGATCTTCTTTTGGAGCTAAGGCTGAAAAAGAAGATGTTTGCCCCGTGGAAGCAAGTTCAGCTGATGTGGGAGGAATACAGAGATGCTGCTTGCCAATGTAGGGAGAAAATTTGAGCAGCCAGAGCTCATTTGGAGTTAAAGCTGGACAGAACTGTGGGGGACAACAAAAAGAAGTTTTTTAAATATGTTAATGGAAAAAGGCAGTATAAAAATAACATCAGCCTGTTACAGGATGAGGATAGCCACTTCACAAACAGGGGCATAGACAAGGAAGAGATATTTAATGCTTTCTTTCCCCCTGTCTTCAACACCAATGATGGGCTGAGGGGCTCCAAGTGCTGTGAGCTGGATGACCATGACTGTGAGATTGATCAACTCCCAGTCAACTCTGAACTTGTTTGGGATCTGCTGCTCCAGCTGGATCCCTATATGTCTATGGGGCCTGATAGAATTAATCCAAGAATATTCAAAGAGCTGAGTGAAGTCGTTATGAGGCCTATTTTGATGATTTTTGAATACTCTTGGGAATCTGGAGAGGTCCCGGTCAACTGGAAGTGTTTGGACAATGCTCTCAGGCACATGGTGTGATCCTTGGGGTGTCCTGTGCAGGGACAGGAGTTGTGCTCAGCGATCCTGATGAGTCCCTTTCAGCTCACCATATTTGGTGATTCTATAACTGAAGAAAGCCAGTTGATGTAATCTTTTTGGATTTAAGTAAAGCTTTCGATACTGTCTCTCACAGTATCCTTTTGGATAAAATGTCCAGCGCACAGCTGGATAAAGATGTCATGGGATGGGTGAGCAACTGGTTGATCAGTCAGGTGCAAAGGGTTTTAGCGAACAGGGTAACATCAGACTGGTGACCTGTCACTAGTGGGGTTCTGCAGGGCTCTATCCTAAGCCTTTTGTCTCCTTCAACATCTTCATTAACAACTTGGGCACAGGACTGGAATGTGTATTAGCTAAGTTTGACAATGATCCTAAATTGGGAAGAGCCATTGACTCCCTTTAAGGTAGAGAGGCCTTGACAAATCAGGGCTGTGCAATTGCTAACCACATTGAGTTTAAAAAAGGCAAGTGACAGATTCTGCACCTGGGACGGGGCAACTCTGGGGAATGAAACAGTGGAGAGAAGCTCAATGGAAAAGGACCTGGGGGTCCTGGTCGATGTCAAGTTGAACATGAGTCAGCAGTGAAGGAATTTATCACAGATCTTTTAGCGTCGCTATTTTGCATAGTCTAAATGTTTCTCAGTAAAAAAAACAATTGCTGCTTGCAGGCAAACAGGTAAAGTAGTAATTTATTAATGTCTTATTAATTAGTAACTAATTAGTTTGTATTAATTCACTCAGAGAGCACAAAAGGATGAACTGGAGAAAATCAAGCAATATTATCAGACTTCAAAAGAAGAGGAACTGAAGCTTCTGGATAAACCAGAACAGTAAGATTATTTTTTTTAATATTTTGTCATTATATAATGTAGTCCTTTGATGATATGTTGAAAGCAGTTTTGAAAGGGTAGGGGACAAAGAACTGAAATAGCTAAGATAGTATATGATTGGTTAATGTCAGAATTATTATATTTTCATGCCTTCTCTTCCCATTAAAATGTTAGTGCTGAAGAACAGATTATTTTTTTCTTTTTCTCCTTACATGAGGCAGCTAAATACTCATTTGTGACTGCATGCTAAGGAATAGGCTAGTGTTAGGAGATGAGGCTATTATCTTACTCCTGATTAAGAGAGGCTATTGTTCTTTAGTAAGTCTTAAGAAGACAAATATCTGTAAAGAGTATATACTGGCTTACTTTTGCATGCCATATCCATGGCTTTCAGTGCCTTGGCTTGGGGCATAAGGATACATTGTGTGACTAGCTGATGTTTTCCAGAGCTTGGATCTTTGGCAGTCTGTTTGCTGTACGTCCAAGTTAAATAAATATGAATGCGTTTTGTCTTCTGGAGAATACAAATCTTTTAGAGCTCTAGGGTTATAAGAGATTGTCTTTTTTGCAACTTATAGTGGAGAGAGGTTAATCTTAATTAAATACGAAGTTGGATTTATACTATCATTGTTCCATAATTAAGAACTGTAAATAAAGCAATTATGCCTGGTGGTTCAGAGTGAAATAGTAGTATCAAAGACAACAGCTATTTTTTAATCAATTATTGCTCTGTGCTCTTTCTGCAAGTCTTAAGTATCCCATTTTTACCCTATAATTAAGCTACATAGGTTAAGAAAACTAGCTTTTTTAAAGGTAGCTTAAGGGGAAAACAATTTGCTTTATGCACTTCTGTAAATTTTGTTGGGCCTTCAAAATAGTGTGCATTCTGAAAACTCAGTAGATCATGTGCCCCTGGCTTTGTTGTCTAAGTCAGCCTCTAAGTCAACCTAACTGCGGAACTGGAGATTTGTTGTAACTGTGCTGTACTTATTAGCTGCATAAAAGGATAAAGACAGAAAAGTGCTACATTTGTATGTGTGATTAAAAATACTTGCTGTGGGGCATAAGCCTCATATATTGTCTTTAATGAGGATCAGAACAAAAGTGAAAATGAAATCATTTATCAAATGGTTGCTCATACTAACAGTAGTCATTCATATAGTGAAACCATTGATTTGAGTTCACCGAAGTCTAAAGGAAACCCTTTATGTGCTTGGGTTACCAGACAAATAAAAAGCTTTAGTGGTATCACTGATGTTCTTCTGCACACATGATTTTTATTTGTCTTGCTCGTATGTTAAATTTGGCACAAACTGGAAGTATGACAGCAACATAACAATACCCCCCCTAAATTATGCTTCATGATAATAGTTGTTAAAATGCTAATATTAATTACCATTATGAAGATTTGTATGCAAAATTGGCCACAGTCTGGGGCTTTGCTAGCAGGATACAGATGCTATAGCGAGTTTCCAAGAGACCCTTTTAGTTGTAGTATATTCTCTGTGTAGTCCTCTCCACTGTGAAACAGTAACAAAATATGGTACTGGTTTGAATGTAGTTTGATTCAGGAAGTAGGGAGCAATTTATAATCGCTGTCCCAGTAATGCCACTTGCTTCTCTTTGAAGACAGCTCTGCTTGGACTTCAGTTTAAACCCTGCTGTCGTACTTAGAAGCTTGCAGGATTAGATACACCTTTTTCCCAAAAATTTTTTTCTAAATTTTATATTCTTCAAATGCGGATAATTGTGATCTGAAAATTAGTTTACCTCCTTAGAATCAGCCTTCCTTGTCCATCTTCTGCAAGAATGTTCTCTTACACTAACACCATAACAATACGCCTGGCTTGAAAGTTCTCTCAAGTCCTTAACTACAAGATTCTGGTAGGCTAAAAGAGTTTTCAAGTAAATGCATTTTTCTTTCATGGTTCCTGAAAGAGAGGAGTACAACGTACCTCACAGAGATGAACAGCATATTTTCTGTGTTTATTTTAGGCCATCAGAATTGTAGTAATGAGAAACTCATCCAAAAGCTGTGTCACAGCTGCGTCATCATTAAGTCGAAATCATACTTTTCTCAGACTAAAATTGAAATAAAAATATTTCTTTCTCTTCTAGAGTTTTATCCATCTGAATTGGTAGTTTATCTGTGACAACCATAGTTTCATGCTATGTTTAGTAGCTACATTTGTAGTCACTAAGATTCCTTCTTGTGACAGATTTCAGTTATAAGTGTTCTGTCTGGATATTTACTTTGGGTACTCTGAACTCCAAAATCTGGAGACATCTTCTTTTTACTCTGATGCTCTTTTAACTCTTGGCACAATGACATTGTATTCTGATAATCAGCCATGGGGGAAATAGTTCTCTTTTCACAGGAAGGCAAGAATATGTGTTATTTGACTTTTTAAATTTAAACTTTTTAATTGTATGTGTGTTAGAGCTTTAATGAAGCAGTTTGGTTTTTCTTTCCTTTGTTTCTCTCACACAAAGTGCAAAATACCCTCTTTTTTTTCCTGGCAATACCATTCATTCCCAATAGGAAGCATTTTTATTAATACCAGCTTGGCATTTCTTTCTTCCCACTTCTTAAGTCTAAGAGCCGAGCTGGGCCTCCCTGATCCTTCTCTCACAATAGGTTTTTTCATCAGGCGCGAAAGAAAAAGAAACAAAAAAAATGTTATTCCAATTGAAACATAGTATTTCACACCAGCCACAGGTGAATTCTGCTGAATTTTAAAGCAGTCACTATGTACTCAGCAAAGCCTAGCATGCATGAGAAATGTATAAAGCAGATTTAAACATACTGTTATTATTTATCATGAAAAAGAAATAATTTGGAAAAATCGGGTGTATTGGCTTAAATAATTAAAATAAAGTTAAGGAGAATTCAAGCTAATAAATTGAATGCTGAATTTCCCATAATTCACTGAGGTAGAAAAAAATCTTTATGGCATTGCATTAATGGGAATCTAAAGATATCTGTAGACAGGAGATTAGAAGAATGATATTAAAGTGATATTGGAGCAAAAAACAAGCTTGCTTCTGGATTTCGAGAAAGCTTGTGTATCTCTGAAATCTTAAAGTCAAAACCCAAGAGCAAATTATTATTATTATTATTATATATTGTTATTATAAGAAATGCTAAAGCTTCTTGTATTATTAGCAAAGTTCTTATATTTTAAATTGATGACAAGGGAGGAATTACTCATGCCTTTGGGATGCTTTCATCTTCTGAGATCTGAACTGCAGTTTTTGAATATGCTTCTATTTATTTTTATTTACTGAAGAGTTAAAAGATGAAAAGCTACAATAAAGTCACAAGGAATAAATACCTGTGAAGACATTATAGAGCAGATAAAGTCTTAGTAACTTTGCTGAAGAGTGACTAAAGGCAGATACACTCTGCAAGTATTTTAGAGCTAAATACACTGGTAGGTGTATTCCCATAAAACATGCTGCTTTATGATTGAAAGTGTGGTGCAAATTAGAAAAAGAAAATTGATGCTGAGAATCAGAAGAAAGCTGTCGGCAGACATTTTATATTATGAAATAAATTTGTAGGAATATGTTGAGTTCTGTATTTCTGAGCATATTTTTAAGGGAAACAAAACTGCCTAAGTTAGTCTGTAGGTAGTGCTATCTAGATTTTCCTTTTGGTTTTTTTCAATGAATGATTTAGGTTTGAGATTCTTCTGTTTATTACTGTGCAGCTATGATAGTTAATGGACTGATATGATAATGATTAATGTCTTGCCTTTTTCTTGACATTAATAGGATTTTTTAATGCATTCTTAGCATAAAGAATATAACAATTATAAATTCTGTCAGATTTGATTCAAATAGGAAAGAGTGCATGCATATTTCATGATACTGCAGGCTTTGATCCATTACGTACCCCGCAGAGAAGAACTATAAAGATTCATTAATAGTCCTTTTTTCCGCCACAGATTTCTATATGAGTTGTCTCAAATCCCCAACTTCGCAGAACGAGCTCAGTGTATTATCTTCCAGTCAGTTTTCTCTGAAGGGATAACATCAGTGCACCGGAAAGTGGATATTGTAACTCGTGTTTCCAAGGTAAGTCCTAATGAAAGCTAAATTAGAACTTACATATATTTTAGAGTATTTATGCTTCTTTTTTACCGTAAGTGAGGAACCTTAATCTCGTTTACTGGCCTTTTAGGAAAATAAAACTGTAGTAAATTTTTAGCTGCTTAAAAGAACAGAAGGAAGAGGGAAGCAGGAAAGTATGAAAGTATGAAAGGCGTGTGATGCCCCATGGAGTACACAGAAATTTATTTATATTTAAATGGTAGATTTTTATTACTTTGCATATTATTATATTAAGTAGTGTAATAGATAATCTGCATAAACTAGAAAATAAATATAAGACAACCTTAGTACAGGGCCTTGCAAACTTCCTTTTTTTTGCATACTGCTGTTGATGCCAGTAGATGCTTGTCATGTTCATTAGCTTATTACTTGCCCTTGGCATCTATTATTTTCTGGTAACCCTGATACAGCAGAATTTTTAGTATGGGACAAAGCTCTGCCTAATATTTCCATACTATGAAAAACTGAGGACAAGATTTTTAAATTATAACAAATAAATTATGAAAAGTAGAACAAGGTAAAAATTAGGAGAGAAATTAAATAGTGGCCTAAAGGTCTAACATCCTAACTAGAAAAATAGTTAATTTTACTTTTTTTTTCTAATTTGAAGATTAGCTTTTGATTAGCTTTGCTTTCACAAAGTAGCCATGCTCTACCCCTTTGGATTTCTTTGCAATAGAAATAGTTACTTGTTTTTTTCCATTCCAAAGTAGGCATAAATAAGGAATCGGTGTTGTATGAGATAGGGGAAGTTGTAGTGCCTTCAGTTCCCTTATGAGGAGTTAACACTGAAACTGATTTATCCAGTGTATAAGGCTACATAGTTAAGAATTACACCTGTGGCCTCAGATTCTCAACTGACAGGTGTCTTTATATGTAACTGAAAATAATTTACTAGTTCTACACTGTGTTTCTAGAACTGTTTTTTGTTCTGAGGCATGTAATTAGTTAGTCCTTAGCCCTGTTATATCTAGATTAACTATGGATCCAGGAATGTGAATTTTCAGACCCATGAGAAGCAGACTGAATGACAGTCTGAGTCTAACCTGGTGGCAGCAAAAATAGCACATCTGCATTTGACTGTGCATTATGCAAACTCATGATAAACCACCTCCTTGTCTGTAAGATTTTTGAAGTCTTCTGAGAATGTTTAGCAATCTTCCATTAATCTTTTTGTCATTGACATAGTATTTGATGCCATATAGTTTACTTCGTATGGATTAGGTTAAACATGCTATCTTCAGGAGATACAGTCTAAAAAAAGTTTCTCTTAAAGTTTTAATTATTGTACCAGCTTCAGCTTCCCTCACCTACCAAGGTAAAAACAGATAAGAAAAAAGCTTTAGCAAAAACAAAATGAAAAAAAAAAGCTATTTTATATTAGCAATTAGAAATTTTGTGCCAGCAGAATTTACAGACCAGTATCCATTTTCCAGGCTTTGCTGAGCATGAAAAGTGTAAAGGAAATTTTGGGTTTGATTCTGGCTTTTGGAAATTATATGAACGGAGGGAATAGGACCCGAGGTCAAGCTGATGGATTTGGTTTGGAAATACTCCCCAAACTAAAGGATGTCAAAAGCAGAGTAAGTACTAATGTTTAGTTAAAGATAATTTTTCTGAAGTGATTTTTTTTATTGTTCCTTCATCTGTCGGAAGTTAATCTTTTATTTCTTAATATTCTTGCTTGAAAAAGCAAGGTGCTTTGTACAACTTTCATTCTTGTTTCTCCTAGATTTTCACCTCCTTCTCATGCACATGTGTATGTTTCCATAATCTCTAATTTCTCCTGTTCGGTACTACTCGGATAAATACCTTACGTGAGAATTTGTGTGTGTCTCTTTTATTAGGAGGGACTTAATAACAGTAGGGTAGAGAGAAGTGAGAGAGCACAGACTGCTCAAACCTCCAGTAAATGTCCGCATTTTTTTCACGCTCTTAAATGAAGGTTGCTCTGTGTGAATAAAAATGCTTTCAGAATCAGGTTTAGAAACAAAATATCAGTAAATGTTTATTGTAGCATATACATTAACGAATTATGTATAAGGTATCAAAGAGATGTCACACCCAACAAGATACTTTCAGTCTATTTTTAAAATTGTCAGTTAAATGGATGTAAGATGTGAATTTTGAGTGCCATGCAAGAGAAAATGCTCACAGAGGGCAGTAAATTATTTTGTCAAAAATTGAGAAGCACTAGCTGGTTTTTGATTAGTCATGCTAGGATCAAAGTCAGGCTGAAAGGCTAGACACCTTCTGAGATGAGATTACTTTGTTTCTTATTTCAGTAGGGCAGAGGAGGAGGTATCAGGTAATGTAGGCAATGGAAAGACAGCTCAAAGTCATTCTTTTTAAAAACATACCTAGACACCACACGGATATAGGAAGCAGCAAAGAATAGGAGATAATTTTCTGCTGATGTTGGTATAGACTTGGAGTGGGAGGAAAAAAAAATCTTTCATGCTGTTCCACTTTTCTTATGTGAAGTGCTTTCTTGGCTACAAGAGACGTAGATTTTAGGCTTTTGTTCCCCATTATGCTTCATGTACACAGGAGTGCATTTGGTAGAGAGGCAATGTCAGAAAAACAGTATATTTATGGAGCATTTTGTTTTACTTGTTTATATTATCATTAACGAAGTGTAGAAACACATTTAATGGATTGTTCAGTGAGCAACTGTTTTAATGAAAGCTTTTTCCAAAGGAGTTGAGTCCTTTGTCTCCTAAAGACATTGAGGTGCTGGAGCATGTCCAAAGATAAACAAACTGGTAAAAGAGTGTGGAGCACAAGTCTTACAAGGAGCAGCTGAGGGGGCTGGGGTAGTTCAGCTTGGAGGAAGGGTAACGAGGCATTGGAATGGGCTGGCCAGAGAGGTGGTGGAATCAATGTCCCTGGAGGTGGCACTTAGGAATATAGTTTAGTGATGGACTTGGCAGTGCTGGATTTACAGTTGGACTCAATGATCTTAAAGGTATTTTCCAACCTAAATGATTGTGTGATTGTAATTCTTACTTTCCTCTTCACTGTGATGGTTCAGCTGTTCCATAGCACCACTTTTTTCCCAGTCCTACTGCATGGACAAGACACCGTACAAACAGCAGCTTAACTAGAACGAGGCCAAGTTTCCCATTACTGAGGTGTTTGCTGGCTGGCTAGCCCCCTTGAAGAAAAATGTAAAACTTCAGCTTTGCCTGACTTTCCTCAGTAGAACTACTAGGTTTAGTCTCACTCTTCTGTCTACTCATGAACTTCATAGAACTTAATAATCTCTGGGACTTTCCAATGTGGCTGAATTTAGCAAGCATGTTCCAAAATTATGCATTATGAAAAGGAGTGACTGATACAAAGTATAACTGTGTAAGACTTGTTCCTTAGTAAAGCAAGCTAAAAAATGACATTATTTACAGTTTCCTGGTACCCAGAATAAATATATTATTAGTTTAGATTAGTCTCCAAAATGCATAAAAACTCAAAGGGTCAAGTTACTACAGGCAGACATGAAACCTCGGAGATAATTGATAGACTGTATTTTCAAAGGAGAAGAATGCAGGGTCTTGTGCATTTGAACATTAAGGTAATCTTCCTGTGTCCCATTACTCCCCTCTCATGAACTGGCATCAAGCACATTTAAGTGAGCTGAATTCCATGAACTGAGGTAAAGAGCCAATGCTAAATATCTGTTATTTCACATAAAAGTCATTTATTGTCACATGAGCTTATAATGTTACTTTTTATAGAGATTTTTTGACCTGCCAGTAACAGCTTCTAAAACTCTTATACATGCAGGGTGACTTTTTCTGCATGACAGCAGTGACTTACTTAGTTAAGAATTTTGCTGGTGTATGATACTAATAAAATATAATGTGCTGCAGACTCTCATATAGACAAGGCAGCTCTGTACAGGAAGTCAGACATTGTTCACATACAAATGTTTGTTCTGATACCTGTCAATATAAAATATGAAAACACATCCAAAAAACTTCAAAGACATTCCACATATAATTCCCTATATCATGGTTCTGTTATATTGCTGAATGTAATGGATAACTTTTCCTTAGTTCATCTGGCCCATGCTGACCCGATGACATGTAACAAAATAAAATACTGTGTAGAGTTGTGTGCAGGAACATGGAAATGCTAATTTCATATAGGAGAATTAAAATTCTTATTTATATGGTAACAGGGCATGAAATATACTTCTTAGTTGCGTGCTGTCTGATTTAATATTTAGAATAAAGTATGTAAAGTACGTATGCCTTTTTCAGATATTCCGTATAGATGATTGAGATCATAGGAATCAAGAAATTCTGTTCACCTTAATGTATCTGAGGTGACTGTAATATTAGTTGATACTATGTTTAAGAATAATATTATTGAATAATATTGTTATTTGAGTTAATATTATTCTGTAGTGCCTTCTATTATTAAATAAAATATGGGGACAGCATCTGCCATATATTCTTCTCCGCATGTATTTTTGCCTGGTATTTAAAACCAAAAGAAACTCTGGATCTAGTAGTGGTACAATGAAGCCAATGTTGTAAAAGATCAATTCTTTTGGTCAGTAATGCTAGGGCTAAAAAATGTTGTGAATCCTATTTCTCACAGCAATATAAAATAATAATCCCTTTAATTTTAAATAGAGTACATTTTCACACATTGAATCAATGTTAATCGCACATTTTTAATTTTTCCTAGGATAATGGTATTAATCTTGTGGATTATGTCGTCATATATTACCTGCGCCATTGTGATAAGGTAAAGGATTTGCTCTATCAGCGTCTCCAAAAGTGGGTTTCTTTAAGAGATGGTAAAAGGGTTTGTAATAGCTTTATAGAAATCTGAATACAGTACCTCTGATGGGAAAATAAAATCCATTTCTTTTGCTTTCTTATAATAGTTGTGTATCTCAATAGGCACAAAATTTGCCATAAGTTTTAAGATAAGACTTCGGAAAATTTTACATTGGGTATTAAGTGAACCACTGCAGGCAATTAGCTGTGACTGTTGCAGACTGGACAGGTGGTCACCCCTGCCTTATTACACCTGGGTGGCTGTAACATTGTAAAATTTCTTCTGATGTCATGGTATTGGAAGGCAAAAGCATGATTGCTCTCTTAGGACAAAATGCAAGGACAAAGTGGTATTTTAAGATAGGTGAGTCAGCTGGTGGGGGTGAAGTAGGGGTTGAAATGTAGGAAGAAGTGTGGCTGCTGTGATGAGTGAGTTACGTTCTATTTTATGTCATACTCCTCCATATATGCATTTATATATATTATATACATTCATATATTAAATATGTATATTTTTTGTATTTGCAATAGCCAAACTTATTGAGAGGAGAATTTGAACTATTGTATTTTAAATGAAAATGTTGCTATTAATTGATTTTAAGAATGTGATTTCTTCTTTTTTTCTTCTTTTATTTTAATTCTTACATAAGGTTATTGAATTGATGAGTTAGTAGTCCTGAGATATGTAGATCTGTATCAGTATTCTTTCTTTAGGATTTTTGGGTTTGTTTGTTTCTCTTTCTTTTTTCTTGTGTCTTCTGATGTTGTTGGTTTTGTTGGTTTAGGGTTTTTTGAGGGATTGGGATTTTTATACTTTCTAATTAATTTATTTAAATATTTAGTTTATTTATTTAAATATTTCTGCAAACTCTCTACTATACTGTAATTTTACTTCTGGGAATTTTGTAAAACAAAACAGTATATCTTAATTGGGAGGAAATAAACACAGTGCAATTATCATCCATTGCACTTTCTCCACAAAAATATTCATATCTTTATAATAATAGGATTATTTTTTCCCCATTCACAAAACAATTAGTTCTCCAACCTAGGAGTTTTCCTTTATTACAGACTGAAATCCATGCAGCTATGTGCATGTTTTAAACTCAGTAGTATATGCTTATACACAGCAATGTCATATTAATACCATTTATGCATACTTTACTTGTTAAAATTCCACTGGAGATATTGCTTTGAACCTTGTAAAAGTTTTTTGTTGGTTGGTTACAGGGCTTTTTTTGTTTTGTTTCGTTTTGTTTGGGGGGGTCCGTTGAGTTTGTTTGTTTATTTGTTTTACTTCTGATTCTTTTTTCTTACAGTGCTAAAAATAAGGTATTTACTTAGGGGTTCCTTACAGACTTTAACCCCTGTTATTTATTTAGCCACATAAGCGCTCAACTGTGTATTTTTATCTGTGTAAACTGCTTCAGGAAATATATGAATAGGGTTTTCAATTTATGCTTATAAAGTGTGTATGTTTTTAATGAATTGTGAGAGAGTGAAACCACAAACTTCTGGCATAAGATCTCTTCTTGCATTAAATGGGCATTCCTGTTATATTTTTTTAAGAAACTTCTAATCCCTTATCTAAACCTTTATTGACATAAAATTAACTGAAATGTTGTGCGTTTAATGTTGTTTCAAAGTTTAAATTGAGTTTGCTTTACAACATCTAAAAGGAAGTTTCAATACTCAGAATGGTCAGTATTTAATCTTGAATGAGATGTTGTTTTAGCAAGAATGATTTAAAATATGTTATTTTTGTAATTTTACAACACTGTTTCGTAAATGAAGATTTTTTTTTTAAAAAGCAATTTATTTCACTGGAAATGCATTCAATTTTCATAGTGTGCTGTTTGTTTGTTTGTTTGTTTGTTTAGGAAGCAGGAACAGACAAGAGTATTTTTCCTTTACCAGAACCACAGGATTTTTTCCAGGCCTCCCAAGTTAAATTTGAAGACCTAATAAAAGACTTAAGGAAACTGAAGAGAGATCTAGAAGGTAACTGGGAACTTTCACATTTGTTCTGCTAACAACAAAGTGCCATTTAAAATGTGATCTTTATGAGGTTTTCTTATTGCTAATTAGGTTTATAGTGTTGATTCATTTAGAGTTTTTACACTGTGGCACAAATTACTCACATAAATTAGAAAGAAAAAAAATTAACTCATGACTTAATAAAAATGAAAGTAGAGATCCTGAAAAGTAATTTTCCCTTTTACAATCGAAAGGCCCCTAAAGAAATCTTTCTGAATATTTCTTTAGTTATGTGTGAATTTTCTTCTGGCTTCTCCAGAACTATCTGTTTAACTGTAGATATCTGTTAGCTCCATAACATAAATACTTTCTTCAGTACTTGTATAACAACAATTTAAAAGCTACAAGAAAGAGTTGAATACTATTAATGTAGAAATAAAACACAGCTTGCCAAGGCAGAGCAAAGGGAAATGGAAAGCTCCAGTTCAAAATATTTTCACCCTGGGACATAAAATAAACATTTAAAAATGTTTATTATAAAGAGGGGCTCAGAAACCCAAGTCATCTATCAATCAAGGTACTGAGTGGAAATAAAGTAGGAAGGGTTGTTCTCTTAAGTATTCCAAGCAGTTCCTTTTTTATTTCTACATTCTATTTCTATTTTATGCTACATACAATTTTCTAAAATAAATTCAGCAAATGATGACTGAATATTTTAAGCCTTTTTCTTGTTATAGAAAACTTTGTACTTTTCTAAGGCAGTTCTGTGTAGAAGGTGGAGTTTAGCAAGAGAATCTGCATAAAAACATGTAAAAACTTTTACATTTAGATTTACGTGTTTGCACCAGAATGGAAGATTTACATGTTTGCACCTTTGATAATCCGAGTTGAACAAGATAATTGTTGTCAAGTTTTTTCAATGTAAGGCGCTGAAAACCGTTACAAAATAGTTTATCCTTACAGCTAGGAATTGCTGGATTAGGTCACTGCCATCCTTAGGATAATTTCAAAGGTTAATAGTGGTAGGAAAGTATCAGTTGTTGTTTGTTTGACCCGGGCATAAGTGAGTGCTCTATCTCCTCTCATCGCTTGGCCCTGTAAGCCCCTTGGCCTGCCCTCTTTTGGGCTAGTTTTTGCAGAAACATGATCTGTGTTTGATCTTGTACTTTTTCAGCATGTAGTCCTGCTGTCATACATCTTAGTCGTGCAGGATCTGCATTGAGGCTGTGACATTCACATCATATTTGTTCTACATTGCAAGGAGACAGACAGCGAGTAGGAAAGCTAAACTCTTTAACTCTTAAAATAAAAGCTTCAGCTTTATTGTAATCACTGATTTCTGTTTTCTAAACCAAATTTTTGCAGGTATTTATAGCAAATCTAGAAAAATTCTTATGGTGAGGTTGTTTTCATAATTCTTTGTAAAGATGTATGTTAAACCCAGCCAAAGCAATTAACATAAAAAGTTAATGATGGCAAAGATTTGAAACCAAAAAGGTTGTGGAAATGTTTTCAGATGTTGGTATTTTATCACTTAGAAAGATGCAACAGATTCTAAGAAGCATTCTTGTGATTATTTCTCTTACATTTAAACAAAGAAACAATCAGTTATATAAGAATTTATCTTTTTCAAAGATTCCCTTTCAAATTTTTTTCTTTGGTTAATGCTCTAGTTAATTTTTAAATCAGAATTTTAATTGAAGTGGTTATAATTTTAACACGTACAACAAAGATTTGATGAGTCTCTGTAGTTTATTGTAGCCATTAAAAAGTTGTGGCTGCTGGCAGAATACCAGTGAAAGTCTAAAGCTGAAACAGATGTGAGTAGCAGAAACCAAGTCCAGAGAAGCGTCAGGCCCAGCTATCCAGACAGGCGCGGCCCTTCAGATGTAAATAATTTGAACAATATTAACTGGGGCTGCCTGTGTTAAAAGGGTACATTGGATTTATTTCACAGTTTGTTGGCTAAGGTAGTCTCAAGGAGATTACCTTGGAAGTGGGATGAGACAAAGGTAATAAATGGAAGAGAAGTTTTCATTGGGAATGAACTAATGTTCCTGTTAGTGACTTACCTTTTTTCTGAGATTTGTAAGGAATGATTAAAAAAAAAAGAAGCATATAACTTCTGGCAACTGAAACAGCAATTTTGATAGTTACTTTTCGTAGTAGTTGTCATTTAGTATTTAAAAATATATTTCACTAGTTTATCAAGGCATTCATTTATGTTTCTAACGCGGATATTAACATAGGAAAGATGGAGTTATGATGAGTGTCATGTCTTAATGGTATAAACCTCTGGTTTGAAATACCTAGACACTGTGGAACCAAAAGTTCAAATCTAGATGGAGCACAAACCCTTTCATCCTTTTCAGATAAACAGATTGAGTTCCATACAATTTGCTATTTTTAAATCTTTCACATTACACTTTAAAGGTACAGGCTAACTTTACTCTGAAGGGATTAGACTGAAGTTAGACTCAAGAATTCAAAAAAGTTTTTAGAGAACCTTAATCGAACAGGTTTTTAAAACATATTCCAGAACAAACTTTTTCATCATGAGCGTTTCAGATTAAAAAGAATCAGAAACAAAAATATGCATTTAGTATAGGCTTTTGAGGGGAAAGAAGTGAATATTAGATGGTGAGATGAAAATTTTAGAGTGAAATCTGTTTCCACTCTAATGTCCAACTAGAAAGAAATTTCTGTAAACTCAGGGTTTCACTCCAGGTCTGTTGGTGTATTTTCAAGGTTTTCAAATATTACACAGTATTGTAAGCAGATACATTTATTTATTTAACACCTGCTAGCTTTCCAGTTAATCTGTGTAGTTATGGAAAGAAAAGGTTTTTCTTTGCTTTAAGATTGTAAGACATCTTATTCCTATATTGTCCTATTATTGCCTAGGGCAGTGAATGATTTTCACATTTTCCTTTCCCTGATTTACCTTCTAATTTGGACAATGCTACTTGGTATTCTTGAAATTGGTATTCTGGAATAAGCACAGAATGTTTTAAATGTGTAATCGTAAGAAGATTTCCAGAAAGAAAGCCACTTTACCAAAGTTTGATAGACAGTACAAGTTTTACCATTAATCCTTTTATTAATCTATGTCAAAAGTTGAACAATTTTAATTACATCAAAATTAGTTGCCCTTTAGATTATTTCCATCTGTCATACTCATTCCTCTTCTTTGCAACACAGTACATAAAATTTTAAAATTTTGTGCTGCTCTGTTGCTCAAAAGAAAGCAATATTAGATGCCTCGTGTAATATACTGTGATGTTCATTATAACTTTTTGTATTCTTGACCTTAACAAATGAAAGAGGTAATATACTTATTGAATTGTTAAAAATGGAAACCAAGGTAGGTCCACTCTAAGTATTTTCAAGAGTCGCACTTTTGTTTCTTATAATTAATTAAATTTCCTATGAGATTGTAACATTCTGAGTCCGCTGAAAATCCATATACCCTTTACTTTCCCCTCCTTTCATGGCCACCAGTAGAAATATTGGTTACAAATTTCATACTAATATTTTTTTCAGTACTGTATATAAGTTTTAAATTTTTATGAACTTCTCTGTGTGTGAGTATATATGTAGGTGTTTGCACACACATGCATGACAGAAAGGAAATAATCTAAAATAAAAAGAAGACTTTATGGATCTGCTGTACAATAGCCAGTTGGAGACAGAAGACATGGTTTCATATTGGGCACCTCCTAACCTAGTTGTTGACAGATCTGTATCTTGCATAAGTATGTAACCCCCAGCTTTTCCCCCATTTAAATAGGAAAACTTCACCAAAACTTGAGTTTATGACAGCCCCATTTTGTAAAATTGCGTAATCCTTATGAAAAGATTAAAAGGGAAGTAAGTAAATCTACACATGGAAAGTTGGGAAATTATGATGTTGCGTTGGCCATTTTCACAGTGTGTTTTATACAAAAGCATTACAAGTACCTTAAAATCATGGAAAAGTGCAGGTTGGTGGGTTGGAATGTACATCTGGAGGTCCTGTGGTTCAGAGCCTTTGAGCATGAATAACTTCTTATTTAGATCAGGCTGTACAGGGCCATAGTCAGCTCAGTTTTGAATCTAAGGATGGAAGTCCCAACAACTCTCTGAGCACCTGTTCCAGTGCTTAGTTGCCATCTTGAATATTTTTCTTTATCCCATGTCAGAATTTCCTGTGCTGCAACTTGTGACTATTGCTCCATTTTCTTTAGATGTGCATTCCTGAAAAAGTCTGGCTCCGTCTTCTCTCTAGTTATTAGTTAAATAGTTGAAATGAAAATCTAGATCCCCAGCCTGCTTTCTCTAACAGAGCTGAACATACCTGGCTTCACCTGCCTCTTCTTCAAGTGCTTCATTCAATTAGCATTCCTAAATGTCATGACAATATAAATAGTTTTTTTCAGATATGAATATACATAGACATATTTATATATAAATAAAATAGATTTTGTTCACAGGAACAGGTCCAGTAGAGTGGATGTGACTAGTAAACACCATGCCAGTCATGTCACTGTCTTAATGCTGTCTCTTAGCATGGCTGATTAGACCAGACTAAACTGTTTCATCTACACTGCTCTCGGTCAGTGCCTCTTCAGGTAGCTGTGTATCACATTCTATTGCAAAGCATGGAAGAGAATTTAGAAATAAGAAATGGATGGAAGTTGAAAAGGGTCACTCATTCTCGATGCTTTCAGCAACTGTTACTATAAAGAGTCAAGGAGGAAACTGCAAAAAGAAAAAATAACCAGTTCATGCTGACTAAAATTCTGATTTTTCCAAATTTAACGTACTGAAAAATATCTGGATTTATCAAGGATTATAAAGAAATATATTTATCAATAGGAAAACATACAAAGGCAGAAAAGTTTAACCCGTATTATTCACAAGAAGTTAATTTAAAATTCCTAAATGTCGTTTCCCAACAGAGTCCTCAAACTGAGTGAAAGGGTTTTGCAACAAAATATCCCCTAACTAACTATAGACTGGTTCTATTCTAGAGATTAATTGATGATTTCAATTAATAGATTGAGGTAATTTCAGATTTAGTTGGATTTCTGTGTATTCACAGATGAAGAAATTAATTTGATGTGTCATCATTTATTCAGATGGAATTATATATTTAGTTCATACATAATATAGCCTTCAGTAAAGTCTGTTCTGTGGGCTAGATTTTTATTGTAATCATGATACAGTAATAATCAATACTGTAGGGATTACAGTGTTGAGGGATTTTCTCCATTGTTTGATTTGCTTGATAAGACTGTAGGGTTACTGAATCACATCAAGAAAATTCTAAGTATTATATCAGGTTTGAGTATTAACTTTCTAAATAATTTGTAGGATCAATAGCTATTTCTCAATGAAAGATGATTGCTTATTCATTACAGGAGGATAGTATTCAAAAAGGTATCAAACACGCTGTTCTACAATGTGTTCAAGCAATTGAAGCCTTATTCTAATTTAAGTTAAATGTTTTAAGTTAATTTAAAAGAGCGGCTTAAATGTCTGACTAACATACGTGTCAAAAAATCTTGACTGCAGGAGCAGAGAAGTTGTATGATAATTTACAGGAGCTACTTACTTTCATTTTCTTCATGTTAGTTATATATTCTTTAAAATTTTGGATGTGCAAGCAAGTAGAAATTTGAACTGGGTGGTGAAACATAAGGAGCCGAATAGATGCATGTGTTACTTCTCTAGGTAATAGCGTAAAAAAAGCATGTTGTTTTGTATGTGGTTTCACTGTTTTTGCACATCCAATATTTACATTATCTGTTTTGAGGCAATGCAAAATGGTGTAAGGAAAAGAGCAAAGGATGGCTTCATACAGGAAAAGTTGTTTGGTTTTTTTTTGCAAGAGTTGACACTCTTTTCTTTCTCAGAGTTTTCTGACCGCTTTTTGAATAGTCTCTTGCCTGAGCAGGATGAGATGTATTCCAGTTTGTTTTGATTTAGAAAGATCCAACACGGGCATTAAAAATGCATTTTCTATATGTGCATTGAATTTTATTTTACAATAGAACTAACCTTTTGACAGTGTTCCACTGGTAATGTTGATATGTGAATACATTTAGTAGAAATTTTTCTAAGTGGATCGTTTCTTAAAATTTCATTATATTTTTTAGTTTTTGATAAAAAAGGATAGTATGGGATGGTTTAAATAACATTCAGATATGTAATAGAGGAGCAAAGCAATGATGTTTTTGAAGAGTTTATTCCCTGAAAGCAGATGTCTGTATGTGTGCACAAAGGCACAGGGAGAAAGCTTTCAGTTGGTTAAACAACAGCATGCTGTTAATTTTTTCTTTTATATGTTTTTCTTTCACTAAAGAATTCTCGGAAATTTCTTGTTAAAAATCATTCTGCAGATGTTAAGATTCTAAAATGAATCTTGGAAATACCACAGTTATGACTTTCTGTGCACTTCTCTATGTGCCCTTTTAAATAAATAAATACATGTGTGTATGTTAAGCATTAGTTACGTAACTACGAAGGATACATCTGGGAGCAGGTAGTGTACATCTGGGAACAGGAGGGATATTGTCCCTATCAATGTGTATGATGGATAATGAACTATGTCGTTTGGAGAGTGTTAAATACTAGTGTTAGGAGGAATGGTGACTTCATATTTATGGACCTCATCAGCTTTTCCTCTTTGCAGAAGTATGCAGTAAAAAACAAGACAGATTTCTGCTAGAACTGAGACAGTCACGTATCAAAGATTGAAAGTGCATTAGTTCAGACAGTGGGATACAAATTAGTAATAGTGGGGCTAATTAGCACTTTGAGAAGTATTCCTGCTAATATTGCAGGTAGTTTATGAATTCACATGATTTTAAATATAAGCTGAATGCTGCAGCAGAACTAAACTTGTACCAACTTGGTAGAAGAATTAATTAGGTTGAACTTTACGATCTGTCTTGCACATAAAATCAGAGATCCAGCAATAGAGAGGAAAATAGGACATCACTTCTCTGGCTTGTACAGTTTCAGTTCATAAACTGTTTCAGCCATTGCCCAAATCTCATCTATCTGATCCCTTATTCAGTACGCTAAGTGATAAAATGTTTGAGTGTTTGAAAGGTCTTTTTTTTTCTTAGCACTGTAAAAATCTTAGCTCATCTGATGAAAATATTCTTGCTTCTTAAAAATGTTGTCTCCCTCTCAATTACCCTGACAAGACTCTTCAGATTCAAAATATTCATTTTTTTGTACTGTTCAGAGAGAAGGGAAATGTTACAGTTTCTCAGCAGATTCTGCTAGCGCACAGTTCTACACTCTTGACAGATCTTAATGATGTGTGGAGTTCTGTATGTTTGCATCTTGACACTTAACAAAAATTCTCTACTAATCATGTGTGCTGGAATCACTTAAAGGAATCTTGCAACGACTTGACTGGAAAATTATGAGGCTTTAGTCATTATAATCATTTACATGTACTGTTCAGTCCCTCGCGATGTGCTTCTTTGCTGAAGGGTGCCCTGAATGTAAACTACCATTTCAGAAGGAGTACATTAAGCAGAGGCTCAGATATGTTGCTATGGTGTGAAAAATATTTAGTTTTACTAGTGGTCTTTGTTCATTTTGCTAAATGTATTCTTGGGAAACAATTTTAACAGAAAGGTTTTTAAATGATTTATATAAAATGTTGATGCCCTTTCACCAAACAAGGAGCTAAAAAATTTTCTTTTAAGTTAGTTGAAACTAATATAGGCCTGAAAGTTCCTCCATATGCCATCACCAACTCTAAAAATTCAAAATGCTGTTGAACTGAAAACAAACAAACAAAGCCTCCTCAAAAGACAAAGATAGAATATCTCATCAAACTTGTGAGAATTGTCAAGATGTCTGACTCCTTCAGAACAGGTGACTTTATAAAGTGTTTTGTATGCCACTAATTCAGTTATTTCACTTTCCACATCTTAGGACTTATCTCTGAAATGTTTTTTCTGTCTCATTTATACATGAAACCTAGAGCACCTAAACAGATACTTGTTTCTGTGTGTCAAGAGGAAGTGTGTTTCAGACAAAGACTGAACTTTTTACTTATTATCTTCTATCCTCTGAAATTATTTTTTTAAGAAAAGGAATCGTTAATGTGTGAAGAAAATAATTATATATAGAAGCACATTTCTTCTTCTAAATTATCTGAAAGTATCTTCACAGAACACTAGCTATGCAAGCAATTAGTAGGTTAGAATGGTGTATTTAGTTTTATCTGTGCTAACACCTTTTTGCATTAAATTGTTGACCTTTATTTAAGACACTAAAAATGAAGCTTGAGAACGGAGTGCTACCATGATCGGATGCTCTTTTATGTTTTTCTTGGATAGTTTTGTCTCAGAAAACTTCCCACCCCACTTCAGGGCATTTCCATCTCTGCTTTGTAAAAGGCTTCTGTGTTAGTCAGCCCAGCTCTGGTTTTGGTGATAGTGCTTGAACATTTGTGCGTTCCTGTTATTGACATGTGTACTGATTATCAATCTGTGTCAAAAAGGGCAAATAAAACACTGTCTCTGAAACTTTTCTGAGTCAATAGCAGCATAGCCTCTTGCAGCTGGAAGTTGTTAAAATTCTTACCAAGCTCCCACAGAATCAAGATTAATCTCTTCCCTTCTGTACATTATTTCAAATTCTATCTGAAAAGAAAATTTACATGCAAGTTTATAAATAAGTGCAAAAGCTGTAGATAGTGCAAAATGCATTAAATTAACAATATCATGTGAACAGCTCCCTTAAGAAGGTACCTAAGTGCATGTAAAAACAAGAGACTATAACCAGATCCTGCAGCAGTGTCCAATGGGTAAAGATGCATCTCCAGTAACTATTTGTTTAGCTTGCAAAATTGTTTCCAAGCAAGAAAATTAATAAAGCAAAACCAAAGGAACTAAGTGGTGGAAAATTATATAGCACTTGCTGAATAATCTAAATTTATGCATTTTATCTGAGGTTTATTAGGTTTTTATTTGGGTATATAGATCCAAGTAGCGTAACAGGTGTCTGCACTGTAAAAAATTGTGGATTCTCTCATCCAGAAATTTGGGGTTATTTAGCACTACACTGAATTCATTTGCAGTATGATTTCAAATGCTCTTTGAAACAGAAAAGGTAAGAGTTCTAAAAAAGAATTCTCAAATAGTAATCCTTCTGTCAAAGATACGCTTGCATTATAACAAAATAAAAGAGCAAGCTTGGCAGTACAACCTGCCATACTCCGAACAGACAGGGGCAGGGGAGGTTTAGCAGCTTTCACAGAGGCATAACTCATAGGGGATAGTGTCAGTGACAGGTTTATAGGAATTCATGGTGTTGATACTTGGTTTTGCTGTCAGGCTGATTCCTGGAAATGCTACTGGTGGGTTCTGGTGAGTAAATAGTTAGCAATTTACTGTTATCAACTCTAAACTATTTCTGGTTTTGCGTTTACTTTAAAAATTGTGCTTAAAAAATTCCGAATCGTGTCTGATTGACACAGAAATGCTCTTTATGTAAAAGTTTGTTTATGGGCCATGATTCTTTTGACAGATTTACAAGTGTCTGTGGAGTTTTAAGACTATTGCCCAATAGGCATTAAGTGAGAGACATTCTATTTTGTAAATATTTTCACTTATATTGGGGATTTTTAAAGAACTTTTTGAGCCAAGTACTGCATTAAATCTGAAGACAGTGGCAAACTGATAATCAGCAGTTTCCAGCTTTGTTTTAAAGTTTTGCTAATGCTTTCCATTTCTGTGGCCAAGATTTGTAGTGGGTGAAGCATGATGTACATCCAGCAATTTGTAAGGGCTTTCAAATACTTTTGCACACTTGTATTTTCCTTTTTTTTTTTTTAATAGCTCATTTAAAAATAAACAATTTTCAAAGTAGCATATTACATTCAATTTCACTAACATACAGTTCATACCAAGGAAAAGAACCAAAAGTTTATTACATTAGTGGAGAATTTGCATCTGTTTGAACTCAGTAATGCTGAAACAGGTTTTTTTTTTCCCCAAATGATTATTTTGGGATGAGATGGTGAGAGGTGAAGTGTATGTGTGGTGTGATAGCTGTCAGCTTCCTCAGAATTCCCTCAGATTCCTCAGAATTTCAGAAAGACATTTTTTCAGAAAGCAGCTTTTCAGTATGTATTTAAGAGAAGAAATGCATAATAGGATCCTTTACCTCCAAATTTACTTGACTTCTGTCTCTTTCAATTTCATAGTTTCAAGATGACTTTAAGCATTTGAAACTGGTATCTCATTTCACTTCACCTCAAACTTTCAGAGTTTTAATCAGCATCCCGATTCACTTATTCTATGTCATCTGTCCCATTTCTCTTCATTTCTCTTTCTTCTTACTGTTCCTCTCCCGTCGTTCCAAGTATTGATCTCCTTGTTAGGGGTGTTAAGATTCTTCTTAAGAATTCACTATCCAAAACAACTTTTTTTCTATATGCTCTATGTGTTGGTACTGCTTATTCAGATTCTCCTGTAGTTTTTGTCATCTGATTAAGGTTAATGTTAGTAATTTCAATTAAAAAAACAAATCACTGAAGGTGGTTTATATGTGCTTTCTTTTTACTTTAGGAACAGTTCATCCTAGTCTTGGTCACTTAAATGCGTGGGACCTACCTGAGTAACCATTCTACATCTTCTGTTATTAAAGCTTGTAGGAAGCATCCAGGAAGCTTTCAGTGCTTCAGATGATGCATTAGCAACTCCATATGTTTGGAAAAATGCCTTTCTAGAGTATATTAGAGTGTGTTTAGATACTACTGTACCTACAAGCTTATTAGTCTAATACATATTCATAGAAATTTGATTCTGTATAGATTTATATAAATTTATGTAAGAGTATTCTAAAAGAATTATTGGTTTGCAGTTGTTCTGACCTTACCTGACTGTAATAATCATGGGCATTTACTGTGTTCCAGATGCCTGAACGTATTATGTGTACTATATTACTTTTACAGTTCTGTCAATTTATATTTATACAAAATAATTTCTAAATATTGCCTCGTGGTTTTCTGTAGATTTGTTTAAACAAAAAGAACACAAACCTATAGCTGGTATTGTTTGAACTTACAGTCAGAAAGTTAAAATACCGTCTCAGTTATTTTGCTGGATTTTTTCCACTTATAAAATGCTAATGTCTGTTGTCTTCCAAAGTAGTGTTACAATTTGCTTGATTGAAATCTTTCTAATTTTGCAAACATAAATATTAAGTATACACACATTTCAATCAGTGTATTATAACAGTCACAGAAAGTTCATATTTTTAATGGTAAGCAGCCTGTATCATAAGAAAATAATCTTAAGATGTCATATAAACTTCCTTGATTCCAGATTTTTTTTTTTTGCTTAATTTAAATTATCAAAGACACATAACTGAGCAGCTAATAAAAGACTTTCTTTCCCAATCTAGTATGTTTAAATTACCACTCCATTCTCCTTACTGTCTGGCATACAAACAAATATCCATTAACTTTACTCTGAATCATTTGAAAGATTTGTCATATGCTACCAGTTGCAAGACTATAGATTAAACATAAACTTAGACTGTAGCCCAGGCCATTTTACACAACATACATGAGTCGTGGAGGGTTGCTAAATTAAGATATACTCTTGGGTGGGAACGGGTATTTTTCAGTATTTTTCTATAAGAATTGTCAAAATATGTTTCTGTTCTCAATTAATTGAAAATTTGTGGTTCTTTTCAGTACATCCTGATGGTCCAAGGGCATTATAAGCACAATACTACTTGCACAGTAAAATGTGTGCATCTATTTTCAACTTTCCATTGACTTTTTACACTACATTGCAAATTTAAATAAGGTGACATTTTAATTATACAGACTCAACTTCTGTTTCCACAGTTTTACATTAATTTTTGTTTAATGGTGGTAGCAATATGGTGTGAATGCAGTTCATGCAGCCAAACTGTAAGTCTTAGGTTTAACTCCAAAATAAGTTTCCATCTAAATTTAGCTTCTTGAGAATGAAAAGTTGTGGAAGAAAAATTTTGTAGCGGTTCATAAATTCAGTTGCTAAATGGAAAGTAATTTCATTTTGATTTGTCTCTCATCATCTTTAATGCGGAACACTGGAATGCACTAAGTTTACTAGAAGTTCTAGGCCTGTTAAAATTCATTGGCAAAAAAAAATGAAGTTTTTTAGAAATTGGCAGGGCATCAGTTCTTAAAATAGCAGATAGATTAAATAGTAAACAAATTGCACTTAAATGTAAGTTAACTTTCTTACATACTTCAACTGTTTCATATCATGGTCTGGGGATGGAATACTTCAGTAATGCTGAATTTCTGCATCTGTTTCAGGAAAAATGGTTGAGTATGGGATGCCTGGCACTGATTGATTAAAATCAATCCAGATACATCCTCCACTCACCACAGAAACAGACTTCAAAGCTTTAAATATACCATCTAGAATTAGTGTGTGAGGCAGGCTGTGTTAGTAGCAAGCCATAGCACATTTGCAGGAGTTTTAGGACAAATTCCTTACTAAAGACAAATTCTCTTCTTTAAACACATGCAGAATTTTTTATTTAGTATGCTAGACTAGTATTGGTATTTTTTATTTTAATGTAATTGCTGGGTTCCTTAGTGCTTATTTATCACCTGTAAAGTAAGTTCAGGTGGCTAATTTAGAAGTAGGCTCCTATGGTGGTGAAATCTACTTCTGGTACCTTACTTCTGTCACAAATGTGTCTCATCTTTTTGTAGCATCTGAAAAGCAGATGAAGTTAGTTTGCAGAGAGTCTTCTGAAGAACATCTCCAGCCCTTCAAGGAGAAATTAGAGGAATTCTTCCAGAAAGGTAACCAAATCTGAAAAAAAAGCTTATTGCCAAATAGTGTTGTGATTTACAAAGTTATACATAATGTGAGCTGCATTAAGTATCTGTTTCCTCTGAAAATTCCTGTGGATTATGTTCCTAATGAGTCTAATATATGTTAATATATGTTGATATATGTTTTACAGATCTTAGACATCACTTGTCAGAGATAATCGCTCCCTTGATCTCATCCATTTCCCACTGGTTATTTTGTGCTTCGTTCTTTATTATTATTTGTAGGCAAAATGAAAAATATATTCTTGACAGACCAAATTTATCAGAGGGAATGTAAAGCTTCAAAGACTTACAAAAGACTAGAGTAAAACACACTCTTTTAAGAGCAAGTCCACATATATGCATGCCTTCTTTCCTCACTAATGTGAGCTTATGAACTGACTCATTCGTATTTAAAGATTTTTGTTTTGTGTGAGACAGAAATAAGCACTAAAAAAAGTGATTTACCAGGTTAGAGTCTGGAGACAGTGGGTGAAAACCAAGGTACAATTTGGTCATCAACTGAAGACAATGTAAATGCAGGTTGCTGTTGAAAACAACAGTCCTGCTCCCTCTTATGTCCCGTACTGTGTTCCCCATCACCTGCTTCTGCCAGCACCATTGTTTCTGGAACTGTGCAAAATATATACAGGAAGAGACTTTACCCCCGTCCTTGTAGGAGTACAGTCTTTTGGGGTAAACAAAACGAATTCTGTATTTTTGAGAGAGATAATAGAATTGTTAAGAATTTAATTGTATTTCTCATAGAAACGGTGAACAGTTTAAGAATTTACTATTTGAGAAGTCAGTTGAGCTGTCTGAATCTGCTCATCCAGACAGAATATTAGTGATCATTCAGATTGTTGTAACAGTTTATTCATTAGCTTAATCCTTTTTATAAAGATTGTCCTAATGTCTTTTTAATAACTTTGTTTCATGGGGCTATGTCGTGTAAATACTTTGACAGATGAAAACAGGCTATTTCAAAAGTAGCAGTTAAATTGTACTGTTAAATAAGCTATTATTCTCCTTTATGCTTCTCCCAGTCCGTGGAGCTCAATGGATATATTTATTTGATATAATTTTTTTTTAGTTGCAGGTGTATTTGGACAGTATTTAAGCAGCAAATTCCTTGCCACAGAACTTCTAAAACAAAAAAAAATTGTAATGGAAATCTTTATGTCACTGCAGGACAGTTTTATTGTCTTTCTAATGTATTTAACTGAAAATTTCCACTTACAGTTAACCAATAACATCAAGATTGAATTAGTACTATATGTATGTTTGTATTTCTACAGATCCATTATGATCTCCATCATGTTTCTTGATCTAGCCTGCCAAAGTATTGTAATAATTCAGTTTTGCCCAGGTCTTGCCAGGACCCTAACCAAATGGTGTCTTCCACAATCATACCACAGATTCTGTAATTCTTACTACAACCTGGATCTTATGAGGACTGTTGTGGTTTGTGCAGGTGGCAGCTTTGCTGCACCTCCATGGGGAGGCAAAGAGGGGTGGAAGGGTGAATGAAAGAAAACTAAGGAATTGAAATACAGACAATTAAATAGGGAAAGCAAAAGCTGTGTGAACAAGCAATGAGAAATAGGGAATTCAATCAACTCCTTCCCATCAGTGAGCGGGTGTTCAGCCATTTCATAGAATCATTAAGCCTGGAAAAGACTTCTTAAAAATTACCAAGTCCAGCCATTAACCTAACATTGCCAGTTCCGCCGCTAAACTATGTCTCTAAGCACAACATCTGCACTCTTTCTGAACTCTTCCAGGGATGGTGATTCCACTACTTCCCTGGGTAGCCTGTTTCTTCATACTTGTTAACCCTGATACTTAATACTTGATAACTCTTTCAGCGAAGAAATTTTTACCAATATCTAATCTGAACCTCCCCTGACACATTTGTCCTATCACTTGTAACCTGAGAGAAGAGACTGACCCCCATGTCGCTATACTCTCAGAGAGTTGTAGAGAGTGGTAAGGCCTCTCCTGAGCCTCCCTTTCACCAGGCTAAGCAACCCCAGCTCCCTCAGCCACTGCTCATCAGACTTTTGCTCCAGACTCTTCCCCAGCCCTGTCGCCTTTCTCTGGACACGCTCCAACACCTCAATATCTTTCTTGTGTGAGGGGCCTAAAACCGAACACAGGATTCTAGGTGTGGCCTCACCAGCACCTAGTACTGGGAGTTTTATGACTTCCCTAGTCCTGTTGGCCACAGTATTTCTAAGTTCCATTTAGAACACACATTTCTAAATTTCACATTACCAAGAAAGCAGGACTTCATCGTGCATAACCACTACTTAGGAAGACAAGCATCCTAACTCTGAACTTCTGCCCTGCTTCCTCCTTCTTTTCCTAGATTTATTTCTGACCATGATGTCATGTAGTATGAGTTATCCCTTTGGTTGATTCGGCTTGGCCCCTCCCGACTTCTTGTTCATGCCCAGCCTACTTTCTGGACATAAGCTTCAGAAACAGAGAAAGCCTGAATGCTGTGGAGGACTGTTCAGCACTAGCTAAAGCAAGGATGTACTATCAACACTGTTTTGGTCACAAATCCAATCTACAGCACCATAGGAGTTCTGTGAAGAAAGTTAGCTGCACCACAGCTAAAATCAGCAGAAGGAATAGCAAATCATATCAACACAGTCTCAAGTCATATCAACACAGTCTCTAAAAATAAAGACAATCCAGTACCTGGTTTCTCCTGCAATGCTGAGCTACCCTTTTTATCATACTTCACTTTCTGATGAGTGGAATATTATAAAAATAGCCAGTTGATCTTGGAAGAAGACTAGTTCTGCTTTAGATAAAATTGCAATTTAATTGTGCATTATCATTTCAAATACAAAAGCATATTCTTCTAAATATTTTCTCAGTTTACACCTATTGATGTGGAAATTGAGATATATTCATCTTTGTCAGTGTGACAGAAAATTTTATCCTTATGTGTTTGAATAATGTACATATTTAAAAAAATAGAGAGGATACATGCCTGCATGCTGTCCTGGACAGTAAGTTCTATCTATTATATTTATTGGACCTCACTTCTTTAATGAGTTCTTTTGTATACCAGAAAGAGCAAAACCACATGGGTTACTTACTTGTCCATTTTTTCTTATGTTCCCTTGTTCTACTTTTGCTTTATAACTTTATGCTTTGTAGTATCTAATCAGACACACGAAATTTTGTATAATTTAATTTCTCATCTTTTGACATCTTATTCTACCTTATTTTGAGATGAGTTTTCAGTAGGCTGTCATATTCTATAATGGTTGACTCAATTTTTTGGTCAGTCACCTGATTGATTCAAATCTTTATGGTGGTGGATGGTGCTTTCTGTGGCATTAGAATGGAAATCCTATAAAATTCCACACTGAAGATAGGGAAAAATAACACAGAAACCCATCTTGATTTATGGCACTAAAATAGGCATTGGACAAATGTCAAGCTCAGAGGTGTCTGCAAACTCAGCTGCTTCTCTGAAATTAGGAGTTAGCTGATAATACTGAGTATCCGATAAGCATCTGTTTTCAGTTTTGTTTGTTTAAAAAAAGAGTTGTGGCTGGTTTAAGCAAATGTAAGAAAAAATTGTCTGTTATCTTTCTTCTAGCTCACAGCAAGTATCCAAAAGTCAGATGCTTTTCTGAAGCTTCTGGCTTGAAAATAGGGCTGGAACTCATAGATATTGAGGTTTTTCCCACACGCTCAATTCCCAGCATTTCTAGTCAATGCGAAGTTGGAAATACTGTAAGGGGAAAAAAAAATACTGATTTGCTTATACTGAAGTGTTTACATTTCCTAATTATAATTAATACCAATTAAATTTAATACTTGCTGTGTTGTAACACAAAACACTGAGAGTGTTATGGAGACTGACATTCTAAAATGCTAGAGGGGATAAACTGTACTTTTGCTGATGTCAGTGCTGGTTTGTATAACTGCATGTAACGTAGCCTAGTGCCTTCAGCAGGGAATTAGGCGCCAGAAGCTTTGGGGTCTATTCCCAGTTTAGCTACTTTATATGTGATGCTAGCAGAGTTGGTTAATATCCATTTCAGAGAGTGCCCCTCTTTTCTGGTACACAGAATGTTAGATAATGATTCTTGCTGGTTTTTGTAGAGAAAGATAATCTTTGTCAAGTACTTTGTGAATCCCACATTAAAGACATCTTGTGTAAACTGTCCTAATGCTTCACTAGTTGTGTTTGATATGCCTATGCTTTTTGAAAAAGGCTTAGGTTAATCTCAAAAGTTGAAATACTCTATAGTAAATCTAATTATATCATGTGCAACAAACTACGTTAGTTTTCCTATAGTATGAAGACCTACTAGTTATTATAAATTAATATTCACTTACTGTATTTCCATTGAAATTACTGTATGGGGCATTTAAAAATATGTTTAATATTATTTTCCATTTAAATTGCCATGATATGCAAGAAGGCCTTTGAAATCATGAAATTAATGTGTGGTCTGGAATACTCTTTAATTCATTAAATTCTTGCTCAGGATTTCTTAGACAAAAACTCATCTTTTGATATGAAACTATTTCACACAAAAAAAATCTGAATAGTTAGAATACTATGAGAAAGATGCAAAATACTCTATTTTGAAAAGGAGAAAAAAGATTTTGGTTACTGTGCAGCTCACTAGAAGGGATTCTGGCCATTAGCCATTGGTGTTTTCCATAGTGTTTCTTATTCTCCATGTGCATTCTCTCAAGAATAATACAAACCAGAAAGTAAATGATATACAGGAGTAGGTGACTACTGGTACTTAAATTTATTTCTTATTTTGCCGCCTGACTATTTCATATTGTTTATCCATTTTAGTAAATGTAGAAATGAATAGGACAGATTCGTGCAAGATCTTGCAAAATCTGTTTCCAAATTCTTCTTCATTGGATCCAGGTCAGAAAGCGTGTAAAAACTTTAGTCTGGGCTCAGGTTCCTCCCTCATGTACTGGAATGTGAAAATGAAAAAGTCTTTATGCTTCATAGCAGTTAGCACAGCAAAAGCACAGCTGCTCCTCTTCATTTCTCTAAGAATAAAGCATCTTGATGATGAAGACTGTGCTATTACAGGAATTAATTTAATTTAGAACAGAGTCTTGGAAGTGAGTAGTCTGATGTCAAGACAGAACAGTTTTTGAAATTCATTAGTAGTGGAAAGCAAAGCTATGTGGGAAAGTTGCACGATACACTGAAGTGACCAATGTAACAAGCAAGATGGAGAGGGAGGGATTTGTCAAATAGAGTAGTCTATTGAGATTAATCCCAAAGAAAAGGAAATTGTCCTGTATTTAGAATTCTAGCCTAACATTTGAGAAACATCGGTTAGATTAATTGCTTTGCTGCAATTGCTGTGTGTTGTATACCACATGAAAGGTCAACACTGTGCTGTCTATGGGACAATGCAATAGAAAAATAGTCATAGACCAAACTAGTCACCGCAGCATCGTGTCAGGAGCTAGTGAATTTTTCAGACAAGCTTAGCAACCATAAGGAAACAGTCTGCAAATCCGCTTTTAACTGCTGAGTGATTTCTTCTTAATAATTTTAGCCAGGATGCAGTAGATACCTGGGCATGCATCCAGTCCAATGCACTTTTGAATGTATTTCTGGTACAGAACAGGAGTTTTGATCTACATTTCCTCATTTGCTTGTTGAAGTGCACCACAGAGGATTGTTGAGGTCCATTGGGAAAGAACATAAGAAATAAATTCTGTTAGGAAAGCCATGAAGGCTGGAGCTGAGAGTTGGGGCTGTTCAGCCTGCATGTGTAGTGATAGGACAAAGGGGAATGGCTTTAAACTGAGAAAGTGTAGGTTTAGATTAGATATTAAGAAAAAATTCTTTACAGTAAGGTTGATGAGGCACAGGAACAATTTGCCCAGAGAAACTGTGGTTTGCCCCATCCCTGGAAACGTTCAAGGCCAGGTTGGATGAGGCTCTGAACCACTTGCTCTACTTGTTCCAACCAGCCCCATGGCAGCAGGGGTGGATCTAGATGATCTTTAGGGTCCCATCCATCCCAAACAGTTCTATGATTCTGTGATAAAAGCTAGCTGCTGGCTAACTTTGAATTTCTTGCTCATCATTTCCTACTTGTTCCTCAGTATGTAAACATTCTCTCCAAGATGTTGTTCTTGTGCTATAGGTGCTCATACATAGTGATTTATGCTTCTCATCTAGTAGCATCTATTGTATTAACCCTGGAAAAGCAACCTTTTATTAGTTTATAGCCCCGTACATATTTTGAGTGTGGGAAAATGATAGCATAGTTTATTATATTACAGGCAAAAAAGTATTTCCACTCAAAATTGCTGCTTTTCTCTCAAAGCAGTCTGTGAAGTATAAAGCAAGGTGTTAATGTCATTTAGTAGTAGTGAATCAGAAGTGAAGAACACTCTAAGACACCATTTTTTCACAATACAGTAGTAATTCTTTTTTCTCTCTTACTGTCAACAGAATATACCTTTATACATCTTAATGCAGTGAAAGATTAGGAAGAAAATTACAATGGCATTTATTTCCTTTCATAGTGTGACAATATTATATTGTTGTTTTTAAGACAGATACAGAGATTCTATTTGAAGTTGTTACTCAAAGCAGTTTGGTAGAGCCTGTCCGTAAGGACATCCCAAAATATCAGAAACCTCTGGGAACTATTTAAAATTCTTGCTTCTCTGCAATAAAATTACAGATTTTCTCCCCAAGAAGAATACTAACAGAAAGAAAGAGAAATATTCTAAAACTGTATGTGAAATTAAATCACATACTTGTCTTCCCACTAGTGTTGTACTCCTCTGCTTTAATGTACATACTGGAATATGGTATTTGTGTTGCATTTTATTTGTAAAGCTCTTGAATGTTTTAATGCTGAGCAAGTGAAGCAAGAAAATCAAGGATAATTTTTAAGAGCACTAAATTTCTGTTACAGCTGTCTGTTAAAATATTGTGTATAAACAACAGCAGAAGAGTGATAGCACTTACAAGGATCTTACAGATGACCAGATTTTTCTTACCTGCAATTATGAAGCTTCTTCTGTCAACTAAAAAATATATCTCTGTACAGACAAAGCACGAACCTCTCTTCCAGATTGTGTGACTATCCACTCTGCATATCAAATACGGATTCTTCCTCTTGTGAATAAAATGTACAGATATGAAGACTTTTAACTTCAAAGCTTTATTTTCTGTTCTACTTATCGTAACTTCTTTTTCATTTCATTTGTTTTCACTGAGATGTTTTATTATCTCTGCCACACATATGCAATTCTCACATTAAACAGTGTGGGAGGATATTTATGTCCAGTGTCAAACATGAAAAATATGTCATACTTCCTTGCAGTGATAATGTTTGCTTAAAAGATTTTATGCTTCCCAGCAATGACATTACAGACCAGGCAAAGTTTGTGTTTAGATCTGGAACACTGTTTTATATGCCAGGAGCAGAATTACTTTAATCTTTCAAACTGTTTGTGACAGACATAACTGTTTTCATCACTCAAAGATCGTCGTATTTAAACAGATGAAAGAGTGATTTACATAAATTGGCATGAGTCTGCAAAGCACAGAACCTTATTGCTGTGGTACTCTGAGATTTTATAGTTAGACAATAGCCTCAGTCCGTAAGACACCAAATAAGTCGTCCTGGAATGTGATTGCATCCATATGCCTCCTAAGTAATGCAATATTGACAGCGAGCTGATACAAAGAACAAGAATTTGCTCTGAAATGAATATTTTCTCCTACACCACCAGAAGAATTATCAGCATCAAAGTCCTGAAAATTGGTGTTAATTAAAGTTACGACTTTTCAGGAAACTTCCAATTTATTATTTTTGAAACAGATATACTTTAAATTGCTACAACCGGTTTCACTATCTCATGACTTACTATAAAAATTAGAAGGTTACAGTCAATTATAATGTGTATTCTGAATGTAATTTAGAAGAACTGGTAATTGAAAATGCAATGTCATCTTCTCTTAGAAGACAAGGAGGGAATCTCTTACAGAAAACAGGTCTTTCCAAAGTCCTTTCAATTTGATTGTGTTATACTAAATTACCATGGCTGTTACAAAGTCACTGGTGTGTCATGATAGAGAAGGATTTGCTATTAACAGCAGCTAAGTGACATAATGAATGTTAGTGTTAATACCCTTGATTTAATACAAAAATTTGATGTATATAATAGTTATAAAATCTATTCCTAGAATTACTGATGCCTTTACTATAACCACTATCAGCTATCTGGAGTTCAACATCCTCCTTAAATTCTCATTATAACCTCTATTTTCTGTTCACTTCCACTGGATTTCTTCCATCTTCTATATCATAGACTTAGAGGTAAACAGAACTGTAGGTTATGTATGTTGGCTTTTCACAGGGGTCCTATTAGGCTTTTCTTTTAGTCCAGTCACTTTTTTTCACTATATTCTTAGGAATTTCCTGCATGATTTCCTATTTATATTTTTTTTCTTTTTGTGTCTTCTTGTGCTGAAATTCAAAGTCAATGAACTAATGGAATTTAAATCGGTGTCAAAGCTTCGTTGCAGGAAATAAAGATGCTCACTGATTCATTACTTTGGATTATATGAGCAATTGTTTTCATATATGGAAGATACTACTGCAGGGAAAGAGCAGAGTCAAGAATTGGAAAGGATTGGATAGAAGAGATTCATGCACTTAAATAATGAAAGGTCCAAACACACTTGGTCTCAAGAGACCCCAGTACCTAACCTCACACTGGTCACTCTCACCTTATGTTTGTCCCCTGTGCTCTGTAATTTCTCACCATTAAGCCTGGAAATATCCTTCAGTGCACCACATAATACAAACTGATTATGAGAATAGCATGCTTAATCTGGTATGCAATTATGTGGAATTTCTCTGTAGACTTTTGTAATTTTGGTATGTTAATACCTTTTCTCAATTATTTTTTGGACCTGTGCAAGCACATGAATATCCTGTTTTAACACTTTTGAGCATGATTGATAAAAATTCTAGATGCTGAAAATTTCATCAAGAAATTGATGCTCTCTGGGTTAGATTCTCTTATGGTGTGAACTCTGATTTCCTTTTTAAGCAATAAGAACAGGTAAAATCTGCAGTCTTGTTGAACAGGATGTAGCAGGACCATTGTTTTGAGAACAAAAATAACAATCACAGTGTTCATAGGACAGTTATCAGAAATTTCAAGCTAGATAAAGGACAAAGCACCAGGTTGCTACTAAGCTCCCAAAATTGAGGAATGACAGAGTAAAACCAGATGGATAATACAATGTTGTGAGATTAAAGCTGTGATTAAAGACAGACTTCTCCTAAATGTAAAAAAAAAGTCTGATTTCAGGTCATCATTCAACCTTTCCTTCAACTTCTCTGATCTCTTTGTGCCTAAATACTTCAAATGCCAAGGCAAGATATTTAAATATTTACCTTTGTCCTGTGAAGAGCCTTTACCATGCTGCTTTTGAACACCTTGACTGAGGTGGAGAAATTAGAAGGTTTATTTCTCTTAAGAGATGTATGTATGAAATTTATCAGAACAGTACTTCTTTCATGGCATGTGAATCAATTCAAACTTTTTAGCATCAGAGTTTTTCAGCTATCTAAACGTTGTCCCGAGTCAAACATTTTGAAAGTGTCAAAAAATATTCTTAGAGGACTTCAGCTTCTGAACAGTGTATTTTAGGATGTAACTGTTTGTACAAAGCATGTGTACGAAGTCTTCCATCTTGGGAATTTCTTACAGTCTGAAAGTTCCCTCCACAAAGTGTTGCCATCTCTGGAACAGAATGTGGTATTACAGAGGTTCCTGGTGCCCTAGGACATGCAGAGATACCTGATTAGACACAACAGTGTATCTTCTGTGGCCAAGCAGAAATCTTCAGACATTAGAGAATATAATGCTAAAAGGAAAAACTGCTCTATAAAATGTGTTTGGTTTAAATACCTATGGAGTTATCAGTACAGTTTGTCAGTAAGTGTTTACAGTGTGTTTCCTTAACTTCAATTTTACACAAAGAGCTTGACCCACCACTGACTTGAAGGGGAATTGGATAGGCCATATATGTATATGTTAAAAATTACTAAGCTTTACACATCAGGAGTTCTTTCCTTACATGTCTTTAGGCAGTTCCTAGGACAGTGAATCCCCAGGTTTAGTTAGGAGAGCTGATTCTATGATGTCTGTTTGAAATAATGGTAGGGAAACTTTGGCTGTTCTTCCTTTTAAATTCCAGCCATTCTTCATTGTAATGTAATTTGACATTGGTTTGGTTTTGTCATGAATGAATTAAATTTTCTCAGTATTTAATTTATTTTTTTAATTTAAAAAATATAGCCAATAATTTTATGATCTTTCTGACTTTTTTTAAAATGTTGCCCTTTTAAATATTTGACGTAAAGAATATTCTGTGGTTATAGATGCAGATGAACCAAATTCCAAAGTATATTATTACTTTTACCTGCATATGATTTTTTAACTTTTTTTTTTAAGTTGTTTAAGTTAAGATTCAAGACTTCCTTGTTGTAATAGAGAAAAAGACTAAGAGGAATTAAGCTCATTATGACTGTTTTATTACAGCATAATGAATTTAGATGCAAATGATTTGTGTTAATTATCTTTCTCAGAAATAGTTTTTGTGGGGTTTAATAGACAATATCAACTGAGAATGGTAGTCAAACAAAACTTTAACTATGGCTACAATTATATTTAACTCTCCTACTAGTAGGGAGGTTGGGATTGCCTTTTGCACACATCTACTGTTATTATTGAGTAAAAGCCATTTCCAAGAGATAGGAGGTATCTCATAATGAAACACCAAGGTAATAATAAAGGCCTAGAGGTACAGCAAGCAGAAAGTCTGCAGTGATGTGCTGGACTGGTGCACTCCCATTCCCTGGTCTTGTTATCTAATAATGCTCATATCCTCTTCTATTCTTTTATATGAGGATAAATGTAAACATTGAAAGATGTTTACATACACTGCAGGGAAAAAATTCCAGATGCTCCCAGCATAAAGATCAACAGAAAATAAGCAAGCTGTAAAACATCAAAATAGATCAGGTAGATGCAGTAATAACACTCGTTATTTTCCTAGTCTCAAATTAAATTAACATGAGATTTTTTTTCTTTTTCTTTGGTATACACTCACATTTCTCTCATCACAGTTGTATCTGTGTACTTCTAAGGAATGAATTAAATGACCTGACTAATGTGTCACACATGCTTTACTTTTCCCAAGATCCTTCCCCCTTAAGGAGAATGGTACATTTTTAGGTTTTTATTTAGAAATTGAGAGATCCTTTTTTCAAATATATTCTTTTATGTGTTTATCAGAAAGAAGACAAGCTCAAAAAAATATCAATGCCTTGTATTTGAGTGCAGTTTGGTGTTTCTTGTAGAAACATCATTAAAAAGAATCCTGACAAAATACTTTTTAATGTTAGTATCCTGTATTTTATTTGTGGTAAGAAGGACAAATACTCCAGGTCCAAGCTTGCCTCTTTTTTACATTTTTATTTCAAATTACAGGCTTTTCAAACTAGCAACTGGATAAATTTTCCTACATAAATTGAAGTTCTAGAAAATCTTGGAGTTAAAAACAAGGATTAATGCATTGGAAGTATGAAATAATTTGACAAGTATTTGTGATTTTGTAGAGGAAATTACAGCATTTTTGTTTGAGAAAGTATTGAGCCTATAAGTATTTTTAACTGGTCGTCGTAACTATTTGTTTAGAATGTATGTAGTCCAACAGAAGGGATTTTTCTATTGTAGTTTTCTTTAACTAGAAGTAATAAGACACGCATGCCTTTTCATAAAAGCATACGTGGTTTTTGAGCAATATATTTTCTTAATTTTTGTACTTGTTTCTTGTTTAATTCTACCTATTTAAACTTCATGTTTCTCAAGCTGAATCTTAGGGTTTTATACTAAATATGAATCTTTATAGACAGTACTGCTGTTGGTTAAAAATCTAGAATTTTATTGAAAGATTTTTACTTTCTTGTTTAATGCATACAATTTTTTTTCTTAAGATCTTGCTAGGTGTTCTTCAAATTCAGTTTTGATTCAGGTGTTAAGAAGACTACATTGAACTTCAGAGGCCAAACTATATCAGATTTAGTGGTATTAATAGATAAATGTGGGAAAGTTTGCTGTATATCTCGTGTAATTGATCTATAGTTTCATAAGACATTTTCAAAAAAAGAGGTGTTTATTTGACACATTTCACATCACTGAAATGCAGTTACAGATGCTAAAAAATATGCAAAATCTACCTTAATATTTCACCTAATTTTTAAATGTGACTATTAAATATCAATACGTAGATTTAATTTGATTTTCATTTTTATTTTATTTACCCTTAAATATGGGTAGCCGTGTATTTGAAAATACATGCTGTCTATCTGGCTGAAGAAAAAGGGGAAGGTGACTGTCATACTTCCAAGCAACACATTTTTAGAAGGTCAGAATGATTAAATTCATTCTCAATAACGTAGTTTTTCTGTTCATGCTTTTTATTGACAGTCTTTGTTTCTTAAAGAAACTTCATTGCTATTTTTCTGTTTAAAGAGAAACACAGCAAAGAAACAGATGTGTCCCATATAAAATATGCAATAAATCTTGTCTCACAAATTCTTTGCTCTGAACTTTCTGACAGAAACTGTCAAATATCCACTTTAATTCTAGTATAAAATGTTCACTTTGTGTCATGGCGCCAACCACCATATGCTGGAATAAAGTCAGTAACCAGCAATAAAAAAGGCAACATACGCACCTTTGAAACAGTACAAGCAATCAACAGTGAGAAAGGTCTATATAAATCTATGGAGAATTAATCTCAGCTTTGCCACTATCCTGCTGTGCATTTACAATGAGACTTTGCTCCCGACCACCAGAAGTGGCTAACTTTGCAGGAGGAGTGTATCCTAATGAGGGGAAAATGTAGGGAAAACAAAGCAGCAGCTTTTAACCCCCCACCCGCAGCATTTGGATCACCTAGAAGAGCATGTCCTAGTGTGTTCAAACATGTGGGGCCACTACACATCACGTATTGCTGTACTTTAGCTGATCACGTGAAACCAATCTTGACTGAGCTCAATCAGCAGAAATAACTTGAGCTCCATAAATCATTGTTATCATTCCACAGGAGGAGGCATTGCTATGGATTTTCTCTCCTCAAAATTTTCAGGCTGCAAATTTCACAAAGCTTTTCTGAAATTAGTTTCATTATATTTGGATGATTATTCATTCTTTACCCACCAGATTAGCAGTTGGTTCACCATCAAATTAGTTTTTTCTTTAATTTAAATATTCGGGTTTTTTTGAGATGACCTTCTGCTTCTTATTGACTTTCAATAATCATACAACTATTTAAAAATATTGTCCTTGGTATAAGAATGGGCCAATCTTTAAAATTTTTACTTCTGCTTACAAAAGGAGATTGTAGTTACAGATAATCTGGATAGTTAGTTTTCCCAGACACAGAACAGATTGGATTTAACCTTGTTCTGTTTGAAAGGATTAGAACTAATTTTTCAGTTCCGTAAACCATTTAGATACATTTAGTCAGAGACTAATCTTGGAATTAAAACACAACATTGTAAGAGTTTATTAGAAAGAAAGTAGAATTAGAATATGTATCTCTCTAGTGTTTAAGTTCTAACACGCTTTAAAAAATACTTATTATCTGGAACACCAAGTGTGGGAGAATGAGGGATTAATGTCTTAGTTACATGTAAATAGAATGGAGTTTCAAATAATTTAATTGAATAAACAAAATTGAAAAATGTAATGCTAATTCTTGTTTTGTAATTAATGCCTCTAGAATACAGGAAAATAAGACCAGCATTAGTCTTAGTTTTAATGAAAAAATTACACTTTTGTATGGAAGCTAATTTTCTTTTAGTTTAAAAATCTTCTTTCACAAAATACGATAGAAGCATCATACTAAGAAACATACATTTTAAGAAATAGAGGAGTTTATGAAAATAAATACAACTTTTTTTTCTTCATAGTTAGTTTTAATGTTCTGGTAAAATGACCTTCAACACTTTGTTCTGGCACATTTATAGACAGCATTATCACTTTTAAAAGAAAACATAATTTCCTAGGTTTTTTATTACCTATGATAATAAACACTTTCTTGAATGTGTTGCTTGAGCATGTTCTGCTGGTGTTGTGTGTCTCTGTGTGTGTGCAAGTGTCTGTAATTGGTTATGTTTTTTGTAACATTAAAAATACTGAATCTAATATTTAACAATTTCTATATGGTAAACATTAATTATTTATTGACGCATATCTAAGATATGAGTTGACAACTTATATTCCTGATAACTTGTGGGATACTTGTTTGTTAAGCAGCTTTCCGAGACTGCACAGAGACTCTTTGTACTGTAGGAACATTTTTACATTTTCATCATTGGATGTGGGTTTCTTAGTTAAAAACAACTTTCGTACCACTGCAGAGGAAAATAAACTTGTGAGAACTGTTTCAGGGAAGGGTGATTAAGACCTCATGGCAGCAAGTGTTCTGAAGATTGTTTTGAAAGGATTTAAGATGTCTATACCAGTATTTAAACTGTCTAAAAAAAATGGCATAGCCAAATTCCGTGTTAAAAATGTGATATTTTTTACTTTAAAGAGGAGATAAAAGAAACAAGGCTTATGTGATCACACTGCTTGTTGATTATTCCTCTGCCAATAATTTTAATGCATTTGTCCAATCTAACCCAAATGTGATAGGGTTAGAAATCCTGAGATATTAAGCTCTTAAAATCTCAATAAAAATATGTGGCTAAATAGACAAGAGTGACCTTATTAGCCTTCCAGGGAGAGCAAGGCTGTATCATGAACTCACCCCTTAATTAAACATTAATGAATCCATCTGGGAGCTAACTAAAGTACAGACCCACAGTAGGCCCAAGTTTCATTGATTCCATTCTCCCAGACCTTCTTGTTTAACTGACAGAATAGAGGAAAAATCTCTTCATGAGCATGGGATTGTTTCATTTGGGGATTTTTTGCATTGTAATGTGCTATAATAGAAAGCTGTATTAGTCATACAATCAAATACTTGCTTAGAATTCCCAGGCTGTCTGTTGAATTCCCTGAGTTCATAAAGCCTACCAATTAGAAGTTAGTAGCTGGCTAAAGACAGTTTATCAAGTAGTACATATTCGAAAATTATTTGCTAGGAGGCAGTGTATAGAACATATAAGGTTTTTCACTATTTCTGAAATACAAAATTTTTATAAGACAAAAAAAACTCTAGCATGAGAATGGTGGACTGTAGCCATGTGAAATAATTTGCACTCATATGTTATTTTTCAAATTTGAAATTTAATACAGTACAACAAAAAAACGCAGAAAATGTTTTACACTGGATGTATTCTCTCATGTTTGCTATGTTTATATATGAAATCAACTTAAGTAATAAGAATTCTTTTGTTTAGAACTAAATTAAAAGCAATACTATTTCTCAAAATATAGGGTTATAGTAGAAGTAACTCAGTATAATAATGTAGAAGTAGGAGAAAATTCAGGTTTTACGTATAGCTCTAGACAGACAGATGTTTCTTGAGAATAAATCTTCCTAGATCAGGCTACACAACTCCTCTAGAATTCCTGAAAAATCATAATTTGTGAAAAATTTAAGATTATTGAGAAAACTTACTCAATAATTAGAATCAAAAGTATAAATATCTAAAACCGCAAAATTCATTTTTACTGTGAGTACCTAATTTCTGAGAACTTAAAAAGAAAAATTAAGACCATTGAAAATCCATTTTCTGATTCTACATTCTTTTGCATATGTATGTGGATTTTTGTGAATACTTGTTTATTTGCGCTTGACATTTGTTAATTTGTTTAAAGGATGCTATTAATTTTATTTCCATTGCTTTAAAATTCGCATTTCAAGAAAGCAGATTCTGGCAGTGTCAAGTATTGAAATACAATTTCACATGTTATATAATATGAATTAATTTATAACATTTGTACTGTATTCTATTCATGGCCTTTTATGTAGAGCCCAGTCTTTTTCTAGACAGTGAGATTACATGAAGAATAAAAAGATTAAATGGGTGTTGATGATACTTATGAACACTTCTATGAATTGTTAGCTACATGCTGTTGGCTTTGCTATCATCAGCTAAAACAATAAAGCTTCATACTGCATTGGAAACTACAGATTGTTTAACATGCTGAGCCAAGTTGTTGGACACCTTGACTATAATTTAAAAAATAACTGTAGTCTTAATTATTATGTATATAAACAGCTCAAATTATCCAATTTGTCTAAATCTTAGGATTCATCTCTATGGCTGTATGATTAGTCTGTACGGCTGTGTGCTGTTGTACTGGGTTCAGCTGGGATGGAGTTAATATTCTTCATAGCAGCTGGTATGGAGATGTGTTTTGGATTTGTGGCTATAAGAGTGTTGATAGCACAGAAGTGTTTTGGCTCTTGTTGAGCAGCACTTGCACATTGTCAGGGCTTTCTCTTTGTCTCTGTCCCCTCAGCGATAGGCCAGGGAGGGAAAGAATTGGAAGGGCTCACAGCCTGGATAGCTGACACAAACTCAGCATTCCATGCATGTAATGTCATGCTCAGCAATGAGAAAGGAGAGGAAGGGATTTTGGGAGAGGTAGTATTGCTCCAAAAATGGCTAGGCATCACTCTGCCTGTGGGAGGTGGTGAGAGATTGCCCTTGCATCACTTCGGTTTTTTCTTCCCCTTTTTCTTCGTGTATTGAACTGTGTTTATCTTCACCCATAAGCTTTTCTCACTTTTGTGCTTCCTATTCTTTCCTCTTTCCAATTGAGGGGGAAGGGGGAAAAGTGAGAAGTGGTTGTGGGGTGCATAGCTACTGGCTGCAGTTAACCCATGATGATTCTGAAATAGCAACCCTTGGGAAAGGGTTTAGATTGCTCGTGATAGTTCTTTGCAGCTCAAAGACATGCCATGTGCTAGCAAGTGCATCCCTATGAAAATTTTGTTTTCCATGCTACTACTTATAGCCTTGAGTCAAGGATTTCCTAAAAGTTAAATTATTCAAAAATTTTCACTGTTAACAGATCTATTTAAATCAAAACCAAAGAAGGCTTATTTCATCCTGCTCTAATCCTGCTTGTCGTTGTACTACTGTAGTGTATTATGCTAGTAGTTTCAACACGTCAAGAATTTTGTTCAGAAACAGAAAAACTGTATAACTGTAGAGCTTTTGATGATCCTCTGTAGTCAGTCATTTTGCTCACCTAGGACACTTCTGAGCTTTTTCGTCTGCTCTCCAAAGTCCCTGATTAAACAGGGTTATTAAAAATTTCTCTTGTTTGACAATTGTACTTGCGGGTGGAAATCGATCTAGTACACTTCTAGCCTGGGAGCCTTCTTGGTTCAACCTCTGATACCCAAGTATAACAGCAGTGATAATATCTAAGAGATTTGGATCTCTGTTTTCAAATAGTGGTAAGTCTTCATGCTTTACAAAGACTGAGAAAATAAGGTCGATTGTCCCTTGTTCTCCTAAGTTGATAATGTTGTAGAATGTGACTTTTCTCACTTTGGGAAAAGATAATCCAGCTGAACGTCTCTGGGGATATGCTTTTCTTCCTCAGCCATTAAATCATGGGTTAGTATGTTTCTAGGATGGGGTTCATGTTTTGGCTACATTTCAACATGCCTACCTAAGAGGTTTTAGTTTTGACTAATGAGGAAGGTGGGTTCCTGTGAGACTAGAAATGTCATAATAACCTTTTGTCACTGTTTTAACAGTCTCTGTCCAGGCTTTATAAAGTTCCAAGAGGAATGTCAGTAGAGGTTTTGTTTTGGTTGGTTGGTTGGTTTTGTTGTTTGCTTTTAAGGCTGAATTTTGGTTGGGTTTTTTTTTTTGGTCTATGTCTTATCATAGATTCTGTCTTAACTGTAATTGATTGGAAGACATGAGTCAGAAAAGATATATTTCCCTCCTCAAGGCAAAAAAAAGCCAAAAATCAAGTACCTTGTTTTAGAATGGTGTTTTTCCTGTGCAGAAAATGCTATAATTTACAAAGCAGTCACTTAAAGTTCTTAAATCAAATATTTTTGAATCACAGGAGCTCAGCCTTGGAATATAAAATTAAGAGTTCTGATGTCTCCATCCTAACTGCTAGTTGTTACAGTTTTCTTGTGATTTTGAAGATTGTCACTACTCCAAAATAGTTAGAAAATTTGTGCGAACTTTATGCATAATTTCAATTCTGAAAGTAGTAAGATGCTGAAATGTTTAAAAAGCTGTAATGTGTCCAACTAAATCAGTACACTTATGTGAATTATCCTTCTAACATGTGTTCATATATTTAAGGTCAGAGAGAAATACCAGAAAATTTATCCAGTCAGAGTCAATGAGTTTTAAGATTTTCACTAGAGGGGCAGGAGTAACTGTGAGTTTTTTGTGTAGTTGTGGCTACACAAAAATCTCACAGTGGCTTCTTTCTTTGTCTTCCCCTCTTAGTGCATCATCATTCCCTGCTTGCCTCTGTTAGTTGCTGACCTCCAATTTTCAGTCTGTGCTGGTATCCAGTATTTTCTTTCCTTTGTTCTTTAGAGATCTATTTCGTAGTAGCCTGATGCATGAAGAGATACTGGTTCTGTTGTAACTGGAAGCTGCTGTGCATACATTAGACCTGTTAAAAATAAATATTTTCTAGTAATTTCTCATTTTCAATATAGTGTTTCATGTACTCTTCCATCCTCAACAAGTAGAATATGTAGAAAAAATTAATTGGAGGATTTTTTTACCATTACACTCTAATACTACTTCACTTTTTAAACTGTTAGAGGATCGTGAATCTTCATGCTGACTTCTGCATTTCTGCATGTAAAAGGAAGTCATCACAAATACCTGATTCATAAGGAAAATTCATAAGATCATAGTCCATTTATTCTCTTACTCTTTGAGCTAGATATAGATAGCAAGATGAGTAAGACTACTAGCTGTTCTTCAGAGCCTTCAGCTGTATTACAGATGACTTGCAGCAAATTAGAACTGCATGTTTTGTAAATACCAGTTTACCTTTCAAAGCTCTTGTCTGGAGAAAGACACAAAACTTCTTAATTGTTCCTGGCTTTTATATCTATATTCAAAGATGTTATATTGAATAAGACTGTCTGCTTCTTATAGGACAGGATCTGATACTTTATTCAGGATATGGACTAATCCAAACAACAGAGCATATTAAGAACTTGCATTTAGAAGTGAGACCAGATGGCAAACTTTACGTGTGACAATTCGCTGTAATTTTCAAAGCTGATCAAGCCTATTGACTGCAAGGCCAGACAGAAGGGCGTCTCCGTATGAAATGCGACTTACAGGAAGTAATTTTGAAGGACCTCGATGTAAAGTATGTACATGTAACGTGGAACATCTACAGTTACATCATGAGAAGTTGGTGCATTATGATTGAGTCAGCAGATTGAAGCAGCAGAGGCTCAGGCCAGTGTGTTTACAGTAGAGATTTAAACTTGGAGTTAGATTTAATCTGAGGTGAACATCACCTCATGGTGTTCAAAGCTGTCTGAAGGTTCAAATGTTACTTTGGTCCTTTTGTCCCTATTAAGTATTGGAGTGCATTTGCTGTGGAGCTTCCTATTTAGTTTCCTCCTAATGGAAATCAGTTTACAAGCAACAAAACTTACCTGCAAACCAAATCAATGCTCAATAAATGGGGACACTGAGGAAATTTGCTTCAAAAGCATCTTAATCAAAAAGCTCATGCCAACAGACGCCGTATTTCAATGTTCACTGCAGTCAGGTTTTCTCTGATACAAGAGAGTGATACCAGGTGTCCATTTCAAAACAAAATGTGCTGCATGTAGTTGGGCTATAGAACGCTTGCCGCTGTAGGTTGGTGAATTTAAAAAGCTTATAAAAGCTTGAGCAAGTTCTTGAGAGAGAATCCATTGAGAATTACATTACAATGACATTCAATGCAGGAAGCATTTTGTATGAACTACAGAATCTCAGGGGAGAACTGTTTGTCCTGGTCCATAATTCTAACTGAGCACCTGTTTCGGTGCCTGCCAGGGGCAGGATACTAGGCTGGATGAGTCTCTGTGCCAGTCTGATATGGCTGTTAATGTATTCTTAATTTGATGAAAGTGAAATCAAACACATGGTCTAAGGATGAAAGGATTACATGATTCCACTTCTGCAAAAAGCAAATCCTATGCAAGCAAAAGTGGTGTTGCTAGAGAAATAAAAAAAAAAAAGTTCTTTCATATATGTAATTCATTTGAATTGCCTTCAGTAATTCCACAAATTAAGACGGGGATTGATATCTTGACTGTGGGACTTTGAAGACTGCTGAGGAAAATACATTCTTTCATAGAAACCTATACTGACAGGTTGTGGATGGGGAGAAAAAGAGCAGGATATTACAAATTTTGAGTGGAAAATTAGTTAGAAATGTTATGGAAGATAAGAGAATCACTCTGGTTTCTTGTCTTACACATTATAGAATTGTTATATGGAGTTCATTTATTTTTTTAACAAATATCAACATCTAAATTTCAAATAAATGCTTTTAAACAATTCCTGGGCAGACATGTTTACACTTAAAAATATGGAAAATACTGTTTGACAAATAATACAGGTATTTTCTTCCTTCCTATTTTCCCTTTTATTGATACACAAATACACACACTGTTCTATTAATGTAAACTTTGTGTGTTTCCTCCTAAAAGATACACCTTTTTTCTTTACTTTGTATAAAAAATTAAAACTTCTTTCCAGTATCTTTTCTTATCCTGTTCTTGCAAGATTAAAATCAGTGAATCAGGTCTTGCCACCTAACTATAAACGTATAAACGTGTTGTCCTTGTTACTTACTGTGTTTCATATGCAGGGACCTGAAGATATTGTTTCTGCTGTAGCTGGGAATGTAGCTATGTTGGGAAATTTGCCTTGCTTAATTTTCCATCTCCTTGGAAACCAGAAAAAAATTATTAATGTAATGATGAGTTGTACAATTTTATACACAATTCAGCTTATGTAGTTAATTTTATATTATTATGAATCATTAGAATTCCAACCTATGTTTTCTACTTTTAATGGTATAAAATTAAAATAATGAATTAAGTATATTGGGCTAACTTTAGGCCAATTTTTGGGACCCTGAGATTAATGCAATAAATCAGAGCTGCCCTATATATTTCACTTGTGACTGTCTTGCCACCAGGATTTGAGGTGGAGAACCTAATGGTATAGAATTAATTGCTTTCCTTGCAAAGGACACACAACGTTGTTTCTGGCTATTGCCATATTGAAATAATAGGAATAAATATCTCCAACACACTTACCCAGCGTAGGGAAACATATGAGTTGAAATTAACTTGTTTTGTTAACAGCAAATGTGCTGAAGCAATCAATTTTTATTTTTTTTGAACTATCATAGTGCAAACCTCTTTGTCAGTAGCCTTATAATGAAATGGAATCCTTCAGGACCAGTTTCTCAATGGCCTTGTCTGTGAACTCAAGTTTGTAACAGTATTTCAACCAGGCACTCTGGTAGACTGAGAGGCAAAAAGATAAAGTTCTTTATCTTTGGATAAAAAACTGTCTGAATTCTGTTTATACTAACATTACCACTTACAGGATTATTTTAATGTGGAGTATTATTTTATGTATGTGGTATTCTGCTGGAGCTGAAGTTGCACCTCTGTATTAAGAAGACTTGATCAACAAAAACTAGTGGTTTTGCATTGAGTATCCAGGTCAGGAAACATTTTCAATAGCAGAGAATGCCTATCTTTGGAAAATCAAATCCTTTAAAGTAGTTCGTGTGAGCATTCTGTAACAGAGGGGCTCAGATTCACTAACTGTATTTCAAACTCTTGGCTGATTTAAAAAAAAAAAATCATGTACATACCGTACATTTAAAACCTAGTACATGTGTTTTCACTTTCCAGCTTCCAGAACAAAATGTGATATGTCTATGGAACAGTTGGTGTTAACTATGTTTGGTACCTGTTCAATTCCAATTCAATTTCCAATTATTTACGCTGCAGAAACAGGTTTAAATTTGTAAGTTCTGGCCTGCAACAATAAAGAAATAAACAGAAGTTAATGATTTTCTTCTTAAAAAATCTGAAAGTGAAGTTTAATTATTTACATTTTATTTGATTAATGCTTAACACTATATATTATAATATGGATTTTAAATTACTTTTCAAATCCAATACACTTTATTGGTACAGTAAAAACATTCATTATATACAAGAAATAAATAAAAATTGAAAATTAGCGAGTGTTTGCCACTTTTATTATACTTAGTATACAAACTATGCAGTTTCAAAAATAAGATATTTAATCTGTGGGATCTCTAAAACATTAAGACAGTAATTTATGCTCTTAAAATGTTTTTCATTGGCAGCTAAAGAAGAATGGAAAAAAGAAGAGAACAGTTTGGAAAATGCTCAAAAATGGTAAGGTTTTTGCTAGTGTTTTATAACAGTTTATTTTGGTCAAAGATATTGAACTTAGGAATTATATTAAATAGCAAAAAGGATCTGTATTTCAAAGAAATAATATGTTTTCTTATGTAATCTTCCAGGAAAAACTTAATTTGAGTTTTTATCCAAACAAGGTACTGTGTTTGAGGTTTTAATTACTATAAGTGTTGAACTGAATGGGGGTTTTATGGACTATGTAAATAACTGATTAACTACTTTATGACTTAAAAATGTATTTCATCATCACTGAACATTTTCAGCAGTTAGTTTACAGCAGTCAGTTGCCTAAGAAACCATTGAAATCCTAATATTTTTATGGCCTGATTATCTGTGCCTCACTTAGGCCAAAGTAGTCCAAGTATGGGAAAAGTGAGATTAATTGATTTATAGACGGATAGTAAAATACTCAGTAAGTTAATCTTACTAATACATTTTGCTTACCATATTATAGTTTTGTGAGAGTGAAGTGTCCATCTTAGCTATGGACCTCCTATAAATAAACTGGGATAAATTAATTTTTAACTTCCTATCAATATTTTTTCTTTCTGGTCACTAAAGGCAGATCTGTGGTATTCTGGATTTTAATTGTGCTTTCCTCAGACCATACTCGCTCCACCTGAGACACCTAGGTTAGTTTTCCTAGGCAGTCAGGAAAAGGGAGATAGGCACATCCCAAATGCAGCTCAAGTTTTAGGTGAACTGTTCCCATTTGCTTGCAGAAGATGCCTAAATTGGCCAAACGACTGGCTGAAGTCAGCTGGGGCTTTACCTCCTCATTTCAGTAGTGTCTGACTGGCTCTACTTAGCTACAAACCTAACTTTCTTGGCACGAGGCTCCTTGATATTCTACAAGCTTTGTAGCCTTTCTAGAGTAGAATAGACTCTCCGGGGTATGGAGCTGCGTCTAATTTGCCGTTGACTTAGCGAATTAGTTGTCCAACATAGAGTTTGGGTTTTTCAATTGCTAGCTAAATATTCAGTATTTTAAATTAGTACTTTTGAAAGGCAGAAAGTAGTCCAGGAAGCCAGATTAAGGTGAGTGAAAGCAAAGCAGTACTACTGGGGACGGGCTGATGAAGAAAGGAGGAGAGGATGAGAAGTGTCAGGATGAAGGCAGAGAGAGACTGTTCAGGATTGCTGGATCCCACCTCTGTACGCTCCAGCTGGGATGGTGAAGGGTTCTGTTAGGAAGAAGGGAGCACGATGTTTCTGGGGCTGCTATTACACAAAGCAAACCTGAGAAGAGTTTCTTTTCTTGCTGCTCTTGGCTCAGCTATCCCAGTCAAAGTGCTATGAACAGCTGAGGAGTATTTGGCCCAAGTGAATGTGATGCAAATTGCATTGCCCAGTAGACATAAATGGTTTTAACCATGTAATTATGACTAAGGTATTTCAGTATTTTTAGAATTTGAAAACCAAAATGTTTTACACAGATATTCAAAGCTGTATTAGATTTATTTATTTATTTATTTTTCTCATCATAGTGTCACTACCAGATCCTCTAACTGAGTATTATGGCCTTATACACACATATATCGTGTGGATATGGATCATCATCCATAATGATGGATCATCAATTTTAAATATGGATCATCAATTAACTTGAAATATAAGTTAATAAATCTTTCATGCAAAACCTGTAAGAAATGTAAATTTCTTTCATGTAAGAAATGTAAAAGGCTAAGGTTATCACATATGAGGATTAAAAAAAATATTATGTTAATAGCTCACCTTGAGCAATATGGGATATTCTACAGCATGGTCTAGAATCTGTTTCTACCTTTAAAGTATCAAAAAGAAAAACCCAGAGCATATTGGCTCATGTGGCTAAAATCCAAGCTTCTTTGTAAAGCAGCTGGAGTATATATTCCTTTATTTTGGAGGGATAGCTTCTGTATTTTTTGATGGATACTTTATATTCTTCAAGCCTAGCTAAAGAGCTTTAATTTCAAACTAAGTCAAAAAACCTTGAGCGTAGCCTTGGTAATTTCAAATGAAAACATGCAGTGTGGATTTATGCCAGTGGAGATAAAAATTAAGAAAGATGCCGAAGCTGCATCCGTGGCTCACGTAACATCTCCTGAATGGCTGGAGACTCTTTACAGGTCTTCAAAATTATTTATTTTATTTTCAAGATTTACACCTCTTATGCCTAGATTTAGAACCTATTCGCAAGTCTAAAGAGAATATAACTTTCTCCTGATTAAATAAATTATTATTCCAAGAAAAACTACTTATTTTCAACTATGTTGTTACCTTTGCTTTTAAATTAGAGCATTATTTTTAATAAATATCACCAAATGTTTCAGGATTGTTGCATCTACTTTGCAGAGAAAAGTGATTCAACTCTAACAAAAGTGAACATACTTTTATTTATATGAGTACATAGTCACGTGGATTGTTCCATTTTATCTATACAAAGCAATGTCATAAAGGTTAAAAATGCACAATCAGTTAAAATGCCCTTGGAAGTATTGTCTGTAATAAAAGAATACTTTTAAAATACCTAGCTGTATAGCAATTCAGTAACAGCCCCATCATAAAATTTTTAAAAAGCATTAAAATATTGGCTGTGTGTTTTTGTAAAATTTAATTGTTTATTGACACATGTGGAAGTAGATTATTTTCAGTAAAACCTTTGCAGTCTGACTATTGGCACTGTCTGTGGCTTGGTTGTTGCTACTCCCAATTCTCCCTAAATACTAGCAGATTATTTTCACCCAAACCTAGAGATTCTTTCCTGTCTTGGCATGTGACTCTTCCATAGTCCTTCATTGAAGATAAATGGGAGAATAAGATCTTCATGTAGTGTAGCAGAATAAAATTAAATAAATATATTGCAGCATTTCCTGTAATGCAAGGAGCTAGGTTTTTCTCTTTATAATTGAATGCCCATGACTTGCCAGCGTGACAGATCTCTGTGGTGGCTCGTGCATCTGTAAGTTATCCTGGAAAAGAGGTGAGTGTTGGAAGGTTAGTTATACTTAGTATGAATTGCTGCTCTAATTTCCAAGGCTAAGGGGAAGTTATGGTAATTACCAGCCTTGACTACTGAATCAGTGAAACTGTTTCCCCAGTGGGCTTACGTGTTGACTGGTTTTTTTTCTTCCCTCTCCCTTGCAGCTTTGAAGAAACAGTGGGATACTTTGGGATAAAGCCAAAGCCTGGCGAGAAGGAGATCACACCAAACTACGCTTTCACGGTGTGGTACGAATTCTGCAGTGACTTCAAGACCATTTGGAAACGAGAGAGCAAAAGCATTTCCAAGGAACGGTAAGGTTCTAATAAACTCATTAATACCATTTTAGATGTCTGGGAAACTTCTGCTTCTCAAACCCAACAAATTATACTCCTATATTTCACAGGCGTCATTGTTTTCTTTCAGATCTAATGGACATCAAGGAAAGATTATTCCCTCAGGGTGCGTAGGAAAATTCACCAAAGGCATGCTGTCCCCACAAAAAGATAAACACATATAATCTGATAAATTACACTTTTGTAACCCCTTCCAATTACTAGCTAGTAAAATGAAAGGGGAGCTGTGCTAATTTATAACAGATTGCTTCTCTGTGCATTTTCATGTTGAACTAGCCTAAATGAGGCGGTATTGCTGTCGCAGACAGTACAGACAAATAAAAGTGAATGCTTTTCCAGTTAATATACTGCACTTGCATCAAAGGGAAGCCCCAGAGATTCAGGCCACACTTAGCATAGTGTCGAAGCCCCGCACTGAATTTACAGCACTACTTCTGACTCTTGGTGTCCTGCTGAGGACATCAAACTACTTGCCGCTAGATCTCACAACAGTCTCCTGATTTTATTAGTTAGAGTAAAAGAAGCCAAAAACCTAAAACCTTCAATTATTTTCTTGATTTTCTTACAGAAGCTTATAGTCTTTTACACAAAAAAGCAATTCTACTACAAAGTCACCATGCTCTTTTCTTGATTTTCTTAAAGAAGCTTAAAATCTTTTACACAAAAATAGCAATTCTGCTACAAGCTCATCATGCTCAGCATGTCACAATTTGTTTGAAAAGACCTAGAGTGGTAATGTAGTCATTCTTTGGAAAAGAATGGAGCAATTACTTTCAGCATGAAATTTAAACTCAGGTGCTTATTCCAAATTGACAGAGATTTAGATTAAAATGTCTTTAAAAGTACCAGCAAAAGTAGTACGCTTATATTTTCCATTTTGCTTCAAATCAGTGGGCCTTTTAGGTTCATGTAAAGTGGATTTTTAGAAGGAGTAGATGTAGAAGTTATGAATTCTCAATTATCAACGTTATCAGCATTGTTTTATAGATCTTACGGTTTTAAAACACTTGAAAGTTTTAGCTTTTTGTATCATTTATCGATTGATTTTGGAAGCTGACAACTGCAAACATTTACAAAGAAGCTTTTATTTTCTTGTGTCTAAATCAATGCACAAATTTGGTTTACATGTTAAAATCTGTATAAAATAAACAGTCCGAAGCACATTGCTATGGTCTTGATAAAGATCATCTCAGGGATATATTTTCTGCTCCATCATGACTTATTTTTATTCCAAAAGTAGTTAGGAGGAATAGAAATTAACTACCCAAGAGAAAAAAAAAAAATCCAGACCATACATCCTTTCCTTTTTAGGGAAAAGGATTACCTGTAATTAGCACCTTGCTGATGGTACACAATGATCCCTTCAAATAAATCCATTTGAAAAGCCTTGTGTTTTAACAGTGCATAACTTCTTAACTTTCTTAATACAGTAATCAAGAAGTCTTTGTAAGTAGACTGCTATATTCTGTGCTTTCATACTCAGGTGAGGTGAGAATTTCTTGTGGTTTAATAGCTATATCAACCAAATCTACAAATAACAGCACAGAACAAATGTATCTTCAGTTCCGCTGATGGATGCCTTTATTCCTGGTCAATGTAAAGCAGTACCAGTAGAATGCAGAGCACCAGTTACTGTAATACTTCAAAATGCTGACACTTTCTGGATCATATAGACTGTTTTGCAGAGCTCACTTCAAATTATTTTTACAAAGTTTCATTGGTCTCAAAAAGACAATTCATTGTCCTTTACATTCAAATTTTGGGTGATTCATCAAGACAATGAGCTGTTAAAATGAGGAGTCTTGTGTAATTAGTAAATTAGAATGACAGAAGAGCTGTTTTCATCATCCTAAATTGTTTTGTATTGTGCTACTGAAATGAAAAACATGAAATCAATAGATTAGAATGGTGGAGAACCTTTTTTCATCACCTGAAAATGTCTTGTAAAGTCATGACCATTTAAGGGTCCTGTATAACAAAGTATGAAACTAACAGTTGATGAACCGCTGTCCAAAAAATTCTGAAAGCAAGCTAAGAGTCGTTGTGCACATTGGTAACTAGAAACCTTAGAATGACAGGAATGGACAGCTGTCTTCCTTAACTAGCTAATTAATTGGATGCACTATTTGTTGTGCATTTTTAAAGATTGCAATTTAATTTTTAAAAAAACAGAACTTTTTATCATGTACCCTCATTTTGTTTTGAAGGAAATTTTAAAGAGGAAGAAACATCAATGTAAGTCAGTAATTTCAAACTTAGGTTCTGAAACTGAGGCATTGATATCATTATGTGAACTTGTTTCCAACTGGATTACCTTTCAGATTGCAGAAGCTGAAGAAACTCGATGTAAAATGTGTATGAATTAGCTAGTCACACATATATATCTATATCTAGATCTATAAATAGATCTAGATATAGATATATATTTAATTATTTACATTTATATAGGAATGTTAATAGTGGATTGTAATTTGTCTCTCAAGAAATATGAAAAATAAAATTAAAAATTTAATTATACAGAATTATCATTATTCAAGGAAATAATTAAAATTTTATTAGGTTAAACTCAATAGTGGTAAAATAGGTCAAAAGATCTATGATTCAAAAATGAAAATTTTTATACTCCAAGCTACCTACATTGTGTTTTATAACAGACAACTTTAAAATCTCTGAATTTCAGGAAAAAAGAGTGCTGTCTTTAACTAAATGACAGCCTCAGCTGCAAAGAGCCTGTTTTGTCTAAAGCTACTTGGCTCCCAAATGTAACACAACTGTAGAAATCTAATGAGATTTCTATGAGACTTTTTCTTAAAGTAAAGGAAACACTTCAACTGAGCTGCCCTGCATTTAACCTACCATGAAAATAAATTAGCTGCCTGCAAAATATAGTTGAGTCATTGTCTCTTTCCTGGACAAAATTTGCACACCATTTAGGAATGCAAGACAGTTACAGATAGATAACAAACTATGATATATGATATATGATATATGATATATGATATATGATATATGATATATGATATATGATATATGATATGATATATAAATGACTATAGGGATAAAATGAAACTATTTTCCAAACTATATGCCTGATAAGAATATGATGACAGTTTACTTTCCCTTCAATACCAGAATTTAAGTACAATGAAATAAAATTTGCTTTGACAATCACGTCTTCGTCTGTAACAAACTGCTTAATGTAAGTGCCCCAAATGTTGGAAACTTTTTTTATTGTACTCTTTTGCATCAAAATCCAGTTTTGTTTTTGACAGCTTTATAATTTACAATGTGTATGCATTCAGGTAGATCAACTGCTTTTATGCATTTTTCGGTTTATGAAATTTTGAGATGATAACTGAATTGAAGACTAAAAGAAAGGTTGGAGGTTTTGGCAGTAAAGCACTTACAGCATGGTAGATTGCAGATATTTCCACTGTCACTTCCTTTTCTTAGACTACTAATTTTATTTGCAGTGGGCATGTCTGTGAACCAAAACAAATACATATTTATAAGAACTTAAATCCATTATATATGTATATATGAATGCCCATCCATAAATCTGTTAAAGTATTCAAGATGTGTTAAATTACATTTTAAGAGGACATCCTAGACAAGTCTGAAATAGGGAAAAAGTATAAATACAGAAGAAATACTAGTAGTTTGCAGTGAGTTTCATCACAAACTGATTATGTTTTGCAAAAGAAATGTGACAAAGATTTTAATAAAGTATTTATGCCTGTTGCCCTTTAAATATGAAATAATTGAATAGGAAAGAAATTATTGCTCTTAATTTAACTCACTGGTGACACTTGCAAAGATAAGATTGCTACAGTGGTTACTGTACTGAATGAAGTAATCTCTTTCAGATTGAATACGCATACAAATAGGTCAGAATTCAGAAATCAAAAACAGAACCAAAATTTGTCTCAATTGCTGGAGAAGACACAATCGTTATTTAATGAACAGAATTATATATTTCATCTTGAAAACAGGAACACTTTGCCACAATATGTCACAGATGGCAAAAGCTTCCAAATGGTGACAATACAAAATTATATTAGAAAAGTCTATGAAGGACTTACACATGAAGAGAGTTTCCAGGTGTAAAAGCATTCTGGGGATTATCACTGTAGGCTTTGGTTGTCTTTATATACTCTTAAGTATCTGCCTGTGGCGATCTCAGATGGACTGAAGTATATTCTTGTTCTGTAGCCCTTTTCTTCCTGTTGTTTTTTCTTATGCACCAGCTTTCATAAAATCATAAAAATCAATCTTTATTCCTCTGTGACTGAAGAGATAAAATTTCTCACTTACTTTGTATAGATAAACCACTGTCAGTACATCCAGAAAAAAAAAAGAAACTTATCAAACATATTGGCAATTTGAGGTTTGATGACAAAACCCACTGACAACATACATTTTACTGTATTTTACTGATTTAGTTAGTGAACATTTATTCTAAATGCAATCTAAAGATTTGATCAGTAATGACCAAGTTCTTTTCAGAAGATTTAGGCCTGAAGGCTAGATAGGCAATTGTGTTGTACAACACAGTAATAGAAGTGGCAATGTTCAAACTTCATAGTCTGGTATAAGGCTCCTAATTTTAAATCTAACCAAGTGCTCTGTAAAATCATCTACCAGACCAGGTAATACACAGCCATCTGTCTTCTAAAATTTTGAGACTGAAATCTAACCTGTTATGTTTCATGGGCTAACAGTTTTCAGGAAATGGTGCTGTGACTTGAGGTTTAGTTTATGAGCTGCATACAGAAATAGGACTGAGAGTAGAAAGGCATTTAACATATGAAAGGAATTTGAGGTCTGGGGATATTTCTTAGTCCTAAGGGAAGTCACTGTTCAGCTGTGTTAAGGATCTGGACTGGATATGCAGCTTGGCTCTAGATTGAACAGTTGATGTTGACTGTAGCTACCTCCGCTTGTTCATCTCCACCCATATCTGAAATTTTGTTTGCACATTTCCTTGTGCCAAGACAGTTTTATGGGAGAAGTTTAAAGTTCTAGTCATGGGAAGCTCAGGTGGCACAGAACTGTCATTCCAAGCTATTTCATAACCCACAGCTATCCACATAACCCACCAGCTGTATGAAAGGAGCTGTAGAAGCAAAAAGAATGGATTTTCCAGAGTATTGAGAAGCTAAGAGAGAACCAGATAATTTGGTCTCTGTTGTTGCACAATAGCAGAGCTGGAACATGAGTATGTGAATAGCAATTGGTTCGTTTACAAGGGATTATGGTTTTCCTAACTGGGGAGCTTCAGAGAGTGGAGTGTGTCAGTTCACGCTGCCTTCTGTCTGGCTTGAGTGGAAAGCAGGGGTGAAAATCATAATCAGTTTATCTGGTTAGTCCCTGGCTTGGTGATATCTTTTCCTGTAAGGAAAAAGCTTTTTTTTCTGAACTTACAAAGGAAACTTTTTTATAATAAATACCTGTTTAGATTAGGTTTCTGCATACCTAGGTACAAAATAAAAATAATCTTGGATAAAAATAATGTCTTTATTTCTCACTAATAACTTTAAGAAGCCTGGCTTTTATCTAGTTTACAGGGGAAGACACCACCTGCCACATAGAGGCAGGAAAAAGCCGATTATATTCCCATTGATTATAGTAAGGTTACATATGCAGTACTGGGGTCATGGTTCTCATATTTAAAAACCCATAGTTTTGATAATTTAATTCAATATTTTTTCCATATTGTGTGCGCATGTGCAGTACTGCTCCGTTTGACACCACATATTCTTTATTCATTAAGGTGTATTGACTTCTTTTGATCACAGTTGAAGGAGAATACCTTTTCTTTTGAACACATCCATGTTGCAGCTCACCAGATTTGAAGGCTTAACTGACCTAAATTTCATAATATTTTGGCCTTGTGATTGTTTGCTAAGTTAGCCCATCGGTCAGGTTGGAAGCAACCACAGTGGGTCACCTGGTCCAACCTCCCTGCTCAAGCAGGGTCACCCCAGAGCGCATGGCACAGGATTGCATCCAGATGGTTCTTGAATATTTGCATTGAGGAAGACTCCACTACCCTTCTGGACAATCTGTTCCAGTGTGCAATCACCCTTGGCTCTTGTGTTGTGGTTCAGCTACTCTATCATCCTTTCTAGTCTCTTTGTCCTCTCCAGTGCTGTCTGTCCAAAACTGTCCTTGTCACTACGAGCTGTAGATTGTGGCCCCCCATGTCAGGGCTTGATTCTGTTTCAGCACCTTCATTGCAAAAACCTTCTTCCTTATACCTAATCTAATTTGTCCTTTTATTTTAAAACCATTACCCCTTTTCCTTTTGCAACAGGCCCTGCTTAAAGGTTGTCCCCATCTTTCTTATAAGCCCCCTGTAAGTACTGGAAGGTTGCAGTAAGGTCTCCCTGGAGCTATCTGTACTCCAGGCTGAACAACCCCGGCTCTCTCAGCCTTTCCTCACAGAAGAGATGTTTCAGCTCTTTGGTCTTTTTTGTGGCCCTCCTTGAGATCTGCCCCAACAGGTTCATAGCTTTCCTCTACTAAGGAGTCCAGAGCTGGACATGGGTAAAGAACGGTGTGGGTGTTTGTAAGTTTTGTTGGAAGGCTGTCACAGCTTTTAATGGACGATATGTGTTCATATTTAGGATTTTTTAATGAAAGTAAATAATTAAAAAAATTAAACTTCTTCTGTTAGCCACTTCTGTGGTTTTTGAATTGGATGGTTTTCATATTATTTCATTTTTCTCATTTCAAGTACAGTGCTTCCAAACACAATAGCCAGTTCTAGTATGCTATCCATGTTTAACAAAGAAGTATTTTTATGTATAAGGCACCTTTACAGCATTGGTGATTCACTGATGTAATTACTGAGCTAACAACTTCCCTGAAATTTAGCCATCTGATTTTTTAAAAATCCAAATAATTACATTCCTTTTAAATTAGGTAGTATAGTTCTGATAGTACCTGCTCATCAGTCTTATGTTAGTGATGACTTTTTTTCCGTAGAAGGTCAAAGTGTAATACATAATTAGTCTGTCATTTTTATAAGCCAAATATTATGTGATTCAAATCATGTGAGTGAGTTGGTTTATTTTTATTTTGTATTCCAGACTATTCATTCTATTTTTAAAAATCCAGGTTTCCTAGAAATAGTGCAAATATGCAATAAAATACACAGAGCTAGGCCTAAATCAGTGACAGGCGTAATTTTCTTTTTAAGTCTCAAAGTATCAGTAAATCACTGTAATTCTCCCTTTGAATGAAAATGTGGACTCCAGACATTTAAAAACTGTTTCAGAACACTTCTAGGGCCAAAGAGAATGTGATCAAATAGAAAATGTGCTCAAAACAGGGAAGAGTTCAGAAGCTGATCACTTGGTGTGATTCTGCTGAGCCTGAAGACTGTCTTGAAATACATCATCATCTTTGCATAAACATTGTAGGCTGTGAGGAATTGCATGCTGTCCAGTGGGTGCAGTCATCCAGCATTAAGAAGTAAACTGTGCAGATTAACAAAAATAAAAAGATAGAATGGTGTGTTGTCACGTAGTTGTTTACATGTAGAAACAGGGAACGCTAATTAAGTTCTAAAAGTATGCCAGCTGTATTTAAAAAATTACAGAATAATAATTTCATATGTGTGTATTTGAGAGTGTAGTTACAGCTCAAATCAACGCTGTAGCTAAACAGTGTTGAAAATAAGTTTAATTGAAAGTAGTGTAACTGTTTCCTCCTCTTCTTAAGCACTGGAAAGTGAGACAACACCAGGAACTATCCAGTAGGTGCTTTTGAAATACACAGAGAAGAAATTTTTTGTTTCCAACATTGATAAAGACAGTTATGAACTTATGAATGTGTTCTGTATTTTAAAAAGAATCCAGCTTGCTGCTAGTGTTACAGCAAGGAAGTACACATCAGTAATTGCAGCTATAATTCACTTTCCTTTCTGTTTTTCTTCCAAAATTCCTCAAAAATTGAGTGTGTCGAAAGTGGTTTGAACTGGACATGGTATTTTAAATACTTTTTGACTGGCCATAGCAATTATTTCTGCCAGTGGAAAAAGTTAAATAGGAGAAGAAAGTAGAATTTTTCAGTTCAAGAGTGCCAAGAAATGTGGTGCTTCTAGTAAAAGACTGACTTGGTGTAGCTTACTGAAAATTGGTTTGCTGAGTTCTCCTTGCTTGTAAAAATTAACTCCCAACCTCTTTCGTTTTGCATTTTGCATATAGAATTGTAAAGTAGGTGTATGTACCGTCAGTATTATAGAGGCCCTTAGCACTGGGCAGATCCTCTATTAGGAGTGCCAAGAATTTTCTTTCCTTTTCATCATTGTTTAGCACATAATTTGCCATGCACTTTCCAGTCCTGTACAAGGAGAGCCAAGTCCCTTTTTCTATAATTCTCTGTTTCTCCTTTTCCTCCTGATTAAACTCTTCATTGGGTTTTTCTTGTTAAATCCCCGCAGAAAGAAGGGTTCTGAATACAAGACCCTGAGAGCAAAAGGCAAGAAGCAGAGGAATCAGATGTGTTCTTCTTTCCCCTTATCTCTACAATGCTTTTGGCGACTAGTCTGTAGCTATACACACAAGACAGCTTAAACTACCCTGAGACAAGAACCTCTTGTACCTCCTGTTGCCATATCAGTGAGGCTGGTCAGTCAATTCCGTCTAAAGCATCACAGAAGACATTAACAAAAAAGTAGCAGATGCTTTCATTTCAAGATTTTCAGAGGAAATATAATGTATAGCCTGGCAAATGGCCTGCTAAAATAGCGTATTCTACGTGTATGACAGATTAAGCCAGCTAGCTCTTGTTTTTTTTTAATAGGAGGATCTTTTTGCCTTGATAGCCCAGTTTTTTTGGTGGGAAAGATACTCCATAAAATCCAGATCCTGCAAGAACAGAGGAATCATTTTCCCAGTGACATTTTCAGGGAGCAAGACAGACAGGCTGTCCTTTTGCTTTTGATTTTCTCCATTTGAAAATGTACTTTGATCTATTTTTGGTAGTTTATTAAGTGCCTTTAAACAGAAATAGCATTTTGTTGGGCTAACGTGCCTAAAAAAGTTATTAGTGAGGCTTCTTACAAAATATATACTAAGCAGAGCCAGAACACCTTTCATTTCATGGAATCTAATGACATCTTTTCTGTGTTTCAGAATTAAAGTGGCTCAGCAATCAGTGAGCAAGTTAACTGCAGAGAAGAAAGTTGAAACGAAGAAAATCAATCCTACAGCTAGCCTGGTATGTTCTGGTTTTCAGTATGACATTCCAAAGGGGTTCTGTGACACTATTCTTGTCATTCAGAATGATGGCTGGTTTCTTCTGTTATTGAAGAGCATAGTATTCTTAGTTTGAATGTAGCAGAGTGATTTTCTTCCCAAGGAGAAATGTTAAAGCTTATGCCATATGGTAGTCCAACAGTTATGTTTAAAATTTAGTTCAGTTGTGCCTAAGCATGGCTCTGCTGTTTTAGATAACAGAAAGAGCTGCCTTTGTGACTTCTTCTTCCCTTCCACTGTAGTCTCTTGTGTTTTCTTCCATGCTTCAAAGTGCATTGAAGCTCACTGCATGTATTTGTCCAGTGGCTGAGTGTCTGGTTTTTTCAAAAATTAAAAATCTTATTTTCTCTGTTGAATAGTGGTAGAAGGAATTAAATCCACATTTTATTCCTTGCTGTACACCAGTGTTTTTGATACAACACAGTAAGAGGTCTAATAGTTTGCACTGTATGTAAATCCTTTTTTTGTCTGTGTGCAAGTCACATAGGTTAGACCAGCATTTCTCAAACTCTAGAAGGCAAGAGACTAAGGGAAGGAGATGTACATGAAGGAATCAGTATATTATACCCATTCCCAGCAGAGCATATCAGTTGCAGATCAGGCAGCAGAGATATGAAAGACTGCACTCACCTGGGAAGAGATCATTAAGCAAGATCATCTAGCTAATGCTAAACTAGAGCCTTTATGTCAGCAGAAACCATTCCAGACACAAGGAGGTATTAGAGTCACTTGAATTTGAAATGTATCTGGTTTTCTCTAGCTGCGCTGGCCTTCACAGATGTATATTTTTAAAGGTACATAGTATTTGATAAGTATGTAGCTAAAGCAAACTCAGGTTTTCTGCAGTAAGTAATGAACTGATTTTAAACCTTCTTTGAGTGCTCCAAGCATTTTTTAATTAAAGAAAACTGGAACTGTGACTTATTTCTCTATCTTCTACACCAAATGTTCATGGCAACTTGAGAGGAGGTGGAAAATTATAGACAAGAATTATAATAAAACTCTTTGTTTTCTTAACAGAAAGAAAGACTACGTCAGAAGGAAGCCAGTGTGACTGCCAACTGAAAGAAGATGAATGAAAACGATGGAGTGATTTCATACCTTGCATGATGATGCTTTACTACACCCATGGCCCAGGAAGCACCTTATGTTAGATACTGAATTCTGCTTTGCTGGTCTGTTCCAAGACAATCCATTAAAAACTTCTGAGTTCCTTCAGAGGGGTTTGTATGTTCAGTGGAGGGAATTCTAAGAAGGTTTTTACATAGGAAGTCAAAATTATTTTCTCTAACTCTTTCTTACATTGCTTAAAATGCATCTTGTTGTTAATGGTTAATTAAAATATTCTGTGCATAATGTATTAATATGGAGAGCTAAAACGAGCATTTTGGATGCCGAGTTAAGTAATGACTAACAATCTGTAGGCTATTTACAGGGCTTTATCTAGATGAGAGCAAATATGCCATTCAGTTCACAAAGGTCTATCGCATCATACTTTTTGTTACTTCAGCAGTAACTGAGGTAAAATTGACTGATTCGAAATAATTTTACAGTGTCTAAGTATTGGATGCATCTTTATAAAACTGATTAAATGTAATTTTAGATTCATGCTGTATTTCACTATAAATATTTTTATAGAAGCTTCAGCTTATGCCATTCATTGAAATGAGAATAATACTTTGCACATAAAAACGAATATTCAAATTCTTTAGTTTTATGATTAATGGCATAACTGATTTATTATTTTATCTAACATTTCCTAAATTTTGAGCTTCAAAAGAAAAAATGATAAAACATATATTTTTATTTTAGTATATATTGCAAATATCAATTCCATAAATAAGAAGTTTATAGGTCATTATTCATTAAGATACCATAATATCTCTCCATGAAGTTATGCATTTGCCATTAAATGTTTGACTTTTAATTCCTTTGAAAGCTTTCTTTTTAACAGCAGATATCTCACTCTAAAACACATTATGCAGCCTGCTCTTGTCCCCCTATATTTGTATGAAGAAAGCATCCAGCATAGCTATATATATTTTTTATATATATATATTTATATATATATGCATCCATAATATAATAAGTAAAACTTGAGAAAGAAATAACGGTCATGCTGTCCTCCTGTAACATTATAACCATTGCCATAAAGTAGCAGAGCCTGAAAATAGCCCTACTGAATATCCATCGTTACTTGAAGATTTTTACTGCATTTTAAGGATATAGGTTCTTAGGAGGAGAAATCATAATGCAGAAGTTAATTTTAGGTAAAACAGAAAAGTGATTCTGCTTGCTGTCCACAGGACAGAAACTGACTTCTCAGTAATGGTGTATGAAGTTGGTTACAAAGAGAAATTAGGTGAAGCAAAAAGGTGCAAAACGCTAGTAGGGGAAAAGCATTAGTCCTTTGCTTTGAAACTGGAAAGAATATGCATGAAACAGACATCAGTTATCATACAGCAAATTTGATAGACTGAGATGAAACCTAGGCAAAGTCATCCCTAGCAGTGTACATTTATATTAAGGAAAATAGCAGTTGTGGAGACCCATTCATAAATTAACTTAGGATTTCAGTGCAGATTTCTTAAATTAGTATCTCTCTCATTCTTGCATAAATAAAAACAAAGGACTCAAGATTCTCTTGTATGTTCGGGAGTTTCTACCTGCTACTGATATACTCAAGATGTGTAAGCATAATTCTGATGAAAGCAGTCAACAATATGCCAGCAAAAATAGTCTGGTTTGTAGTTTGACTTATCCCATTGCTCAGAAAAAAAAAAAATTCCAAATATATAAGTTTCCCATCTTCCGCTAACTAGGTGAAGTACATTTCTTTCCAGTACTATTAGTGATGAAAAAGAGGAGCAATAATGCCTATAAAAGCCAAAGAACAATAGCAAGCAAGGCAATTCTGATGAGTGTTTAAGCAAACAGTGTTTATTTTTGATATAGTTTTATATCTATCATGAAGATGGTGTATATTGCCATTTGACTTGATTGAGAGTTTTTCAAGGAAATGTATTACTTGAAGTATTATCCAACAAGAGCAGCACTGTTTGTGGAAAAGGATGGTCTTGAAAATTCCCATTAGAAGTATTTTGTGGAAAAAAGGTTTTAACTTATTGAAATATCCTGTTTCAAAATTTCTAAATATGAATTTTCATTTTTCAGTTCAAATTGATTTAATTTTGAAATGTTGAAAAATGTATATAAAAAGGGATTAAAATTATTCATTTAAAGCATTCCTTGATCAGATTTATAATTCTTTTTTCAGATTATCAATTTGACAAGGTTTTGAGAATTAAAGCTATTTTTTAGAACATTCAAAAACGTATATAGCACAGGGACCTTATTTCTTCCTAATTTTCAGTTATATGGATTTGCCTCTCAAGTCCGAGTTTCTGATTCCTGCTTCACCCATTACTTAAATCCTCTACTACTAATTAAACTATTTTTAAATGCAAAGAATTCACCTAGAATACTTGATTCGTTCTCTTAATCAAGACTTTAAGACTCTTGGATGGAATTATTCAGCTAAATATCACACTTTCCCCCCTAGTGACACCCAAAAGTGTCTTCAGACAGTGATTGAAGCCACAATGGTACACCTGCTGGCTTTTAACTAAAATTTTGTGTGGGAGAGGAGGTGTTTACAGATATATCTACGTTAGCTGTTTATTTATGAAATATTTAGACACTTCAGGCATAACAAATAGGTGTCAACCAGCATTCATCTTGGGGTCACCAAGCGTCACCAAATATTATGTTTTAAGCTTTAAGCTTTAGTTTGATGCCTCACTTTACCTTGAGCTTCCTAGGCTGGGGATAGTAAAAGGAGAGGAGGAGAAAAGAAAGGAACTACAAAGATGGAATGGAACAGAAGTCTCTGGTACATGTCTACATTACCATCAAGGAAGTAAAAGTAAAGAGTGGACTCAATTAAGCCAAGCAGCAATAGCTAGACAGCTACTATTTTCTGGTCTGTGTAAGTTAAAATACCTCAACACTTCACAGAAGTCACTTCTGTGACCATGAAGTAGATGTACCTTAAGAAGGGGAATTTTCTGTTTCGTTTTGTTTTCATTTCTTCTGTTACTGCCAAGCTGCTCAAAGACTGTAAAGCAAAGCACTATTAAAACCCATTACTCATAAGGTACTTATTACCCACAAAAATAATATACAGTACTGATTTATAAATTGAATTATTAGGAAGAATTCGGTCTAGATGAGTAGATAATAATCTGCTAAGTGCTCTTTACATTATTTACAACATTACCACTTTCTAATTTTAAAATGGAAGACCTTTTAGTGTCTTTGAGATCTGAAAATACAAATTATTTTTTTCATTATGGTTTTACTAAACTGTGAAAACTACCCAAGTGTTTTGCCATGACTAACCCATGCAATTATTTTGCCTTGTGTTTTAGCATAGGGTTGTAAATGTGTAGTTGAATATTAGACTTTTATATTTAACTTAGAATTTCTTGCATCAAAACAGAAACTGTGATCTTCAGTTTCTGTATATATAGAAAATTAAAGTAGAATGGGTGGAATATTCAGTAAGCTGAGAGAAAAATAATTGAGCATCTTACACACTTGCAGGAAAGATACATTTTTTGTAAGATTTCAACCTTTCTGAATTGCTGAGGATATCTCCTCCAACCAGATAAAAACAGCCAAGGTATCTGTGACCAGTCTATTTTTTTCTCTGCATGAAACATGAATAAAATGTTTTGTTTTCCATGTGGTGTAGAGGGTTCTTATTGCCCTTATTTTCCAGTAAATTGACAGCAATTCCTTTCTTAGATCTAAACATCTTTCCCAGCTGAACATGGAGCAGTGGAAGACTGTGTAATACTTATTTAGTAATACTGTTTCTTCATTGCTTCAAGTCAGTATCTTAAAAATGGATGCCTTAATCTTGTGTGGATGTGGAATTTCAAAAACACTATACAATTTAGAAATGGTCATCTCCTTAATCTGTGTTGAGGCACCTATCTGAGCATGAAATTTCAGAAAATCATGTCCACCTAGTTTTTGCTCCTTCTTGTCTCAGTCTTGTTCAGTGTTGTTATGGATCTTGCTCTTTTTTTTTTTTTCTTTTTTTTTTTTTCTTTAACGCTTTTGGAATTTATTAAAGCCAGTTAGAGAATTTCAGGATTTCCAGTCTGGAGAGTTCTCTTTGGCATTCTTGATTTGAAGGTAAGCCTATGTATTTGCACATAAATATAAAGAAAATTTAAAACGAAAGTTAACTTGATTATAGTCAATAAGTTGCTTCAAAGAGAGAAAAATACCAGGAACTACGTGTTTCCTTGTGCCAACAAGGAAAAATATAACAAAACGGTATAAAAATCAGATGAAATTAGTAATGAACTACTAGTAATGAGGCTGATAACCGCTGGAAGAAGTTAGCAAAGTTAGTTGTGGTTTCTCCATTTTCTGATGTTTCCAAATCAGTCTGGAATATTTTTCTGAGAGGGCTGTGTAGTTGAATACAGCTTATTGGGCTCAGTTCAAATGTAGCTAAGTGGCATCCCCTATCCATTGATTCACCTGTTCCGACAGTTCCTCTAGAAAGAAAAATGTAATAATAAATAAGTGAAAGACTTAATTAAATATTTTTCTTACCAGTAATGAAATATTCTTATCTAAGATGAAAGAGCTCATTGTTGTGATTTTGAAATTGAAATACTGCAAATAGTGTGGTGTAGAACAACATAATGCAGGAAATCACTGTCAAATTATAAATATTTGTATTTACATTTATTAATAATTAACATTTGTTGGATGTATCTTATGGTATTACAAGACAGCAAATTTAAATGCTCTGAAATTCAACACTGTTTTGGAGATTCCCAAGCTAGGTCTGAGAAAACTGGCATTTTGGATGTCACAGTGAGAAATTCCAGAATCGTAGAAACCCTAGTTCCTTAGTAGTCAAAGGTTTGAGCATATGCAAGAGACTTTAGCTTGAGTACAGTTAGCATAATGCCAGATTTAAATAACCGTCTCTCCTTTCAGTGAATTATTAGATATGACCTGCTAATATCATTACCGAACATTTCCACAGCTCAATAGGGTTTAAACCATAAGAATTTAATGCAACTATTTTAGAGATCTAAAGTTCAGAAGTTGGGCAAGCAGCATTGGTAGAACAATATCTTCAAACACACTTCAGTTTGCAAGTATTTTTTTTCAAAATGCCTGCAAGACCTTTTCTTGTGTGTGGTTTTTTTTAACAATTTTCTCAATTTAAAAATATTCACAACAACATTACTAAAATTGATTTTTTTTCACTTGTTGAAGATGTGGTACACCTAAATGGTACTATCTTAGGAAATTTTGCAGCCTTCAACTGGATTTAAATTATTCTGATTTGATAGCTCATGGAATTCAAGCTTCTAAAGTAGGACCTGTTTGTAAAATTTAAGCACTGGATATAAGATAATATATATTTTAAAAAGCAATGAAGTAAAAATGCTGAACTAATAAATAGCTGAGAGACACAGTGCTCCACTTTCCTGGGAGAACATTATTAAGTGACATAAGCTTTGCCTAATGTGGAACAGCATTGCGTTTCCTGTGATTTCCTTCTGCCAGGTGTCATCTCAGACTAAACTAAAGGCTGCACTTCCTTTTTTTTTTTCATTAGATATTTCTGGTTAATTTCATTTTATACTTTTTCACCTCAATTTCACCTCCAACAAGTTAATATTGAGTTAATAAGAAGCCTTTTTATAGAGGCTGATAGTGCTTATATATGCATGCAGTTTTACTTACGTATGTCTTCCTTTGGCCCACACAGTAAAAAATATCCACAGAGAAGACTGTGGGGTCATGGGACTGGATAATCCTTTAGAATCCTTTTAGGAAAACTGTACTGAACTGTCCCAGTGTGGGACATGATTTCTTTTCTGTGGTAGGATCTGCCTCCAAAGGTTGTGGGGTTCTGGGAGATTTTGGAGTATGGAGAAGGCTGTTGGCATGGCATCCTTGCTTTAGCCATCAATTTCTAACAGTATTGTTTGTCAAGAGTCACACTGCAGAATTCCCTGAGCATAGATTGCCCCGGGGACTCCTGGAAGGGAGACTGGAAAATAATGTCAGTGGTTGATTTTCAAAAGGGAAAGAGATCATATCTGTATTTCCAGATTAAGGTAAAAGCTGGCAGACTCTTCCAGAATAATAAAAGTTTTGTAGCGTTGTATGTATCCACTCATTAGGTTCTACAGATTTCAGAAATGCTGCATTCGTGTATATGAACATCATTCTGTGCCTATTACTGATCATACGATTATTTGATATGAACAGAATCACTTCTATATTCTTCCTCTTCTGTTGTGCTGTGACCAGTAAAATACTGACTACAAAAACTGTTGAAAGACCAATCCATCCTCTGAGTCCTGACAGACAGCTGTGTTTTGGGTTTCCCAGTGTTGTCCTAGCAGGAACATTCATATTTTCCTAGAGGTAAGATGAGTTTAGCTGCCATGACATCTGCCTTCTCAGCCTCTCTTAATCATAAACTAGTACCTGAATCATAGGGCTAAATGATGGAGCCAAATTCTGTCGTCATTGATAACGATAGTCTTCACTGCAATTAGAAGTGAACTGTGGCACAAAATAATAGAAAAAATGTCAGGATGTTTTGTTATAGACATCAAACCGTAATGTATTTGATAAGTTCAAAGACCTGAAGAGTGCTGACAGACTGAGATTCATGTACTATATTGGTACTGACACATGGCATCCTTATAGGAGAAGTTCAAGTGACTTTAGAAAGAGGACCTGTAATATCTGTTCACTGATTGATAGTGTTTCTTTAATTTTTTTAATCTTCCACAAGATGATTTTTCAACCTCTGAATTATGCGTTTGAGTACTTTAAATGGTACATTTTCTCTCTGACTTCTCCGAGGGGTACCAAGCTTGTAGTTCAGTACTTTTACTGTCTCATTTGGCATGCTGTAAATACATTCCATTGTCATTGAACAAATGCTCATCCTGAGCAGCTATCCACAAACAGTATGTTACAGAAACTGCAGAAACTGGGTAGCAATCTGAGGCTATAGCACTATTTCCTACAGCTTGGAGCATCAATAGTCAGCAAATTAACTTAGATACTGTGTAGCACCTGATGCTTCTTAGTTGTAAAGTAGTTTTAGGGATGTATTGCCGTTAGCAGCTAATCACTATAAGCTGGATAAAAGCCATGTTCTTATAATTCTTTTTTTTATATCTATTAGGATGATTTTTTGTAGTGTGGGTATCGTCTAGATTTTATGTGGGAGGATACCATTTTGTAATTAATCAAAACAGAACAAGCTCACAATTCTATTCTAGACTTCTTTCACATCTGACAGGAAGATAAATAAATAAAACTGATTTCATTCCATTCATCCCATTTTTTTCTCATTCTGTTCATTCTTTTTATTTTGTATTACAGTCCAGTGTGTTTTAGAAGGGCTGTAAAGGCTGTAAAGAATGAAAATGTTGCAGTGCCATTGAAACAACAATATAAACCTCATTATGTATTCCTTGTGGATTTTCTTTTGAAGAAGTCCACTTCCAATTGAAGTGTTTGTTTGGGTTTGTTTTGGCTTTGTTTAATTAAAAGATGATATTATATCAGACAATCAAGCCAGCTTGTCTTGGACAAGCTTCTTAGGGGGCCTGAGTGCTACAGTAGTCAAGTGAAATAATCTGTGTGTATGCTCATCAGGCATGTAGCCTGAACAACACACTTTCATCTCCGTAGAGCTCAAAAAAGGGAGAGACTTGAGAGGGAAATTTAACAGCGTTTTAGGTGTCAAGTTCAGAAAAGCTATGTCAAACTAAATGTGCTTGTCATATTGCATCGGTTTTGAAACACCAGTGATACCTGTTGCGAAGGAAGGCTCACACTCCATGTCAGATGGGACTGGATAAGGACTTTGCACAGAGAGTTGAGAAAAGCACTGTTTCTTGTAGGTGCATTCAGCAAAACTGTGAGTGCCCAGATGATGACTGACTATATGTTCCCCAGGAATAACAGAACTATATATTTTAAGAAATATATATATATAATGACACTATTTTTGGTGGCGGGGGGGGCATGTCAGCCTCAAGGACAAAAGCTGCCGCTGCCATTGTACTTAGCTATTGCTCTCTGTACTAAAAGCTTTGCCGTATTCAGAACTTACAGGAAGCAAAAATGAAGAAATAATATGAAAAAAATCAAGACTTGACTGCTGGAAAGTGTTTTTAGTAGGATTATAGTATGATTTTCAACCTTCATTTAGCTATTTTGGGGTTTTCTTCCTTTCCAATCATTTTGCGTTAAATATTTGCACTGTTGAGCATTATTATTGTTGGTACGCTTCCCTCTCTTCTCTCCATATGAGTCAAAATCATCAAAAGAGAGGCCTCTTTGGCTGCTTAACTTCTCTTTGAAAATGTAGCAAAATGGTAAATTCTCTTGCAATGCTATTAATGTTCAGTGTGTACCTAGCAAGTTTCACAGACATAACAGCATTTAGGTCTCTGATGTCCATATGAGATTTGCTTTAATGAAGTCTTTGCTTGAATGTTCGCAAATACAGTCAGCAATTATATATTTGCTGTCCTTTGAATTGAAATCAACTTTGCATTTATCATCCTACAATACGTAAAGCAAAAATATTGGAATATTAATATGGTTTAGGTTTTTTTTGGTTTTCAGGAATTAAACTCCTTTGAGTAGTTCTTGATTAAATATGTTATAAATGTCTTAACATAATAAGCTAAATAGATTCAGGTGCTTTTTTACCCCTCTACATTGTAATTATGTGTGTGTGCGTATGTGTGTGAGTGTGTGTGTTTCTACTGTGTATCTGAAAGTATAATTTTCTCAAAAACCAAGATGTGCTATGATTGACTTTGTAAAAGTTATTGTAGAGGGATGGAGTATTTATTTTTAAACTAGATTCTTAAGGAGACATTGACTGTAAATAAAAGACTATATTTTCCTCCTCAGTATTTTTGATAATTTTTTCAATTGTCTTATGTCTATATGCAAAATATATTACTGTGATACTGTCGGTTTCTCTGTTTGAAAAATTCTGTCTAAATAACTTCTTTTATTTGCACTGCTTTACTGATACGGTTAATATCCCAGGTTCCGTGTGCTTGTTAAAAAAGACAGTATTGCTCAGATCTGCAAGGAATTCGAATATCTACCTTACTGATGTCAATTTCTTGAAGGTAGTTTTCGGGGAGTGCATCTGAAACAATTTGCACATGCCTGAAGATGTAGATTTCCTTTAGTTCTCATCCCACTTTTGGCAACTTGTCACATTTCCAGATGCATAATATTAAAAAGCTTTTCAGTAACTCAGACCATACTGCCCACAAAATCATAATAAAATAGTATCTCAAAGGTTTCTGTCATCCATGTCTCCAGACATTAATATTTGCATTCTGTTTTCTAGGGGAAGAAAAAACTATAAATTGAATCATAATTTTGTCTATACTCTACTGTTACTTGCATAACTCTATTGATAATGTAGGAAACCTCACTATCATTAGCGTATTTTTTTTCCAGTTCTGCTATAGCCAGAATAGAAAACAATTACAGTTTAAGTAGAAAATTGCGCTGTGATTTTGTTCAGCAACTGGCCATTTTGGGGAGTACAGAAACTGGAAGCATCTTCACCGGGATGCTCAGCAACTCTCCAAAGACAGATATATTTTAGGCAGTTTTGAGGGGGATTTTAGCATCACACATCACATAAATTTAAAACCAAAAGACTGTGGTTTGGTTTTAGATGTTTCTGGAAATATTATTAATGTGTTTATTTGAAAATCCTTATCCTCAGCCAAGCAGAGGTTGGAGTGATCATGTCAAGAGAGAGTAAGAGCAAATATATTCTATGAAGGACCTTGAAAATTACGACAGGTTAAAAGAGGGAGTGGAGAAACTCAGCAAATCTACAGCAGCATGATGAATGAATTTTGGGCTGAAAAGCTGCATTTCTCATCACAGAAAAGACAGAACAGAGAAGACAAGAATCTAAGCAATTATTTCAGCTACACAGATGAAGATATATTACCAAATAAAAATAATCACCAAGGTGCAGACATTAACCAAATATGAAGAACTATTCACAATCAGTTTTCTGCAGAAGGGAACACACAGGAATCGGGACCAACCTCGTCTAGTGGAAGGTGTTCCACCCCATGGCAGAGGGGCTTGAATGAGATCATCTTTAAGGTCCCTTCCAACTCAAACCATTCTGTGAGTCCATAAAGACATACTAGATGCCACAATGATGAGCTTGTTAGAAATATCTAGCTAGGCACTGAACAGTTAAGCAAGTATGTAATTAATTACATCATCTTAATTACAAGTAGCTGAGCAAAGCAATCCAGCTTATAGACAGTTGCTCTCTGTTCCTTCTTGTATTATTTATGGTCTAGTTTCCTGATCCTCTAAGACAAAAAAAAATGGTGTGCTGCTGAAAAGATGGACTTCATAAGCGCTTTTGCTTGGAATCCTGATGTGCCAGGATGTCAGATGACAGATGGTTTATTCACATTAACAACTAATTTAGTTCATTAAGAACCTGAATTTGGCCCTTGGGTCCAAAAGGAGTGATGGAGCCTGAAGTTCTTGAACTTTCTTTATGCTTCTTTGAATGCAGGACTTTTTTAGCAACACGCAACATCTACCCAAAGAGCAGTATTTGCCATAGAGCTGTGCCTGTGTTATTCTGAGAGAAGAATACCACATGCAGGGAAGAAAATACATCAGATAAAGTGAACTTATTTCCAAGAATAATAACATACATGTTGAACAAAAGTCCAGATTTGGAAGACCAATCCTGAAGGTGTAAAATAAATGCTATTCTTCTGAACATGCAGAGCTCTCATCAGACATAAATCTTATTTTCTGTGTTGCAGAATTCTTTATTATTTGTCAATGTATTTCAGCTCTGGGGGTATTGAAAATGTTACTTTATAAATACAGAATTAATTTGTGATACACTGATATGTGTATATGCATATGTACATTATTAAAAATATGTACATACGTATCTCTAATAGAAGCTGTGCTATTGATATGGGAAAAGAAATTGATCCAGTCATAGATCTAATATCTGTATTTTAGCAATATGTAGTGAAATTTTCATACATCCATTGTTCAGGAAAGGACAGTTAGTGCAAAATCAACAGTAATAGCTGGATAACTGTAGTTACTGAAATAATTTAAAAGCAAATGAGCATTTGAGATGTGTTTGTTGGAAAACTTTAATCAAAGCAGACTGGGGATTTCTATGTGTAACCTCTTTCATGAGACAAATCCCCAGGTCGTTTACAAAATAATGAAATTAGCAATGCAAATATTGATGAATACACTAGGTCAGACAAAGCAGTCCTTGCTCTTGAGAATGCTACTACCGTGAGTCAACAAACCAAGGGATTCCAGATGCAAAAAAAGTGCAAGCCTCAAAGCCAGCCAAAAATGCGAGACCTGGCTTTAAAGACATGCTAGGTTTTTGGGAAGGATCAAAAAAAGTGTTCAAAACAGTTTGCAAGTCTTGGTTTTGCTTTTGATATCATTGTTAAATTTCATTGTGTCTATTTGCTCTAGGGCTTTTTGCGTCTTACAGACAATCTTGGACACATTCACAAATGTGCCAAATCTTTCTTGTAAGACGGTGGATGAACAGGTGTATAGGCTTCAGAAGTTCTTGGGTTGCATATAGGTCATCTACTGTATGGACTGATGCAGGAAGAAATGCTGTTCTTATATAGGCAATTCCCAGACACTTGGGAAAAGTTAGGGGTTTTCAAGTTTGGTCTTACAGTACTGTTTTATCTACCCCTGAAAAGAGAAACTAAAGCTCCACAGATCACAGCTGAAGACAGGCTCAAAAGAAATGAGTGATGATTTAACTTTTACAACTTATTCTTTCTGAGTGAAACTTGTTTAGGCATGCTGGGCCTTCATGAAAACCCTCTGCAGCTTCTTAAAAAGAATGTGAGGGCTGAGTGAGGAATAATATTTTCAGTCACAGTGTGTTACAAGACTTCTAAGACTTCTTTCTTTTTTTCCCTCTTGCATTGTTTTCTCTTTGTAAATTTTTCTTCCTCATTCTCCCTCCCTGTTGAAGAAACCATTGCTAGATTCATGTGCATTTATCCAGCTCCAGTATTTGTTCGTTACTAATAGTAAGATTTATTCAAACTGCAAATTCCAAGACTGAAATGATTAAGCCATTTGAAATTGCTCCAATAATTGATCTCTAAATTTCTCAGTCAGATTTTTGGTCATACTTGTAAGTATTTATGTTAGTACTTACAAGTTTTCATTTCAGATTCAATTAGTCACAGAGTCAGGCACAAAACTCCACCGTATGGTTCATAACTAATCAAGATAGTGTAAATCAACCATTGAGAATTCTACAAATATATAAGTAGCTGAGCAGTAAAACTTGAAATCAACTTGTTACAAAAAGCTTAACCCACAAGTGGCCATATACAATTGAGCTCCAAAGGACCGCGTGTGTGAATCAAGGGAAAACTTTTTAAATTTTGAGGTCTATAATTTTTATCTTTTGCTTCTCTTATTAACCTCAAAAATGGAAACATTGTGATGTTTTAAAGTTTTCTTTGCCAGTCTCCTTTGCAGCATCTGTAGCAGTATTTTGGGCTGTTGATTGACTGTGAATCAGACAAGTGTGTTATGCCCCTTTGTTTTTTACTTGGAGAATCTTCGATTTCCATTGAAGTGTTTATGGAGGCTGACAGTGCTCATTTAATATGTGACTGAGAACAGCCATAGTAATCCTGTCTTTGAGAAGTGCAGTGGTGCAATGCAAATGTTCTGAAAATGCTATGCATTCATGATGGGCTTTGAATTATAAATAACATTGCTACTCTTAGGGTCTGAAGTTCAGTGATATTAAAGATTTGAAAGATTTTTAAATTCCTCAGGATTTTCAAGGAAAGCACCATGTGAGATGTATTCTCTGATTACAAAAATTATTTCCTAAGAATGAATAAGAGACAAGGCCAAGGCCAGAATTTTGTCCTGTCTTCCAGATTTAAAGTCATCAGCAGAAACTCTCATATAAGGATCTTCCCCACCACACCCCTTGGATGATACATTCCAACACTCCAAAATGGTGATGCAGATCCAAAATGGATTTCTGAGACTGCGTCATGCACACACTTCGGAATTGTCTTTATTGCTTACATACAATAGTATCTTGCTGGAGGTTTTCACAATATCACAAGAATACTTCTTTCTCTTCATTGCTTTCTGTTTGCTGACACTGCCACAGAAAGTAAGCTATGAGACCATATGCTATGTACCTACAACAAAAACGCCTTGAACTTTTAAGTTTCCCATCTCTTCTGGTCTTAAGTGTCTTCTAAAATATCAAACCAAGTCGACCTGCAAGCCTGTTGTGAAACTATTACACTAATAAAAAACGTGAAGGGAAAACAGTTTCCGAGTTTAGATTCGTAAAAAGAGAACAAGTTGCATATGAATCTAAAGATTCTATTCAAAGTCGGGAAGCTAATTGGGGTATTTTCCAAAAGTAAGAATCAGTGTAAACTTGGATCACATTGAGATGCAAGTGTATCCTTTCCTTGAAACAGCATTAAACAGCTGAGAATCAGTTACCTTACTTCAGCGGAGTTTTTAAGAGAACTGGGGTGAAGACAATATTAATTTTTAAGTAATGTGAGCACAAGAAATCTGATGCCAAACTGCCCTTTTTGCTCCTGGGATTGTTTTGAGCTAATTCTCAAGGCCTCTTTCTGAAAATGTATCCTTTGGACTAAAAAAACAAAAAGGCAAAACCCACTCATTTGGACCCTACTGTTTTAGTTCCCTGTGTGAATCTTCTGGTTTGATTTAGGAATGTACTGCTTGGTTCCCATGTGCATTGTTGTTATAGTATTTACTTTGGAAAGAAAAGTGAGTATACGGTTCACGCCTTAACCTTGTCAAGCTTTCCCCTTACCAACTTGAACTGACACCATACAAATTCTGAAAGGAAAGGCCACAGCCAAAATTAATCATAAACATTAACCATAAAATATTACTCTTGACCCTACCAAGGGGCAGACCTCTAGGAATAACATCCTGCTCCTTAAGAAAATAATATCCCTCTCCAGCCAAGAGGTGCAGACGATCTCATCTGTGCATGACGGACATGCTGACCTGTGCCTCGGGGTGTAACGTCCGATCTCAGCTTAGAGGGCAATGTGCACTCCAGGCCTTACCTTATGGAAGTCAAACACAGCCCTACAATAGGCTTTGGCAACCTGTGTCCTCTGCATGAAACCAGTCCTGTCTGAGGTTGTGCTGTAAGGTTAGGTTTTTATGCAAAGACAAACAGGCTAAAGCTGAAGCTGGAAAATTTAGAGCTGCCACCCCAACTTGCAGGCTGTTTTGACCTGAATGAATACTGTCGGTATACACTTCACATCATTGCACCAACAAGGAGCCCTGAGGGAAGGTTACAGTCTGTAGTTCCTTTGTAGCATTTCACTTGAATAGACCCTGTGATTAGTTTATTCCTAGAGGCACAATCCCTAGGTTATTGGAGAACCTATTTCCATAGCTATCAGGCAGTATGTTGTTCACCAGCAAATTCAAGTATTGAAGCCTCTGAAATCTGAAAACTCCAGAACCAAAACTAATTAGTATTACTAAACACTAATTTTATTTGGAAAAGAAATAATAAATCAAAGAAAAATTTACTTATTGCAAGTCACTGGAGATGAAACATAGGTGCCTAAATCAAGCAAGACCTGCAACATCAAATGAAGCATTCCCTAAATATCATTAAAATATCTGGCATGTAATAATAAAACAGGTTATCTCCCAGGAGATGCTGGTTGATAGGGAGAGATTTCAGCAGCAGGCTGTTGAACTTCTGTCAAGGGTACCCCTCACATGTATTTCTCATATTCCAGGCCTCCCTTAATTCAGTCCCTTGCCTGCAAGAATAAGATTTCAGTACCCCACTTTCCAGGGGTTCTCCTTAGCATAAACTCTTCAGTGTCACCTCACCGAGTGATTTTGGTCTTCCTTTTCCCAGCATGTCAGTCCCAGATGGAAACCAAGCTGCTGATGGGACTGACAGGTTAAAAGAGAAAAGAACTGGCAAGACAAAATGACATCATCCTAAATTCATGCACTTAAAATCTTTACAGAAGACTAAAAGAAGATTTCCCTGGTAATCCTCATTTTTCTGTGTGGGAGAGAGTGGGGTTTGTTTCACTAATGCTAATTAAAGAATAAACTTCAAGCTTTTGCAATTAAGTGATTATTTGTAACAAGTTCATGAGGTTAAAACTTTTCTGGGATTTTTATGCCACACTGAAGTACAGCTATGCCCCCTGTGAGTGAATTTGACAGATTTGATAGAGATGGTAGAGATTGTTGCTGTGTCATCTGCTGGATAAGTGCCTTCAAATAAGTTAATATTTTCACAGGAATTGATCTGTGCTTGATTTGTACTTGCATAGTATATCTCACAAATATAAGCCGTACTCTATGCAGATGGCTCACTTCTGACAACGCAGTACAAACTGAGTACACTCCTCCTTTCACACTAATGCCAATACATCTCTCCTGTTATTAATAAACTATTTAGACACATTCTGACAGCAGACTAGACCTCATCTTTGAGATCAGTACCTGGCGCTCATATTTCTTCGCTCTTGCCCTCTGTTTCTGTTCACCATCCATCACACTGACTCTTGCTTCCTATCCTCTCCTGTGAAATAGACACTACCTTCGTTTTTCACCAACAGTAAAACAGATCAAGGTGGTTCCATGTGTTGGTAAAGATAAATGTCGAGGCTAAAATCTTTCCTTGTGTGGCTTCCGTTAAATTTCATTGTGTAGCATTTGTACACTTTTCAGCTATGATGCACAAAAGCCAGTGTTGCAAAAGATTTTCAGAATCTCACAACATCATGCTTTTATAGAAAACCAGTGTCCTTTTAGGAAATCAGTGCTTCCGCATTGAAATCAAATACCATTAAAACCTCCCTGTGTTTTGTGACATAGTTGTCCAGTCTTTTCGAACGGCCCCTTCTCAAATGGCATAGGTTGTATATCATTTCAAGGAGAGGATTGGCAAAATGTGCCTTGGCATTATGCAAACAGTATTTCAATGTAATAGTGATAAATAAAAATGTTTTTCCTCTGTAGTTACAGTAGTGGTAAGGAAGAAAAGCTGTGAAGATGCGTTTGAACAATTCTCATTGGAAGAGTCTTTTGTTTTACCCAGCTCCTCTCTTGAGGTGAGGTAATTGCAAGTCTTCTCACTTATTATGCTTATGTGATAGAAAGATAAGAACATATTTTTTGTGCATCTGTGTATAATATTTTGTCCCTGGTAAAGAGCTAAAGTACTTGTTTCTGAAGGAAGGAATTTTTCTTTTGGCTTACAAAGCAGTTTGTTGCAAGAACTAAACTTGGTGGTACAGGAGTAGGGAGCCTGCTGACTTCTGATAGTCCATCAAGGCTGACAGCTTAAGAAGACCTGCCAGGGTAGTGGTTCTCTCAGTTGGCTGAGCGATGGCATTTTCATCACCAGAAAAAGTTCAGAATTTCCTTCAGAGAAAAACTGACTCTGACTTTTTGAACTTTCTGACTACTGAGCTGAGCAAAGTGAAACCAATTGTTGAGACGTCATGCATGGATCAGACAGATGGGTCTGAACTATGCCAGAGAATCATGATAAGACATTCAGCCTGCTTTTTTTCTATTTATTTATTTTTAACGATTGTTCTTGCTCTGCTGTTTGTTCCGAGTCTCACTTGCTTTTCACCATTTCTCAGTAGTAGTGAATATACAAGATAACCTGTGAGAAACCTGAGACCACTTAAAAAGCAGCTCTAAGATGAGTTCAGCTCACATTCGTGGAGCAGTGTTCTCCTTGAACATGAAGATCCAGAAGGCAAGTTGGACACCTCTTGGATGCTATGGTTCCTCAGGAGCTTTCACTGGTGTCCATTCAGCAGCAGCTCTCCTTTTAGAAAGCATATTCTGTACAAAAAGAACACTAAAAGCAACTCAATGGTGAAATTAGAGGTCTATGTAGATTACACTCCCAATGCAAAGGAATGGATTAGCTTAACTTTCAACTCCTGCTGCTTAATGTTGATTTAATATATTGTCTTGACTTTTAATAAGGTTATTGAAAGATAAAAGCATATAAGGAGCTGTGCCACAGATGCGACAGTCAGAACTTCATACGCAAAATAAAAAGAGACATTATAATAAACTGAAAATTGAATGTTGCTTGTATAAAATCTGGCTTTGTTTTGACGCATAAAAAAGCAAACACTGTTCCATACTGAGGTTTTCAAGAATGTCTTAAGTACACAATGCTTCTGATGCCACCCCAGTTGCCTATATATAGATCTGTCTTGTGTAAAGAATTTAAAAAGCATTAGAATGGAGAAATCAAAGAGACAATAAATTTTAAACCAATCTTATTGTCTGCAGCCTAAAGTGTTATTAAGATCAAAGTGGAGCAAACATCTGGCATTTGCCTTTCTGCAAAAATTAGATCAAATTACCTACCATAGGATTTAGATCCATTCAATAAGTTCTTTCCAGTGTACACATAGTTTTCTTCCTCCTTTTTATTTGCTGAATCTAACTTAACACCCAAATTCTAGCCTCTTCATTCATTTGAAGTCGAAATGAATTACCAACAAAAATGGAAACCATGTTCCTTATGAACATCTGTTTCCGAAGGAACATTCAAGGTCCTTCAGATCCTAAAGACAGAAGTTCAGCAAGACTTCATCCATTAAGTGTAATTGTCTAGAAATAAACTTAACTGAGTACACAAAACCCTGTCTCCATCCTTGAAAAAGAAATTCTTTGTGACTATTCTTGTAAGTAGTGTCATTGCTGACTTTATTACATATTCATCACTCCTAAAGTGTGTTGTTAAAAAGCTTGGCACAGTGGCCAATAGTTTTATGTATAATCTTATCCAATATACATTTTTCAGACTTCTAAATATATCTAATGCACACCTTGGCTTTTACACCTTTGTTTAGAGAGATAAATACATTTACGTTACATCTATATAGCATGATTTTTTAATTCTCTGAATAGAACAATGTGCCAATACAAAGCTAAGATTGAAAATATCTCTTCTCTTAAATACAGAAAGTAATGTGTCCTTCCACCTCAAAAACTGAATTACAAAAGTTGAATTAAAAGGAAAACAGTATTATCTACAAATTCATCATTCTATGAATCAAAAATCTCAGCAGTGCTCAGAAGTGATGCTATACAATAAAATTATGATTAATGAATTTGAGTATTCTGTCCTGTATGACCTGTACACATTAATTCTTTCCAATTGCTTTATTGCCAGCAACCTTATTGATATTACTCGGCAGAAAGGTAAGATACAGCTCTCAGATATTCTGGAGAGAGAGAGATATTTTTTTAACCTTTGTTCCTTTGTGCTCTTGTAATATGAACTGGAATATTACTTTTTTCCACAAGGCATTCTTTAAAAAAGAAATGCAAAAGTAGCAAGTTCAAATTTTCTTTGCAGAACTTTTATTGTGAGTCAGTGTCATTTTTCCATTTGATCCATCCCCAAGCTATGTGATTTACATCTGTACCACAGCAAGGAGAAGTTATTGCTTATCTCAACCTAGAAGTTTGGGGGGTTTTAATGCAATCCCAAATAACCTTTTTTTATGTCAGTATAGACTTTGATTCTCATCCTCTCCTTGATTATTCAAAAAAAAGTGGATTATGAATTTTATTTTCAAAACTTTGAGAAAATAATAGGAAAGGGGGCAAGTGACAGTTAAAATTTCTGAACTCCTCCACCCAGACCCATGAAAGCTAAAGGAAGAATTTAGGCAGCCAGAAGCCACACATTGTCAAAGGGCACCTTAAAGTCATCAGCTGCATTCCCAGGCAGGCAGAGCAGACAGGCTTCAGATGTTTTTATGTAGATGCATTACAAGGTAGCATCAAAAATCTGCACTGGGATTCCATGTGATACTTGTGCATTGCTGGGAATTTCTGGTTTCAGTCTCAGCTGATTAAAAAAAATAAATCTGCTGGTTATTAAAAATATGTACCAGTGATATCTCCATTGTTTTGGCTAGATACAAATACACATTAAATTTTCACTCCCTTAAAATTTAAATGATGCAGCTCTCCCCTTTGGTTAGTGCATTGCAACCATCCAGATAAGCAGGAAAACTTAGAAAAAATTTTGGATGGATTCTTCTGCCAAAATTGACTGTTGTATCTCAGTAACTAATGAAGTGGTTTCTAAGGCAGGTTTGAGTTATTTGGAGTGAATAAGATCTATGTTTTTTTCACTTGGTTCTCCTTCAGGAAACCTATTGGAACTAAAACCTGTAGGTTTACATCTACCGTGGAAAAGAAACATCAGCCCCCAGGGTGCAGTTCTAATTCTCTTTTTTTTTTTTTTTTTTGGTTGGTTTTTTTGTTTTGTTTTGGTGGTGGTTTTTTTGTTTGGTTTGGTTTTTTTTCACTCAGGACAAGGTAAATTACAAGGTGAGGTTACCACATCATTTTTGCAGAGGCAAGGTCCCTGTTCCCAGCCGGGCATCGCTGGTGACAGGCAGCTGGAGGAGAGCCACGGTGCTGTCTGTCCAGCTGACCCTACTGTACCTCCTGTGCACATCTGCTGCTCAGATGGGAGCACACGCTCGGCAAACCCAGCGTTCTCTCGGTGCCTCAGTCTTACAACGCGGCTGCGAATTAACGGCGCAGCACATGGACGGCAGAGCACACACAGGAACCCCCAACAGAGATCCAGCCTGTCTCACTGGGGACAGAGAAAAGGATGCTCTCACTTCTATCTGCATCCCTGAGAGCAGATTAAGGTGTGTGAATTCTCTCTCTCTTACCTTCTTTTGATCGGTGTAACTAACTATAAAGCACATGGGAGGTATCTTCATTTCAAAGCTGGTATGTAGGACAAATATAAATCATAATGAAATTATATGTTAATATATAAATAATAAGACCATGGTACCATGGAGTACAAGAAAGCTAACTCCAGGAGGTTTTTCTGTGGTTGAAATATTCAAATAAAGATACATATGCACAACTTCTCAAGGAAACTTACTCCGCTCAACTGTGCCCTTATCTCAGACCAGAAAAAGTCAATTACCTTCCAAAAATAATGATTCTTAGCTAATTTTATTATCTTTTCAGTAAGGTTTAGAAGCATGACAAAGCTAGACGTGAAGGAAGACTAAACCAAAAGGGGTGGAAAGTTTGAAGAAATCTGTTCTCTCTGGTTACAGTCCTTCCTCAACCCTGGCTTTGCACATGTGCTGCCAGCAGGGACAAATCTTCCTGTTGTCTTTTATAATTGTTCTTCATCTCCTCTGTCCCTATTTGCAGCTTGTAATATGCTGTACTGTAAAGGTGTTCCCTACTCTTTTTTTCTAGAAGTGGGACTAAACTAGCTAGACATTAAACTGAGATATGGCGTAAGGCAGGCAGGCCAACTCCAACTTTAACTCTACAATTTAAGGCTGATTTATATTTTGAACTGTCACTATATGGTTTACAAGGGGAAAAGTGTGAGCAGATATTGAGATTTTCCCTCTATAAATTGTGGAAGGGTGAGGGGGAAGTGACAGATCTCATTTAAAAACCTTACTGAAGTAGCCGTGTTGAATGATGGTGCCATTGCTTGTCTCTATGTCTTATTGTCATAATGTAAAGCCTTTTATAATTAGAAGAAACCACAGAAGTCAGGATAAAGTATAACAGATCCAGAGAGAGCTGGAAACTTAAGGAAGGAAAAAAAAAAAAAACAAACCAAAAAACCCACAAAAACCCAAAAAACAAACAACAATAGGCACAGGCTGGAGATGATATTTTATTTATTTGTTGCTAGTAGTTAAAATGACGTACAAAATGCTGGGAAGAAAAAACTCCAATTCTATTCAGTTACAAAATAATTAAAAATTCATTTTAAACGAAGTTTTGCTTTGTGAGACCGAGCATGAAAATACTGCAGCCTTAGGTTATATAGTCCATTGTTTTTAGAATAAAGCAGACATTTAAATACATATTGTGGTTGATATTAAATATCTCATATAATTGTAAGTTAGCAGAACTTTCTTACTCTCAGGCAATAACTAGCAATTCATAGAAGTTCTTTGTATAAAATTTACATGGGTGAGGGGGATCTGCCTCAAGGGGAGTTCCATCATGATCTATGCACAGGCAGTTTTAGAACATAAAGGTTTGGAATACTTTTATCAATTTTCCTTGAGAATTCAAGCCAAAACTTAAAGGAGTCAGTAATGTTCGAAGCTTTGATTAACAGCTAAGGGGTTAGGGACATAGCAGTCTCTGTCAAAGAAAATAGGAATTTTGCAGTCAACTTTACATGAAGAAAAAAATCATTCATAAGGTGTTCCCATTTCTTGAACAGAAACCCAATCTAGTACAAAATTTCAGCAATGACTGAGGTTGGCCCTTTCCCTGGAAAAAAAATCAAAAAAGTAATTTAAAGGAAAACATTCCCTGCCTATTATCAGTGAAAGAGAATTTGTATTAATAATAACATTAAATATCCATATTTTTCTGTTCAACTATTCACATTCCACACAGTGGAAACCTACCTCCTATAATTCCAGATTTTAAAACTGGATTTTAAAATCCATTAATAAATGTGTCAAACTGCTGAGTGAGAATACACCGAATGAAATGGATTTTAGTAATACCAATAAATGAGTTGCAAACAATTTTACAAACACAAACCTCACAGCAGTGGATTTTACAGCAAAAATGGATTAGTTGTAGAGATGCAGGATATCACCAATAAATGTGTGATGCACTATATAACAGGTGGGACAACTGATAAAATGAGGCCACATAGGACGCATCTGTGACATGCCACTTATCAAATATCTTTCCCTTTGGGCATGTTACTAAGGGCAGAATTGTCTTCCTCAACATTCTGTGGCAAGAAATGATGTCAAAATAATCACCTTGTGGCTGAGAGAGGCATCTGGTGTGAGACAGAACAGTTACACTGATAGTGGGTGCTAGAGAATATTGGTGCTGAACAGGGAAACTGAGTCCTGGACTCTCAAAGACTCAGCATACAGAAGGTGTGGACCTGACTCCTGTTTCACTCGTATCAGTGATGTCCAGGTTGGTTTCAGGCCTGGTACTGACTCCTGCACAGGAACATGCCTTTATTTGACAGGACCAGCTCTCGAGACCACACAGACACAGCACAGGCATGGGCACAGGCACGGGCATGGGCACGGGCACAGCCACAGCCACAGCCACAGGCATAGGCAGGGAGGTGCGCAGCACCCTGTAAGCTCTTCAGCACCCAGCTGGAAAGTGCCCTTGCAAGGGCAGCACCCAGGACACCCTCAGGCTTCCCATCGAGTGCTTGGGAAAGCAAGGGCAATGTGCATGGATGGGTTGCCTCTCTGGTCCAATCCCCAGGACACACCTCATTAAACTAACTTTTGTAGGACCTTCTATGCTCTTGCCAAACTTTACAGCCCTGGTCAAGTTTAAACTCCTAATCCTGAAGGAAAGAAAAGACAAGATAACCTCACAGGTGAGAGTCATTGAGCTGTTGGAAGTAGTGTGTCCCCTTTTATGTTTTTTCCCCCCAAATCAGAGGGGCAGTCAGCCCTAAGTTTTCAGGAAATTCTCTTTACTTACTCCAAATCCAGTTTAAATGCAAGTCTGTGGTAAAAGATATAAAAAGAGGATCATTGCTGGCAGAGTTCTGCATCTCTGTTTCAACAAACTGCATGCCTGTGGCAAAGCTAAAATAACAATAACAATGCAATGTTTACTAGTCATGAATGTCGTCTCTTTTGTCTCTTGTGTGGTTATTGCATTTGCAGTCACATGATGCTTGTTTTAATTTTTGCTCTGCTCTTTATGTACTAAATCACTGCCGTTCTGTACTTGATCTTGGTTAGCAAGATTTTTGTGCTGTGGTTATGTATGTGTGTGAAAAAGAGGAGTTTGGATACACACAATGAAGTAGGCACACTCATTGCATGTATGTATAGATACCACTGCCTAAAAGATACTGCATATACATATATATGTAGATATGAAGAATAACTGATATCAGAAATACAGGACATCAAATGGATCTAGTGACATAAGAATGGGTTTTGTTTGGTTTAGAGAGCCATTAGAATTCAGAAGTATATTTATAGCCTTGTACATAGTTTCTTTTTAATTTATGTAATATATGGCTAGGTATATAAATTAAAGCAAAACGTAAACAGAAGACAATATCTCTTCCTCTGTGTTTTCCTATTCATGTATCTTTCCTTTTTCTACTCCCTTTTGTACTCTCCCTGTCCACTTGCTTTGACCTTTTGCTTTCTAAGTTGCTCTAGATCTGTTTCCTGTCCACCTATATTGACTTTTCAGCACTCCCACATCCCCACATTGTTCTCCAGAAATGGCTTTTGGATTACAGCTATTTTTTTGAAGAAGCGTGTTACAAACTCTTGACACGACTTCTGTTTTCAGTGATGGCTTTGCTGCACTTTAAATTGCTCTTTGTCTATTTCTTAAATAAGAATAGATTCATGCTTTGAAATACATTGTCCTCTCACTTTGATGTTTCATGTAATACAGTAAAAGCAAATAGCACAAAGGTGAACATTCGCAAAAGCCACAGCTCCACTTTCCCAGCAAGCGGCAAAAATGTGAATATACATTAGGAAACCTAATTCATGAATGTGGGTAATTAAGGGTTTTTTAATGTCTCATACCCATTACTTTTTTTTGTTTTTAGTGAACATTCATGTATTTGCTCGTCCATATCCCTTACACACACACACACACACACAAACACACACACACACACACATATGCATGCCTTTTCTTTACATGAATTTTTTCTCTCTTTTTGGGGGGTTTTGCTTGTTTTAGGTAATTCACTAGGTCCCTTTCAGTTTTGCTCAGCCTTGAAGGCAGGCTAGTTCATGCCACTCACTCTCACGCTGGCAGTGATTGCATACAGTCAGAGTGCAATTGCTACTTTTTCTCAGTTTAGTCCAAGTCGATAGATATACACCGGCACTCCTTAACTCGGGTGATTCTTTTCTTCTTTCTTGGGGGCTGAAGCTCAGGGCAATTGAGTGTAACAGTCATGGTGGTGAATTTCTTAGGCTTGCAGAAGGAACAAGACTGGAAGGAGCCTTCTTCTTTACGAACATGCCTGGGGATGTAGAAGGAATTGCACTGGCCATAGCAGAACCTGTTGATAATGGTACGACTGTTGCAGCCTTCTTCGTGGATATTTTGTTTGAGGGGTTGGGTTTTACACCAATCCCGCTTTAGGTACTTGCGCTCAGTGATGTGCAACGCCTCCTGACTAGACTCCAGCACCTCTTCAGCAGGCATCGAGGTGCCTTTTCCTCGCTCTCGATGCCTGGAGCCTGACTGCTGCTGTGTCTGCATTTGCTCTGAATCATTGGGCTGATCCTTGACAGGAGGAGGGATAGCACCTTGAGATCCACGATTCCTCTTTCTCCCTTCAGCTGGTGGTAGCAGAAATCCCATCAGAAGAAACAAGGCACCGATGGCATACAGTGTACGGACCATCCTGTATGAAGGAAGTTAGGGAAATAAAGCACAGTTGTGGATTTCAGATATCAACAGAAGCCAGGTATGCAGTAAAATTTCAGTTTCATAAAAGAAATGTGTGCACACACACTTACATAAAATAAGCATTCAAGCCTGTACCAGCTGGAAAGCTGTTCTCAAATTACCAAGTGATAAAAGCTTTCAAATAGAGTTTCTGAAAGTCAGAGGCTAAAGCAAGCCCAAACAGAATTTTGTTTTTGCACCCTTCATCTTTTTCCAGCTCTTTACTCCATGTGCATTACCTTAGTTCTCATTCCCTTCTTATAGCTCACTGACACATAGGAAGATTGCTCCTGACTTACAATGGTGGAAGAACAAATTTTACACAAGGATTCATTTATATGACCCAGCTATCTACAATACCAGGGGGCTAAAGTCTTTGTCTCAGCAGACGTAGTCTAGATTTGTGTTCCTTAATCAGACTCAGCAACTTTATACAGCTTCTTGTATAATGTACACCCAGTATATAATGTATATGCTGGGTACACCTGTTGCCTGTTTTACAGCTTCCCAACCTCTGTCACACTGCACCTCCAAAGAGGTCCAGTGCATCTGAGTGTAATGATGCTTAAGCTGAGAGATGTGCAACAAGCCAGGCAACTAACATAAAAAGAATATTTAGGTTCAGGTTAAAAGAGATGTGTCTTATCATTTCATACTACATCATCTTGCACATTACTCTGAATCCTTGACAGAAGTAATACAGATGCAATCACAGTGCTAAGAATTTTTCAGATCCCTAAATTTTATTTATTTTACACAGAATGATGTTGTAGGAGGACAGCAGAATTTTGTATAGGACATTAAATATCATACAGTTTGTGCACACAGAAAAAGACCACTTCAGGAAGTGCAGTTAAGTGGAAATGATCGGGTCCTTCAAAATTGTATGGCCACTCCAAACCTAATTATTGCATAGGAACAACCTTTCTTTCCTCCCTTATTCCACCATTTCTGCTACTCCCCAAATCTCTGAGTTCTTGAGGCTGTTCAGTCAGCTCAAAACACCAACCACCACAGCGTCACACTTCCCCCTTCCAGAAGCACCACTGTCTCCGAGTTTTTCTGAAAGGAGCTATATGGTAGCAAGATAGTCAGATGAGGGAATAAGTCTCTGGGGGACCCTCCCTATGGCAGCTTGGAAGAAGGCACCAGAAATGAGCAACTCCTTGCAAAAAAAACCTGTAAAACACTACAATTGTGAAGAGGCACAGGCATTAATAAGGGAAAGGACTGTGAAAAAAACCACTGAGGAAGTCAGTGTTTTCTACCTGCTTGGGGTGCTGAAGTCCTATCCCTTATTTGACTTGCTTTATCGGTATGGAAAAAATTAGTGTTTGAATTGAAGAGTCCTGCTTGTGTTACTACCCAAGAAACATGTGAAAGCAAGGGCACTGTCCTGGACGGCTTTATCCGCTCCGCCTGAGACCACACATCTAGGCAGGAAAGCAGCCAAATGCCAGTGCTGTGAGGGCCACCTAGAGACTCAGCAGAGGCTCAGGGTAAGTACCATTTGCTATAAAAGATAACTGCTAATTTGTCAGTTATTATGTCTTTCCAGTCACATGGCAAAAATAAATGTTATGCTGTTGTAACAGCCTTTCTCATCAAATGGATTGAGAGAGGAATTCCTGAAGCAGAAAAGTGTCATAGGGGGTTCTACTACATTCAAGGAGTTGCTTGTGGATCTAATATTTTTAGTGTTGTTGGCAGATTGTTAGAGCACCTAGAGTTCCTGATATATCATAGATGTATGCATTCATTTCAGTCATTTATGTACCAGCATGTCCTATGGTTGGCAGAAGCTTCATGCTTCAAGGAAGGGGTGTAAGAATGGCACTATTGCTAACTCCAACAGACAATATGGAAGGGCTGCTGTTAGTATCTAAATGAAATATGGTATGGAACATGCAATTTTAATAACCTTAAGCTTTGACATAGAAAAAAATAAGCTGGGAATCCCAATTAAGGAATAATGCAGCATAATTTCAAGTGCCAGCCTGGATTTCACAGTTGCTGGTTTTTCCTCATCTTTATTACAATCTGAATGTTATTTAAATATGTTTAATTTTAATTTTGTCTTAAAAATAAGTTTTAAAAGAATTATATACTATTCCTTATTCCCTCAAGAGATCAGAATGATTTCTTCCAAAACTATTCCCGTTTCTTTGGCGACTGTCTAGTCACCAGTATTTTAATATGCACTTTATTTACTCAACACAGTGCCAGAGTCTTAAAAGGGGAAAAAAAAAAAAAAAAAGTAACTGCATGAAGTTGAGAATAAATTGCTAGGTTGTAAGCAGTGCCAGAAAACTTCAGGTGTTTATTTTATTTAGTGTCCCACAACTTGGATGAGGTTCCACCAACATGCATATTCCTGGACTACTTCTATTTTTAAAACTGCTTACCTCCACATTGTTTTCTTTCTCTTTTTTTCCCCATAGATGTGCAATCGATGACACAGCAAGATCTAGTCCTATGAAGATGAGGTGTACTTTGGGATGGGAATCTGGGGGAAATTTCATAGTAACATATACGATTGTAAGGTCTGTGTCCCAGATTCATGCAGCTTTATTAAGCACATGCTGATCCCTAAGGAAATGCAAGCATGTGTTTCAGTGTAATCCTAAACTGGGAGGAAGGTAATTTTTCACTGGGTTGGTTTCCAGCCTTAAAGGTAGAAGCTCCATTACACGCTCATAAAAGAAATTGTAACTCAAATGAATATTAGCCACTCAGCAGAAACATTGGTTATGGTCACTTCCAAAACACACATCTAAAAGTAAAAGTAATCCAGTCATTTAGGGATAAATACAGGTTTAATACAGAAAGGGCTGTGTCAACTTCAAGATCCCCACAGCAGCTAAGCAGGATCCTTTTTTAATAATAACTGATTAAACATTTATTTAAAAATTAAGATTTTATTTTTTAAAATGCAAAATACAAAGGAAAATGAGGTGGTATGCCTCAGGAAGGAAAGCAACCAAAATGCAGTGTGGGCATCCTGCAGCACCTCTGGTCCCAGGGCAATGCATTTGCTTATGAGAGAAGATGACACCTTTTGCTTGTTAGGAAGTGAAGTGGTTCATCTGTCTATGAGTTAGCAGTTGTGAATGTTTCCTCAACAGGAGTTTTTTGTTACTGAAAGAAGTAGAACACAGAAGAGGACAGTAGAAGTAACTAAAATCAGTGTTACCATACCCAAAGTTTTACTGAAGAGAAATCTCTCCTGAAGTAAATGTTTTTTCTCCTTATTACAGTCATAATTCTGCAGAAGTAATAGCTCTGGAGCTGTGAGAATCAGGCTGTAAAAGGTTATATTCCACATTTCTGCAAAATTTTCATTACTTGATACTAACTGGCTGTTACACTGCCATAACCAGACATCCTTTTGAGAATTCATTTGAGAATCCTTTGAACAAACAGATGACCATAACCAAAATGATCAATTCTCTCTTTTTCATTCAGATCCAGAGAGATATGATAGAATTAATATTCATTCTTTAAAAGTAATACAATACTCCAAAACTCTATTCTTTCCGTATTTCACTGCTGAGTTCCACTTTTCATCATCTGTAAGCTCTTAGTGCTAAAGCCAAAAGAAGTTTTATGGCTGACTTCAAACAGGAGCAGAATTGGGCCATAACATTCATATCACTTCATATGTGGTTTATCTAGAGCCTGAGATCTCATCATCTAAAACAGATTAAGAAATGTGTGGATTAATACTAGCAGCTATTGAGAGAGAAATGTAAATGCTTTCAGGTTTACTATTTCATACAATTAAGCTGTAATTTTTTCATTTATACATTTTCTGCTATGAATTAAGGATCTCCGCATGTCAGTTCACAGACAGAATTTCCCTGTGAATTCATAGGCAGAGTCAGAAAGTTACTACTGACATTTTTAGCACAAGGCAACTTGTTTAAAAGATCTGGATAGAAACCTGGTTGAAATATACAGCAAAACTGTCACAGATCTTAACAGGCCTGTAACTTCATCTGTAAACCACTTTTACTAGAAAAATATTATGATGAGCCATGGACTCCTGTGCTTCACAGAAAACATGAAAAATAATCCGATGATGAACTAAAAAAAAAATATAAACTATTATTTGGTGCACCTCAAATATAAGCCAAAGAAAGACACAAAACACAATCCCTTTGACTACTGCAAAAATAGAAGTGCTTTATGTCCCGAAGGATCAGAATAATTTTATGCCTCACATATTACATCTGAATTACAGCAACACTCTTATGTAATGTTTTGATAGTTCATAGATCTGTATTTTTAAATATTAAAAAAAGGCATGGTAATGGCAGTTCCCAGAGAACTGTAATTTTTTTCTGAAATCAAGACAGCAAAACTAACATCTGTGTTTCGTAGAATTTGGATACATTTACATTTCAGAAAATTTCTTCTTGAGAGTCACAGAAATGGGGGTTTTTGAGACATAATGAGCATAGGCAGCAATTTTAAAACAAACAAACAAACAAACCCTTGAAACCTTGAGAATTCCCCGTTTAAGAAAGTATTTTTCTGCAGGACATCCTATGGGACTGCAGGGAAGCTGAACATTATGGTGGGCATGGCTGGTACCAAACCCGAAGACGTGCCTGAAGACGCCCACGCAGCCTGACAGCTCCCAGCTTCCCAGCGCTAAACTCCCTTCAGACACGTTTGCTCATGGAGCTCTAAAGCAACCGGAACAGCTTTGCTCCTGTCTCTGCACTGTCGTGCATGCTGAAAACGAGAGAGTCTTCAGCAGAAGCTACGCATTTCTGGGTAGCATTGCCGAGAGAAAAAAATAAATGCTTTAGCACAGCTCGGCACTGAATACTAAAGAAGAGCAGAAAGCTATCGGTGTCTTTTATCACTTGTACACAGACCCAGCGCACGCTGGTTGGTTATTCCTGCGCCTGATGGGCTGAGAGAGGAGCGGGGCAGGAGCAAAGCGCTTCTCCAGCTCACGGGTCCCCGGGCTGGGCTCAGAGGCAGCTGAGGTTAGGGGGAGCCCTGGCACTGCACCCAAAAGTCGCCGCTCACAAAACGCGTGACTTAACCCCGCGTCCTGTCAGCAGCAGGGAGAGCCAAACGCCCGCTGGTGCCTCAGAGCCCCCATCTATGTAAAAGGAGCTTTCCCCAGCTGTATCTCAGCCCTGATGACCGAAACGGACTTCGCTTGCCATCCTTTCACCGAGAGGAGCCACGAGTGGGACACCAGGAGCGAGGCCGCAGCAGCTGGCCGGGGAGGGACGCTGCGGCTCAGCTCAGCGGGCCGGGGGCCGCGCACCTTCCCAGCCCCGCACGGCCGCCGGCCAGGACGGCCCCGCCGCCGGGCGGGAAACGCCGCCGCACCGCCCAAGCCGACCAGGTAAGACGGGCCTGTCGCTGAGCGCAGCCTGGCTGCGCCGCGGGGCTCGCCGGCGGCCGTCAGGCCGGAGAGGCCGCACGCTTGGTGTGGCTTGGCATGGCCGGGAGCGACTCGGCGCGGCTCCCCGAGGGCGCGGACGCTCCTCGCGGCGGCTGGCGACACCGACCGGCTCTTCCCACGGGGCACGGCCGCCGTCTAGGGTAACCCAACGGAGGACGAGCTCGCCGAATGGACTGCCAAGCCTCCGGGGGAGCGTACTGAAACGGACGGGGCAAGCAAGCAGGCGTCCTCCAGGAGGGAAAAGCCCTGCGCCAAGTTGCGCAGCTCCGGGAGGAGCGCGGCTCGTCCGCGCCCGCGGAGCCGCACAGGCCGGCGCGCTGCAGGGAGGTCACTGCGGCCGGGCCGAGGGGCCTCTCAGCGCGGGTAAGGGGAGCGGTGGCCGACGGACGCACGGAGCCGTAAGCTCGACAAAACTCCTGTGGCTCCGAGTCAGGTGGGATGGCTGAGCGGAGAGGCGGCGGAGGTCGCCAAGCGCAGCGGTGGAGCTGCGTCCCGTCCGGTCCCGTCCCGCCCGAGGCCGCGCGGTGAGGGACGCGGGGCGCTGCCCCCGGGCGCGCTGCCGGTGCGGAGCCTCCGCTCCGCGGCACCCGACCCCGCTGGCACACACTGATTCTCCCGGGCGGCACGCACCCCGCCCCGGCAGCTCCTGAGGTGCCAGAAGCACGCTCCTCCGAGAGACGGGCCAGGCCAGAGGCGGGGGCTGAGCGGCCTCGTAGAGGGCAGCTCGGCGGGACGGGACGAGATGGGATGGGGCTGGCACCTGGGGATCTGCCCCCGCCCCGCTCCGTGCAGAGGCCGGGCCGGGATTTTTCCGTGTCTCGGGTGGGCGCCGAATCCAATTTGTCGGGAGTGATGCTGTAGGCGGAGATGAGAGGCAGAGCTAACGGGGCTTTTGCAGTCCCCGTGCTTGTGAGGGGAAAGAGATGTAACAGCGCCCTAATCCCCAGCACTGCGGCGGAAAGGTCGGCGCGCCTAACTCCCGCCGACGGACGGGACGGGCGTCACCCCCTGCAAAACCGAGACGCCCCAGCGTTTTGCTAGATACCGCTGAACGGCTCCTTCCCTTCCCTGAAGGTAGGATAGAGAGCTTAAAATTTTGCCTCCCACAGAGACTGGCCGAACTCCGCAGCCGCCGGACCCGTTTGCGCCCCCGCTGTGGGTGCGCGCAGCGCTGCGCGTCCCAGCTCACCTGCGCGGCGGCGGCTCCTCGGCGGGGTTCGGCTCGGCTCGGCGGCTCCTCGGCGCGGCCTGGGGCTCTGCGAGGCTCTGCCCGCTGGGTCACTCGGTGGAGGGGCTGGCGTGGGAGCCCGAAGCTGCCCGGGAGTCCATAGAGAGAGAGAGTGTCGGATCCTGCCTACAAATTGCAGCAGCGCCGAGCTGTCTCCCATTTAAATGTCTGCCAGCTGAGATCTGCTCTCCAAGCCCCTCCAGATCATTGGACAAGCGCCTCCAAAGCCCGTGTTATCCGCCCCTTTTAACACTTCCATAAACTTCCACCAGGGAAACCTTTCAGTCATCCAGATAAACACTCGACTACTTTCCTGTCTTCAGAGAATCGGTGCTAAAGGTCACCACCCCAAGGAATTGTTCCTGGAATGCACAGAAAATTCACATTTTCCATCCCCATTAAAGTATGACAGTTAAGAAGAATTAAATCCTACCCCCTCCCACCGCCTCCGCCGCCCTTCCGTGCACGCTTGGCGCTTCCCTGCCCATGAGCTGGCCGGGCGAGTGGGCCCGCTGCGGAGAGCCCCTGACCGGCCTGCCTCGGCCGGGAGGGAGGCAGCCACCTTGGCGGCGCTCCCTCTTACAAACTGGCTTTCTGAGGTTCTGCAGTATGCGGGAGTTTGGCAGCTTTGGAAAAAAAGCCTCTGTGGTAATGTCTCTGTGCAGACGGTGTTAAACCGTGACTCCCGATCCGCAGCCCCGCGCTCATGGTTCTGTATCACTGAGGGTTTGTTTTGGGCGGGCGGGTTGTCTTTGTCTTTTTCCTTTTTTTTTTTTGTCCCGCAAGAGGCGAGCCACCTCGGGTGTCCCGTCACTGTGTCTCTCGGTGGGCGGCGGGCAACTCAAGCCTCCCGCGAGGGGCAGGGCCGGCGAAGGAGCGGCGCGTCGAGCCAGCCCGCACGGGGTCCCCGGGGTCGCTCGAAAATAGGCAGAAACCGGCGGGGGCTGAGCGTTTTGTGGACCCAACCCTTCCCAGTAGTAGCCGGGAACATGTCTCTGCGCTGCAGCTGCCCGAAGCGTGCCCCGAATCTGCAGACAGCGTCGGGCTAGGGGCATCGAGGGGCAGAGCCCTGGGGGGCGGAGGGACTCCGCTGTGAAGCCTGCCCCCACCTCCAGCGCTCGCCGGCCTCCCCGTCCTCCAAGCGCTCCAGTGCCGGCGCTCGTCTCTTGCGGACTTCATCCCTGGGAGGCACGCATTGCTGCCCACGGTCATGACGGGCAGGAGCAGCCTCCGAACCACGGCCTGGCTTTTGCTAATTAAACGGAGACGTTCGTCAGCTGCCGCTTCCAGCTGCGGGCATCACGCAGCAGAAAGCAAAGCTGAGGAAAGCTCTGCCAGGGACGCGAGCGCTGCAGGTGGTACCGACAGGTCTGTGCTATTCTTGCTGTTGGGCACGAGTTACTGCTCGTGAATTAAACCAGCCCTGGCTCCTCGGCCACCAGCAGTAGGCACCTGCCTTGGACCTCAGACAGGCCCGGATCTTACCTGACTAAGAGGTAGTGTTATTGTCCTTGGTTTTGTAGATGGGGAAGATGAATTAAAATGAAAGGATTTGCTACATTAGTGATGCCAGAGCTAGGCAAGATGCCAAATTTCTGACTTTTTGCGGTACTTGGCGGTAGCTTGCTCTTTGCTAAGACCAAAGCATGGCTTCTCTTAGTGCCTGAGTGCTTAGCAAGGTAGTGAATTAGGTCCGTTACAATAATTCACACAAAGTTAGCGACAGCTTGTTAAAAAAACAATCACTTCAGTCACAGGGCAAGTGGCCGTAGTGCAGTGGTAGGTGGCAGCATGAGAGAGAAAATGAGTTGGTGCACAGGAGCCACTGAATTTCGAAGACAATTAATGGAGGAAGGATTACTGGCAAAGAATTACAGCAAATGACTTCTAGATGGGTAGAAGGAGAGGTGTAGGGAATTTTTAGGATTTTTTGTTCTTCTATGCGTTAAAGTGCTACTACTTTTATTTAATTAGTTTTTAACTAATTGGGGTCCTTCCTTTGTGAATCCAAAGAAAAGGTCACAATTCCTACACTGCCGCCTCTCAGTATGTTGACTGACTTTATGCCCCTTTCCATTTTCTTAAGCAGTTGTGTTGATATGGAAGGGTCTGTTCACGTCTCTTCTGCTCTCTGTTCTCTCACTCTGATCACCAGCCTGAGACATGAGACAGGCTGGGGAGCTGCTCTGCGCTGCCCCCTCCCCAGGGCCGCGGTCCGACCCCTTGAGTGGTGCTGGAGGAAGTGCTTTCTGCGGTAGCTCTGAGCTCCCGCTGGTGCCGATGATGGCACTGCCACTGCATGCGCTTCCAGGCACTGCCGCAGGCAAGCTGCCTCTCTGCTGTATTTTTCTGGGATGTCATTTACATGCCGCTCTGGGATTGCCTTTCCTAGATACTTCTGGGCAACAGCTGCAGAGCAGGTAATGCCTTACTGCATTCAGGCATCTAGCCGGAGCTGGTGATCTGGAGTAGCTCTCTCTCTGACTTAAAGCACACTAGGAAACACTTTAGGAAGCAGCGTCTGGTGTAGAAGTTGTGTTCCCTCCTCAAGATCCATCTTCCATTCTTGCAGCTGAGTATTCTATACCATATCTTCTCATCAAGTTTCTTTCTCCTAGCTTAATCCGCAGTGTTCCAAGTATGCACTAGCACCTTGGGTCAAGCAAATGTTCAGATTTCTTTGATAGCTGGAAAGTAGCATTATTCCTGCAAGTATTCGCTTGCTCATTCACAAAAATATAAAAATAAATTTGGGTACCAACAAGATAAATAATTGCAGCTGCATCTGGACTGAATGAAGGTAGAAATTTAAAGAAAAACTAAAAAAAACATAAAAATTATGTCTCTCTTTATTTCTTGGAGATTGAGGAATGTGGGGGAAAGATATCTTTTCCCCTCATTATTCTTTCAGGTATCCAGAATAATTTCCAGCTTGGAAGATTTCTTTATTTCTGCTGGAATCTTTAACAAAACATTCTCTGGGTTTTCTCCAAAGCTTCAGCTGTGCTGGTCAGATCCCAACCAAAGACTGGTTAAAAAAGCACCCAGTGCTGAAAGGAAAATACTTCTTCCTCCTAACATACCCACACTTGAAATCCTGTTGATTCTCATCAGGGCTGCTAATTGGAGCTGGAATACTGATGGGGAAATGTTGTTTAATTATTTAGTATTACAGAGGCCTATGGAAATCTGCATGGTTTTGTCGTATAGGTGTAGGTTTGAGATGAAGAGCTTTAATGTCATTGGATGGTAGTGGTGTGTACTGTGAACGTGACTGATTACAACTACCTGCTTGCTATTGTTTTGTTTGGCTTTTTTTTTTTTTCCTTTCTTTTTTTTTAATTTCCTCTCCCATTTCTTGCTGGTGTTCACCATGCGAGTTGTTCTTTGTGTTAATGGAACAGTAAGAATTGTGTAAGCTTAAAAGAAGTGCCGTACTTAATTCTTGCAGAGAAAAATGTTCTTGGGCTGAGCTCCTGTCTGCTACTGCTAACTTTGAGCACTACTCAAAGTATCCTCACTGCCAGGACAGTTGGCACCTTATTAAAAGCCTTTGCAGAGAAGCCAAAACTCGCAGGGGCCAGAGCCTCTCCTTGAGTAAATTGGAATAGTTTTTAATGACTCAGGGAGATGCAAGTGATCTATGACAGCTGAGAACCTGGCCCTAGTATACCTAGAAAGCCAGTATCTCTCACTCCTGGACGTGTTCCTCCAGGTCAGAAGTAAGGCAAGCTGTCCAGCAGAGACAGGGCAGATCTGAACTGCTTTGCTTGGTATTTTGAACTCTTCTGTCAAGGAGAGAAAGGAGCTTGGTTTGTCTCACCAACACAACAGTAACTTTTCTAATTGAGCTGTAATGAGTCTAGAACCAAGCACTGACTTACACTGCAGCCTGCTGCTCCCCACCTGCCATCCCGAGGGCATTTGAAGCTGCCCGGTGGGGGTGTGAGGCTATGAAGCTTGGCACAGTTGTTATCTGTTAGCTGTTTGATGAGACAAAAGATGAGTGCATTGCAGAGATGTCTGGTTTCAGAAATTAATTTTGTGGGACATAGACTCGCTCCCTCAGAGATGAGGGATGTCTTCACATTGTGGGATATCGTTGAATTTCTGGTGGTGTACACTGCTATCTTCCTGACTTGATGGATAAGATCAGCAGTGTCTCAGAAGGGATTTATGATTCGGGGCATAAGCAAGATATTACATAGTGAGTGTTGTGCGGGCTGTGCATGGAAATGTGCATCGTTACATTCCTGCTGAGGTGTGTGAGCTTCTTTGTTATACATGGGAACAACACCCCGTGTTTTGTCATAGAAAAGAACTGATACTCAAAGAATCCATTTTCCTGTGGATTTTAGATATATCCCAAAGTAATGGACAAAAACCTTCATTGTAAACCAGCAAGTAAAAGGGGTTTTACTTGTTATTTCAAACCTAAGGCAAACAGTAATAGCTGGCATTAGGTGAGGGAAAGAGATGTGCACGTTGGTTTCAAGATAGTATACTAACATACCAGGCCTGTGATTCCTGTGCAGGTACTCTCCTGTTTATTCTATTGCAGATTATGATATGAAAAAACCCTCTAATTTAAGTAGCATTGTGCCTCATATCAAGCCTTTTGAAGTAGCACCAGAAAAGGCTGGGGTTATTCTGAATTGAGTTAAATTTCTCATAAAATGTACTAGAAAATCAAGTTTAAGACCGTGCTTCACTTTGGCAAAATTCTGTTTAATTAAAGAATTTTAATCTTTCTCTTATGTGAGTTTTAGAATTAACGACTATATAATGGAGGTTGGAAAATATTGTACTTATTGAAAAAGCAGTATTTTAGATTTATGTTGACAGAACATCAACCTTTTAATGTATAGATTTCCATCAGCTGAATGAGAGAAAATTAATTAGGGAAAAGTGCTTATTTTGGGGTCGGGGTTTTTTTTGAAAATAAAGTATTTTTGGTTTTTTTACTTTCAAAATATTGCTCGATCTAGGAATAATTTGAAAATCCTCAGAAATTGGACATTAGAAATCAAAAGAATAAATGAGTTTAAGAGAAAAGCTTTAAGCATCCAAATAATTTAAAAGTCTTGGGTTCTGCACTGAAAAGCATGGTGTCCTGGTATGCTTGAAAAGCTTGGTGTCCTGGTATGCTTGAAAAGCTTTCTTGTTCAGCATATACTGCATGTAGAGTCAGGTTGTGGGCTTGTAATGAACTCCACACCTAGGAGCCATGGTCACCCACCAGCATTCCACTCAGCTATGTGCTGCAGACAGAGAACAAAAAATATATTTTCTGGCCTCAAAACACCTACATACATAATACAATCCATATGTGACTATTTTTCAAAAGCTATTTAGAAAAGCTTATTTTATTAGGATGAAGTTTGACTGCTGAACAAATATAAACTTTCATGCCAAATGAAGAAATATCATTTGTCAAGCTAAACTTTTTAAACTCTTTTCACTTTTTTTTGATGCATCTTATGTATTTGATGACTATAAAAGAATTTGCCAAGAAAATGAAAGCCATAAAATTCCTCTGCCTTCGTGCATTTGCAGTTCTTTTTCTTCTATCTCCTGAAGCTGTAGGAGGTGTTTGCTGACATGCTTTGCTTTCAGGGCACTTCTGCAGCAACATGATACGAGAGGTGACTCAGCTAAGCAAACTGAGTTTGTATGAACATAAGAAGCCCTTACAATATGAAGCTGTAACTGGGAATTATGAAAAGAGGCATCTAAGGAGCTCAGTGTGTTATTTATGTACATATTTCACTATATGACAGCTATGAAGTATAATTTCCAGTTACATTGCAAAACTGAAAAACTCCGTTCCCAAACCTTACTGCATCCCAACATCTTAGACAGATTGCATACACTTTTAAGGCATGAATACATATCTCACTCACAGTTCTGGCAAAATAGTCCCTTTTTCCTTTTTTCTTGTTGTGATGAAAGGCAGCGTGTTGTGTGACGACCTGTATTTCAGGGTGTTACCTGTGGGGGATTCTGTGCAGCACCTGTGGAGCACACAGCATCATTCTGGCAGGTAAAGTAGATAGCAAGAAGTCAAGAGATCTAGGCTTTTTTCCTGACTCTGCCACTTACATCTGTAATGAAACAAAAGAGCAAGAGAGGCAGGAAAGCTATTTTATTATGTAAGGAGATTTGCAAGGCTTTTATTTCAGTTTGTTTTGTTGTGGGTTGGTTTGGTTTGGTTTTTTTTTTTACCATGCCATTGCCTTCCTTTCAAAATTGAAATCTTATCTGTTCCTTTTGCTTTTCCTGGCAATAACCATTTAAAAACAGAATACCAGATTTTTAAAAAAGTAGCTTTGCAGGAATGAAAGAGCTGAAGTTTTTTTTTTTTTTTTTTGTCTGAGACAACAACTTAGAATTTCTGCATTTTATACTTGAAATCCAGTGTTACAAAAGATGGATGCTATGTTACAGGGAGGAAAGAACTCTGTTAAATGGTTGTGCTGCTGCAGCATCAGTTGCTCCACTTCTCAGAGAGAATACTAATGGAGGTGGGAAGAAAAAAACTCTTCCTCACTGCAATTTTTTATTTAGATGGTCTCTCTATCAGGAAGAAGAGGTGTAAGAGGCACAAGTTCACTCCTCCACCTTCATCCTTTACCTTGTTTCACTCACACCAATTTTCTCTTGACTCCATTTCCCCACCTATAAAACTTGCAGTAGGGGACAGAGTTTTCAAAGGAATAATTTTGGCCTAAATCCTTAAGGCTGATTGGATACCAAACTTCTTGTGAAATAAGCAATTTATAAGAGGAGTTGAGAGTTCAACTTAATCTGGGAAGATAAAGCATACTTTTTTTAACTTTCACATACTTTGTGTCTGTGTGCTTGAATACATCCCTTTTGAAATTTCTAAATGTTTTTAATAGAGAAGAAGCCCTTTTAACTTCTGTCATTCTCCCCAATAAAAAAAAAAAAAAAGGATATTTCCAGTGAATAAGCCAAGTTTTCACTGTTGTGGACAAAAAAAAGTTTAAAGGCAGACAAAGAATTGTTTAACCAGTTGTCGTTTCTGAAAAGAACTGCTGGATGACTTATGTAAGAGTTTTACTATATGCTTAAATGCAAACTAGTTAATTTAAATGCAAACTAAATTCAAAATAGTTAAGTGCTTTGGTAAGAAAGATGGATTTGTGCACAGACTTCATTTTTTTTGCTGAACTTAGATTCAGACCTGAATCCTGCAGGGGCTTGCCAGATGCTTGACTTTGTTTTCAGTGGAACTATTCAGAGTGTATTATGTGAAGCACACACAACAATCCAAGAGACTTGAGTCAGGTAAGCCTTGCTAAAAGACCCAGAAATAATTTATATGTACCTCTTTCCCCTGTTAAAGGACTTTCTAGTTAGTGTGCATATTAAAATGCTAAGCTTTATGGACTTCAGAATTAAAAATACAATGATAATAAAATACAAAAATAGTCTATTTTTTTAAATCTGTATGGTTACCAAAAATTTACTCTTTCAAAAATTGCCAAAAAAAATCACTTCTGGGAAACTGCACACACAAGCCTAGGGCCAAATCTTTTTTCTTGATATTTCCAACAACTGCTCTGTTTTGCTTCTTCTGTTTCCTTGTCAGAAGTATCCTGTTTAGCTTGTTTGGCTAAGGGCAGTTGGATATTTATTCATTGATCTCTCCTTTCTTGCATTATCTTGAATTCTAATTAGAGTTTTTCAAGTCCTATTACTTTACTCTCCAAACATAGCTACAACAGACATCACTCTTCCATTTGTGTAGAGCTGTTCAGAACCATGAAAGAGCTGTCATCTTACATTCTGGGACTGACCACAGTGCCCAGCAGTTCTCCACTAGCTGCTTTCATTGGCAGTTTGATTGAATGATTCTTTTCCCCCCCATCACAAATAACATGTGATTCAAAGTGCCTGGAAAAGTGTTAAGTCACTTGATGTTAGGAGAGGTTCTGTAAATAGGACTGGGAGCAGTCCTCTAGGTGTTTGTAATTAATCAGGCTCCAAACACTTGGAGCTTTTGGATGCACTCGTAAAAAAGTCTAGAAATGTAAACAGTTTTCTTTCCCCTCTCCGGGAAGTCTTAATGCACTAAAGACGTAAGCGAAGAAGTTAAATTGCAAGTGATCAAGTCAATTACACTTCAGATCAGACTGTGGCAGGGCTTTTTGGTTCTCAACCAGATGGAACTAGACTTCTTGTGAGGGACGTATTATTACTCCTTGTCAGGGTTTCAAAATGAACACAGGAATTCACAGTAAAAAAATTACTTTTTTTTTTTTTTTTAAATATACTAGAACATTTAGAGGAAAGAATCCTTGGGAGATGATGTCACTAAACATTATCAGACATACTAAAAAAAAAATCATCTTAGCCGTTTCTTATTCTTCTGATCTGACAAAAGAGAGAACATAAATGAACAGGATATTCTCCTGTGCTGCAAGGCAAAGAAGAAACCCTCCTTTTTAATATAGTAAATTCTTGGATTCAGAGTTTATGGGTTCTTTTGGCCGTGCCTTTCTTATAGGCTGAAGTTTTTACATTAAGAAAGCTATGACGTAAAAATGTACAAGAGGCAAAGTACAGTGGTTTTATCTTGATGTAATTAGTAATTGAGATAAATCCAGATGAGGGCACAGGCTATCTGGAGGCAGAAAGCATTTTTTTATCCTGTGGAGATAGGACAACTTGTTTAGAAAGCTTCTGTGCATTAGGAGGGGAGGTGACTGCTGTAATCAGGTGTAACAAAACCACCTTCTCAAGTGAAAAAACCCCACCATAACCAAATGTGATTTGTTTGTTTCTAATTTAGAGAAATACTTTGTAGAACCAAGTACTTTTGTGGTTTAGTCTTTCCAATCAAATTACTAGTTTGATCTGGAGTCCAGATCCCTCTTGCTTTGCGTACACTGCCACCAGCTTATGCGAAAGCATTGAAAACCCCTTCAGTACTTGGCCCTGCATATTTTAATAGGGCAAATTCCACCTGAAACCACCTTGAAAAGAATTATTAATGCTGGTGTGGATAAAAAGATTGTGTCTTAACTTCAGTGCTGAAAATGCTTATATTGTGACACGTCTTACTATAAGGAGATGTCATGTTAGCAACACTAACAGGGTCCCGTAGGCTCACTGGAGCTCTTGGTCAGCAAATCCCATACATTACAATGATTGCAAGATTAAATTTGTCACTGGAATGCTAATAGTGAGTAAGGAAGTGGAGTTTTTAAATGCTTCCTTTTCAGCAGATGCAAAATGATCTAAAGGTATTTTTAAAGTTACTAGAATAAAGCAAGCAGAGTCAAGCAAATGAACTCTTGCTAGTTTCCAAGTCTTGCTAAAAGTAACATTCTTCCAAGAATTTGGATAGCAGCTAAATACATCTAACTTTCCTGAAAAAAAAACAATACATATAAAAAGTGAGTGAAAGGAGGCTGGTGGTGTTTCAGGAAACAGAAAAGAGAAGGTGATGATGTCTGTCTACTCACTGGAGGCATTCAAACCAGCACCTCCAGAGGTGCAGCCTCTTAGCCATGATGCTGCAGCCTGTTTGTATGAGACCTGCACCTCCCCTGCTGAGGCTGTTCAGCAAATCAAGACGAGGAGCCAAAACTAGCCATCTACTCAGGAGGATGGGGGTGGGTGGTTGGCTTGGTTTTGCCATCTCTCGGACTACTCTTGTATTTTTGTCAGGTGTCTGCCTAGCTACCCAAACACTCCTTGAGGACTACCTAGAGCGCAGTTACCCTGTCCTTCCTTGTATTCAGCCTGTCATATGAACTACTAGATGACAAATTTGTGTTCATTCTTGGTCGCCTTCACTGGTGTCATTAGAGCTTTGATTCTTTTGCCATAACTCTGACAGGCACCTTTTTTTTTTTTTTTTAATTTTTTTTATTAAACTGTCTATGTCTGCTGTGGTATTTTGTGCAATGCCTGGTCCTGTAGACGTGTGAGATGAATGGTTGCCAGGCTTGCTCCCTCAGGGTATAGGGGAAGAACTGCCAAGTTTGTGGCTGGGTTCAGGACTGAGATAGATGTAGAGCTGTGCAGGTTCACCGAGCCTCAGACAGTCCTAGGCATGCACAGGAGTTCAGGCACCTGAGGTACATGATTACAAGAAAACAGCTGTGTACAGCCTTTAGGTGCCTGAGGAATCAGGAAAGAGAGGCAAGGTTTGAGGAGCATGTGCTTGGACTTCTGTATTTCACTGGACACAATTCCAGCTGTGGGTACTTAGGCCTGTACTAGAGCCAGCACTTAACTTCTTTGCAACTGTTCACCCATCTTTTAATTGGAAATCATTCCCAGTTTTGCAAACCTCCAGATCAAGAACCTCCAGATGCACAACAAAACAGACACAAGGTGTTTTTAACAAGCAGCTGATATTTTAGGAGAGGTTTATGAAGGCCTTATCTTCAATTTTGTGGATGGTTCTTGTTCTTTTAAAGGCTTATAGGTTGCTGCTGAGAACATAAAAACACAGCAGAAAATAGTCAGTATGGTTAGAAATTAGAAAATAGCCTCGACTACTAAAGCAGAAAATAATTAATGTATTTTTAACTGAAAGAAATGTTTATCATTGTGGCACATACTGCTTGCCTGCTGGATAGCTTTGCACTCAAGCGTGTCCCTGAAAACAAGTCTTCCAAGACAGCATAACTTCAGAGCAGTAACCATCAGAAAGGCTGCAGCAAAGCTGGAGACACTGTGGGATTAGCAGGATGAAGCTATAAAGAATCAGAAGCAGGACATTCTTTTCTGCTTTTTTAACTGTGCACACATATGTTACCCACACATGCAGAGTCCTGTGTCAGCTCAGTCATAGGGTTTGGGAATTTAACCAATAGCCAGGATCTATGCAGAAACCATGACAGCCATGCTTATCTGCTATAACAATGACTTTTAAAGAATTTACTTAAATCTTATTTTTTAATTTGATCAATGGTTTATGCAGCATTAAAAGTAGGTTCCTTCAATTGCTGTAAACACAGCTTTCAAGCCCATAAATCTTACAGCCATTGCACTACTCGTTGGAATCAAAGTTTTGCAATTCTCTTAGTCACTGTTTGCAGTGTTGTTTAAAGAAAGGGAAAAAATAACCAATGGTGAATTATGAGTGCTTCTCTGGATGGCCTAACTCGCTCTTTCATGACTCTGTTTTGTCCATTTAGAAATATAAAATGTCACAGTGTGATGTATTTCCTGTGTAGAAAGGTGTTCTCTGTTGAGTTGAGGAATCAGAACCACATTTTCCCATACAGGCTATCCCACTTGAATTTCAGCCACTTTTAGATGACTTCGGGGCATTGGGAATATAGATATTGCACTGAAAGAATTGATAGGGTTTGGGGTTTTTTTTGTTTCTCAGAATAAAGAATTAGTTAAAAGATATCAAGACTGAATTCAGCATCAAAGCCATATGCACCTTCTGTGACCTAGCAAATATGCCCAGACCAAAAAATGTCTGTCATCTGTCATGGAGATCTTTGGTGGTTCCCAGGGAAGCAACACTGTCGTATGGTGATTAGGTTCAGAACACAGATCTGGAGTAAAAGGAGTCAGTGTTTATACATTTAATGGTCTCTTAGCTGAATGACACTGGTTAGGGAATGAGGAAAAGTTTGAGACTAGTAACAAGTAGCACATTATTTTTTTTCTGTGCTTCCTCCTTTGCCTCACTCAGTTTACCGTGAGATTCAGCCACTGACTCCCACCACTGTTTTTTTTGGAGAACAGAGTAGGATGAAGAAACACAGCGACTAAATGTAAAAGACAACCATGCATTGCATTAGGAGCTGCATTCCGTGTGTTTTGGTGACAGGAACTACAGAAGAAAATTAAAAAGAAGTGATTCAGGTCGACCAAATCTTTAAAGTCTGAAGCCGTTCTCAATTCCTACCATCTCTACCTCTGCCCCACATACAAATACAGACCGCATTAATAAAATAGGAATTTTTTTTAAGCTCTTTTAGTTCCAATTGATAATGCTACTGCCGTGACACTCGTATTTAATGTTTGTTATGCTCCCATGTGTTGAACACATGGTTAGCAGCTCTCCCAGCCATCAGGATTCATGTAATCACAGCAAAGCAGTCAGCATCATAAATAAAGCGAACATGACAACTGAAACTACATATTTCCTTCTCACGGTAAACTAGGATGATGAACTCAGGGCTCAATGAAGATGGCTCAATGCCATTCTCCACCTAAAAGGCTTGAGCGTGGTAGACCTGGGCCATGAGTGTACTTGGAAAATGGTTCATTTGACCTTTTCATTCTGTTGTATGTGAAAATCTTGGCTTAGTTCCCAATCCTATGGTAGTCAGCCATATTCATGAGTGATAGGGACCTTCACGATGGCAATTCCACATCCTTTGCTTACATTTCATTTTAGTTTTTATTTAGTTTGCATGTAAGCAGGTCACAGTCAGTGGCTGAGCCCTTCAAGGGAACTTGTTCTTTGCTCATGGCTGGAATCTGCCATTGACTCTAGGCACGACAAACTGGCAGGCCTTTAAAGGGACACAGTAATTCTTTATTTAAAAAGTACACTTCTTATTTGAGATAATTCCTGAATATTATTCTTTTTAAAGAATATCAAAGCTAATTCCATGCCTTCCAACTAAACTGAATTTTTAAGTGTGTGCGTATGTATCCATATGGCAGTGGACTCATTGTGTTCTGCTGGGTTTTTGTTGTTGCTGTCTTTTCTTTAGGGCATATCGGATTGCCATCCTATTTGTATCAAGCATGGCAGAAATATAATTTAATCTAACTGTCAGTTCCATTAGCCTGAGATGCTGGATTCAGGTGTCTCAAAATTGGCAGTAATGTCCTCTCCCTGATAGCCTTGATAGCTTCTGGCTTGGATGGAGAGGTACCTTAAATCCTACAGACAGTGACACTAGGCTAATAAAGCAGTGAACATACTCATCTCCTTTGTGGATCACGTGGAACTGTCCTTTCCTTGGACATTTTAAATTTTTGTGGGGTTGTGGTAGCATCTTCTGAATCTCCCTACCTTGCCCTTCTCCTTCCATAAATCTGTGTGTGTGACTTTGAAAAACTGGGAAGTTGTCTTTGTGCTACAGATCCAGGCATTGTCTATTTGCGTGTCAAAAAAGTAGTAACTGCATAAAAATTATATCATATTACAAGTGATAGAGCATTATAGATGAGGTGAGAACTGGTTTAGTGAGCTTACCAGCAAACAGGCCAGAAGATTCCAAGTTTGTTTTGGTTGATGTTGTTACAGGCTTTTTCCAAAACATTTATATGTTCAAAAATTAGTTTTTTGTACACCATGAAAACAAAAACAAAGCCTTTTCAACACTTCCACAGAGCTACTGTTTAGAGGCCTGATTTGAAGGCAAGTCTCCTCTTCATCGTCAAAAAGCTACTTGTCTTCTTCCCCAACTACTGACATTTGGAAACAAAGAGGCTTGAGTGTTACTCTGTCAACTGTAACAAAGCCAAAAACTTAATTGACTTGGTAGTCATCTTTCTGCCTGTGCCTTTCTTCAGTTTAACAGATGAGGATAGGCTTCATCACATTTTGATAAAATAAGCTTCAGGTCAGCTTTACTTGCAATCCTGTAAGTGACTCTCAGGACTCTGATGTCAGGGAACTCGTACCCAGTTTCTTTGGCTTGCTCCTGAGTTGCTGAATAGATTACAGCATGGTTTTATTGCATTTGGTGAATGCAAATGTGCCAGTAATTAGAAGCTTATCACTATTTCCCCTCCTTAGCAATTCACTAAGCATTTTTATATTACTTTCTTCTGTGGGTTAACATCTTTATATTCTTTACTAACGAGTTTATTATCAGACTGTATTATGTTTTAAAAAGTGTACTAGTGTGTGTATGCACATGCACCCCCAGAGTAAGTTTTGTGTCACAAATGAAGTAATCTAACCAGTTACACAGTGCTTTTTTAAAACTAGAGTCATAAATATTTCTTTACCAGACAAAACCAATGTTTCAGGGCAATAGACTTTATTTTGCATAGCGTCCTTCAAGCACATTGTGTCTCTCATGCGTTAAGAGGTAATTAACACACTTGCAAATTTAAAATACTCTAAAAGGTTTTAATTTGATGAAAATTCTAAACAACAGTATCAATATACATGCTCCTTAATTTACATGCATCATAAAGGTAAAAGGGCAATTACAGCTGTGCAGGTATTTACATTCTTGTGAATATTGGTTTGGTGAACTCTGAGTGAGGGGGATAGTTGGTATCTTTATTCAATGATTTTGAAAGACCAGCACTGTGATGATTCTTTTAAAAAACTACACATACATGTTTGGACTGTTGTTGGAGCAGTAGGAGGGACAAGGATTTTCGCCTGTTTTTTCTTTTTTTTTTAAATTGATATGGGACTAGCCAATCCCAGAACAGAAAGAGAGCTCTACTATGAAACCGAAATTAGAATAATGAATCTCATTATCATGGTGCAATAGCTATATTTTATTAAAATTTCACAATAGTACTGGTTCCTGGTGAAACACTCAAGCTGCCTGACAAACTCAGCAGACAGCTGCTCACAACCACGCACTTGACCTGTTCCAGCAGACAGTTCCTGTAAGACGCATCATTGTTTTGTGCAGTGTAAAGATTTTTGTTTTTTCCTTTGCTTGCATTTAAGGACAAAAGCAGGTCTGAATTGTGGTATTTTTCCTCTGCCTGCACTGTGCAGGTCTATCATACACAGGAGGGCAGCTTCTCTGGCCCCATGCAGTCTGCAGGCAGCCTGCTGGGTATCCCTGTTCTGGCCAGTTTGTAGTGCTGGATTTCACATCCCCACACAGGGTCGGAGTGACCTGAAGTGCTCCACAAAATTACATGTGGGATTACTGATACTATTAAGCAAGCAATGCTTCTTTGCCCCTCCCTTTTCAAGCCCCCTATTTACTGCACACACCTCCTTTTATTATGCACTGGTCCTTAATAAGAGCTTAAAAATGAAGTAAATTGCCATCATGGTTGTTTGATTTTTGTGATTCAAATGGATTTTACTGGCACTATAAGGACAGAATGTAGCTCAGACTACTTTAGAAGTACTAATAAAACAGTAAAGTTATCTGAAGAAACACCAGTTTCTTAGGAATGGCAGTCTGGCCTCCAACCACCTGGAAGCCTTGTAGCTACAGCAGTGGCTGGCAGCAGGGTTAGATGGAAGGAATGACCATTTCGCACACGCTGGGCCACTGGGCATCAGTAGGTTCTAATGTCAGATTTACGCCGTGATACGTATGGACACTTTGTTGGTTTTGGAGCAACCTTTGTAACTTTGCAGCTTTCAATACCTGTGCGAAGACTAAGCAGGAGTGCAGAGAAAAAGAGTGAGGTTAAAACGCAGAGAATACAAGTTCTGTCACATGAACAGCTAGATTGCTCCCATCCTGTTCCCGCCACTGGAAGCCAAGGGAGCTCTGTGATCCACAGAAATTCTTCATTTTTGTGTCATGTGTGAGTATAAACCCCACTTCATGACATACTATTCAGTTTTCTCTTCAAGATTTTTTTAAAAAAGGAAATACGATGAAAGACACGATAGTCCGTTCCAGAATGTTACAGAATTTTGCAATCTACGCATAAATGGCATGAGAGGGCCAACTCTCTACATACATAATTTATTACAAATTACTAACTGGTGAGACAAAAAAAGCAAATGCCATTGACAGTCATATTTGTGCCATCCTGTTAACTTTAATTTTACGTAGTTTGGAACCTTAATTTCTTACCTGTTTTTTTCTTTTTTCTAAGAGGTCATCATTATTTTACTGTGTCTTTCTATAGGATGGGGAAGGAAACTACTTTTTTTGCAGAGATTTGTAATATTAGCTGTAAGCTAATGCTGTTTTCCATAATTCTGATGCTCCATTCACATGGCTTGAAATATTCAGGTGTATTCTCATCTTTCAGAACGGGAGAACCCTGGAATATAAAGTTCTTCAATCTCCTAGGCTCAAGAAGGCAATTTAAGCTTCCCAGAACAACTTCAAGAGCAATGATAGCTACCAGTGTTATTAGAGTAGCGTATTTTTTCAGAAGATCAACTGTAATGACCTTCATAGCCTGGATTTAGATTCAGAGGTTGTTGACACAACCTTATTAACACAGAAAAATGTCTCCATCTTCACTTATAATATGCTGGGGACACATAATTTAACAAAACTATAATGCACAAATTCTGCAGTTACTAAGACAAAGAACGGCAGAGGAGATTAATTTCCACATAACAGTTCCACTGATAAGGAATGAAGATGTTCAAGTGTTCAGGAAAGCTGTGGGCATGGAATGATTAAAACTAACAGAAAAATATTCCAGTGAATAGAGTCAAAAAGCAGTTCTTTAATTTTTAAATTTGCACAGCAATAACAGAGTCAAATGAGCCTCTGAAATATTTTGGAAAATGTCACTTTGCAAACCTTGTAGATTGCTTAAGTGTTTATTAAAATGGACCAAAAGCCAAAATTCTCTGCGTAAAATAAATACTTTGTCTTTGCTAAGTAACAATATTTGTGAACAAAACATAAAACTATAATTTTCATGTGTCAAACACAGTAACATTTAAGATTAAATGTTGGAGTCAGACTTGGCATTTTTTTCATCTTCCTATTTACAAGCTTCTCATTAAGACCATTTACCTCACATTAGCTATCAAAATGACTAACATTTTTAAAGTTTGCTCCATGACTAAAATAAAAACAACAGAAATGTCCTTTTACCATAATTTAACAAAAAGCAGAACCATACTTTTATCATCTAGGAGAACATACTGTTATAAATACAGCTGTTTTTCATCTACAATTATATAAATACTAAGCATGCTGCCATTCACAAGGATTTTAATAGATGATTATATATAAGCAATATCATGATCTAGAAGAGGATGGCATGAGTTTTTATCTTTCATTTTTATTGTACTTATTTAGGACCTTCGTCTTCATCTGAAAATTGTGGAACAGACTTCTTTGCTACAACATTATCCAGTCGCTGTCCTTGCAGATAGGGGTTCACACTCTGAAAAAGTTTAAAATTATTTAAACTTATTAGACATAGTGAAATAGATAAAAGGTAACTAGGGTTAGTGAACATATTTGTGTATTTCTTATCTGTCAGATATTTGCAGACTTGGGAAAAAAAATTGCTTCCAGGGATTAAATCTAAAAGTCAATCAGTGTTTTGTTTGTAATTTTTTTTTTTTTTTTGTGCAAGAATTTAATTCAATCCACTGAAAGGAATACAAGTGAAGGAGGACTATCGAGAATACAGAACGATCTGAATTAAACACTAACTTTTTGCTCCACTCCTTTCCTCAGCTCAGCAGAGAAGCAGCAGCAGTTCTAACCCCCTAATTCTTGAGGCAGGACAGACTTGTTTGAGAAGTACAGGTAAGCTTTAGCTTAAATCACTAGCCCCTGATGGACATCGTGCTGGGGTGCAGATTAGAGATCACAATACCATTTTGACCAAAGCCTCTTCTTCAGCCTGTCTCCTCTCCAGGAAACCCCTCCTCATTTCCTCTCTTGATGCTGAGATAAAAAGCTGCTGGCAAAGAAGCAGAGCCAAACAAGGTTTTGGCATAGAAAATGGCTCTCATACCACTGCCGGAACAAGGGAATGCTGGAAAGAAGATTCCTGGAGAGGGTTTAACTTCACTTTGCACCATGAAAGCAGCACAACATGAGGCTGAAGATGAACAGATCCTGTCTCAAAACTGCTTGGAGATCATAGATGGAGTAACGTAGAAAGCCTATGCTTGAATTTTATCTATACCACTGGAATAAAATGTATTTACTGTATTTGCAAGTGGCAAGCAGTTTAGTGGAGTTTCAGTGTTAAGTATAATTTATACCTGCTTTCTGGCCTGTTACAGTGTCAGTGTAAGCAAAATTCAAGTATATATTGTCTCCTTCACACAGATACAGACAAAAATTCTAAGGTGAAGATATTTGATGGTAATAAAAATTGTTTGCCTAAGGACAAACTTCAGAGGAATGCGAATTTTCCAGTATCTCCCGATTCTTGTCAGGCTGTGTCACAGAAATTACTTTTCTTGAGATATTTCTGTGCTTCTTTCACCAAAACTTAAGAATTAAAAAAGAAAAAAAAAAAGGCATTCAGAATGGCCATGAAATATTTATTTTCAACTATCCCAAGTATTTGTGAGATCTCTGGAAAACATTTGGGGTTTATCTGTCTTCAGGTTTAAGCCTCTGGGTTTCTCCAGATTTGTGGATGCTATCATTAATACTTAGTCACAGCACAGAGCAGCCCTTTTGCTTACTTCTATTGGGTTTTGGGTGTTTTGCCTGCTGCAAGTGAAAACATAAAAATATTAAGAACCAGAAATGAATGTGGAAAAATCTTCGCAAATAAACTAACTCCAATGGTTTAAATTGTTAGAAATAAGACATATGTAAATGATTTGTTTGTGTTTGTTTAAAGAAGTTCTGTTTAATGTTAATTTAGTGAAATTCAACTGTTGCATAAACTTCTAGGAATTATTTGAAGTTTCCTACGAAGATTAATTGGTCTTTTTTTTGGAATGGTGCTTGCTTGCTACTTTTTGAAATAAAGTAGAAGAAAATGAGACTACATAAAATTCTGAATCCTTCTTAACCAGCAAAAGAAAACACAAAATAGAATGCAAAATACTTTGGCTGATTTGACTAAAGTATGTTTAATCCTATGCAGCTGTGTAGAATTCAAAGTAATTCAGGTTCCCGAGCACCTTCGTACACAGCTCCCAGCCCACAGCAACTTGGTGATCACAGAAGTGGTCCTGACACTTCTGGACTGGGCTGTCTGCAAGCATAGAATTTTTAAAAAGCGGAGAATTGCTAATTAAAATTAGACATCACTGTAAACATCCTCGTCTTGCACTGCAAGTGCTGCAAAAAAACTAACACAGCAGCAAATGGTGAATACATCCCTTTGCTGTACGTGCTGATTATGTGTATGCATGCTTGCACGTGTGCTTACATAGGTACATATAAATATATGAATATACACACATGCTTAGAGTATGTGGTTTTCTAGACTCCAGTAGTGCCTCTGTGACTGTTTCACTACAGCCCTGTATAGATACAACAGGGTTACTACGTACCCCGTTACACAGGACTTGTTTGAACCTCAGATGCGGACATTCCGATGCACAAGATCAGTCTGTTGCCAGATCCCAAAACTGTGCCTGTGCAGAAAGGCATGGAGGGGTAGCAGGGAGCACAAAAGGCAGGAGGGAAATCCAGTGGACTGATTGATTTCTAGAAAAACACACTCTGCTGCTGACAGTTCTAGGTTACCCTTCTGCTGATAAAGTGCAAATTCGGAATTGTTCATTAAAGCATTAGTAATCATTACAGTATTACTTTAAAATAATTTAAATTCTAATGGATTTAGCATTAAGTGACATGTCAGTGATAGGAAAATAAGTCTGCTGTAAAGCAATTCACCTTCAGAATTCTGGGCTACCCCTGGCCATGTAACTGTCAAGTGTCTCCAGCTAGTACTTCTAATTATGTATCCAGTTCTGTCAGTCACCTCATAGACAGAAAATGTTCTTTTTTTCTTTTTTTTTTCCTCATGTATATGTTGCATGAATTCCACTTTAACATGCTGTTCTAGCTATTAATAAATATTCTGCTGAACTATTTCCAGAGTAAATTCTACTTACTTAAAAATTAAAGTCAAGTCCCTACCCTTTTTTCCTTTTCAACTAACAAACTCAAAAATCAAATGTAAGCATGAGGCAGATACTAAGCTCGGGTCAGATCATTAACTTGTGGCTGAAGTGCCAACTGCCAGTGATGTCTGAATCAGGAAGAAATCAACTCATCTTCTCCCTTTATAGCAAAGACTTAAAAGCTTGAGAGTTAATAAATAAAGCATCTTCACATATGCTTGTTATTTTAAATTACGTTTACTTCATTTACAATAAACTGTGCTGTCATATTTTGAAAAGCTACTCTCTGGCAGAGAGCTAGACTTTTCCTTTTTGTAAAAATAATACACCAGCAGCAAAGCTAAAGACGTCGACTCTGCCTGAAAGTGATTTTTTTTTTTTAATAAAAGAAAGGCTGACACTCCCAAAAAAGAGAGAGTAGTGAGGCAGACTGTGCAGAATCCCCCTATGTGAATTGCCTTCCTTGTTTCAGGAGCAGAACAATGAGAACCCTTTCATCTTTTTCTTTTAAGCCAGTGGGACACAGAGATAGGAGTTTCATCTGAAGTATATCACATAAAGAACCACCTCTAGTGTTATTTACACCCAAAAATATATTCACACGCACAGATAGTGGTAATTAAATTTACTAATATGTTTAGCAGGAAATTTCGAATTCTGTTTTACAGATATTTAAATAATTTTAAATGGTTTTAAGCAAATAGAATCAATTTTAAATCAAGTTTTATAGTGTTCTACACTTTAATGCATCTTCTGAAAGTAAGAGGCTATTTAGAGAAATAAATCTTATACCCAGTGTTCAGTCCTGAAGCCAGCTATAGTAGTTTATCACAGAGACTCCCTGACTTTACACATAATCTAAAGTATAATACAAATGCATTAGACTAACTCTTCATTTCAATGATATAGTTTTAATTTTTATTAGGTCTCTAGATTATATAGGGGCTATAAAATATTCCAATAGTTACCCTCTTTCTCCTTTTTGGACCACCATTGATTTTCTCAAAGAGTAAGCTCTTGCTCTGGAAGGGAAAAAAAAACAACACAGCCATCAAATCCATTACATTTTTCTTTTAAAATACTACTTTTGCTGTTAAAAATTAGCAAGTCTAGAGAAGTGCATAGTTTTATGGGAGAAATAAACTAATAAAAATACAAATAAATATTTGTATGGTCCTGCTAACATTTGCAGTTCTTCAGGAGCAGTCACAGCCTTATCAACAATTTAAATGCCAGTAATTTTCCGCTATGTTATCCCCCATGTTCAGACAATAAGTGCTTCAAGTACATGCTGGTATAGTCTGGATGTTCCCCATCATGTGATACATGGTATAAATACATACATACCTTTTTTTTTTTTTTTTTTTTTTTTTTTTAAAGTGAAGAGGANNTTTTTTTTTTTTTAGAAAAGGCAGAAGGAAAAAGAAAAATAAGAATGAAAGGGAGAGGAAGCAGGAGTCCTGCCTCTGGTATATCTTTCTGTGCATTTGAGGTGACACAAGAACAGGAGCAAAAAATATTTGCTTTACAAGGGATTTTCTAATTCCTTTTAAAAACAGAAATAGGCGTCATTCCTACTGTTTTGTTGTCTTTGCTTATTCCCTTCCAGATATCAACACTTCCCAGTGCAAAGTTCTGCTGAAAGGAGTTCAGCGCCAACTCTTCCTTTGTTTAAGTAGTGCCCTCAATAAAGTTTCTAAAAACCATTTGGTCTATAACATTTTTAATGGCAAACCTTTTAAAAACTGCCAGAAACATCTTGGCAGAAGAGAAAGTTATGATGATGAGAAAAGAAAAAAGAAAGGAAAAACCAACACAAAAAACCCCCTCTGACCATAGTTTACATAAGTGCATCCACATATTGTTGTATTTCTTATAAGAAGTGAATTCTAATAAAGTCTGAAATAACACACACATGTTCAACACATTTTGTTTCAATTCTGCTTTATGAAGAAGACCAAAACCAAACCCTAACCTGAAAATGGAAGGAGAATTACATGTATAAAAGCAGAAGACTATATAAACAAGGCCATTAATTCTGCTATAAACAACTGACCTAACATTGATTATATAAACAGAAAGTGTAATTCTAGCACAAGACAAATCCACCAAACACTTCTAACTCTTTCTGCAGCCTTGATATGAGAAAAAACAAACATTTTCAAGTGTTACAATGAAACCTGCCAAAATTGTCTGTTTTGTACTTCTCGTGTTCATTAAACCTCAAATTCACAAGGCCTATCTCTTGTCCAACCTCAGTTATTATGTCTGAGCTGTTCCAAGAGGGAACAGAGATGAAGCTGGCCAAGGGGGACGTTCTTGGCTAGTCATTTATGCGAGCTCACTTCAGGAAAACTTAAACTTAACATTTTAAAGAAACTCTAGGATGCATGAATTATTCTCCTTAGGAAACAAAGCACCACCAAAGCCTCTCTTTGTAAAGTCTTTGACCTTATACTTTCATGAGAGGAAAAAGGGTGTTCCTGAAATAAAAAGAATTTCATGGACTACTGGAGCTAGCATTTCTGTCATTCTAAAAATTCCTTACAATTGAACTGTTCCTGCTCTAGGAAACCATATTTTGTTTAGTCTGTTTGGGAATGTTTTAAGACCCTAAGTACTGCTGTAGCATTATGTGGAGTACACAGCAAATATGGTTATGGAGCTTGAGCTAAGAACATATTTGTATGATAATAGCAATCCTGAAAATATGTTCCACTGCGTAATGGCCTGACCTCATCAGCCACCAAAATATGCCCATGAAGTGTTCATCCTTCACTGAGACATTGTTAGGAATGAAGGCACAGAGTTTCTTCAGTTAAAGATATACCTCATATACTGACAGGCTGCATGTGATTTGCTACTTTTCCCTCACTTCCTTTACATCCTCTTGGCTCCTTGGATTAGGGTACTACAAGTTGGGATTTGGGTGGAAAAAAATCAGGAGTTAAAGTGCTTTCAACCAACAAAATATATAAGTAGTTTTTAGATTTGTGTAAATTGTATATTGTAAATTATCTTTGTGCAAGTCTTTCTGGATGCCAACAACACTTCTTCAAACCATCTAAAGAGCCAATTTGCAAGATGCAAGACAGGCATACTCAGAAAGTATCTATGTTCTGTAAGGAAAAGCCTGAACTGGGGAAAAAACCCTGAAATCTTAGAAAATATAGTTGTACACAAGGATAGAAAACTCCAAAAGTCACTCATCCTACTATTTGCACTGTCCCCTCTATGTTTTCCACATATGAGGAGAGAGAAGGAGAGTATAAGCTGTGGATCTCACTCTATAAACAGAGTCTGTTCTTGAGACTTCTCACAGGTCAGCATATTGATATATGGGGAGTTGTCCCAAAGAAAAATTCTTCCCCTTTCTTCCCACTCCTAACCCAGTATATATTTATTATGATTTATGTATTTGTATCTGCAGATGCGTTAGCAGTATTTACAAATACTTAGCATCTACATAACCACACCCTTTGCTGCATGAGACAGCTTCTAGACTTGCTTGACCCTTATAAAATGTGTCTGTTATTCACAGGACACTGCAGAGGTCCCACAGCTTTGCAAGCATGACGGTCTGTCACCCAGACAAGCCAACCAACCTGTTTCTGTCCCGTTAGGACAAGCAGGTCCTTTTTTCCTGACCTGCTACTGTAATTTGGGTTTTTCAGTGGTTACACTACGGAATGCATGTTGGCTCCTGGAAAGGACAAGTCACTGGGAGCGGTAACACTTCCTCAACCACACAGTTGTAGGAAAAGGCTGGGGAGAAGCTCCCCCAAGAGCTGGGAGCACATGCCAGCCTCTGCGGGCCCAGGAGACGCTGGCTCCAAGGGCTGCAGCTGGTGGTGACAGCCCAGTGCCCTCACAGCTCACAGGAGTTCGTGGAAACACAGTCTGCAAGCACACAGCCATCACAGCCCCTGGGCATCTGGTCCTAGGCTCTTCAAAATGAGAAGCAGGAACAAACTATTGTGGGCAGAGGGAATTTTAGGTGCTGGGGGCACTGGGAAGATGAGGATGCACACAGTTACTGGCTGGGCAGCCCACAGCCAGCTGTGTTGGTCATTTACAACTTAATGCAGACAACAGTGAGTGCCCTAAAAGATCTGAGCTACTTCAGCTCTCTTTTATAAGGTTTCAAACAGCTAATTTTTAGAGTGCTTACCTGTTTTTTCCAGAGAAGTAAAAATAAAAACCCCAGTCACAAAAAGATACCACTGTATTTATATTTTTACCATGTGGTAATATGCAATTAGGAGATGATCAGGGCTATTCTCCTGGATCTCAGCAGAACATTTGTTCATACACATGACCAGCTGTTTCATCTCTAATTAAAAAGATCTGGAGTTGGCTAAGCTGCAGCTAGATATGATTACTGTTTAGTACCTAAGAGTGTTTTAATCCATACATGAGCAGCTTTTTCCCCTGAATGAGTAGTGATGGATGGAGATAAAAAAAAAGTCCAGGATTCAATAATGATTTACTACCATTTATTAAGTATATATGTTGCTGATGACAACACAGTATGTATGCTTGATTCTGAAATATTGCTATAGGCCAAAGATTTACAGAAGTGCTTTTGTAGTCTTCGGAATGGTATTATGAAAGTGAAGTACTTATGAATAATAAGAAAACTAACAGCCTTATCTGGCATAAATAAGAAAGTTCACCATCTGGTGTTTTTTAAATGAAAACCTTTGATGGTAATTACTTAGAATGCAACAAGTTTCCAAAATTTGGATTTTTGGCATGATTCTCACCAGAAATTTAGCACTCGCATAAGTAATTAAGACTATAAATCTTACACTGCTTTGAATATGAGGATGAATCATTGTCTCAAAATTACAGCAGGAGAAGAGACTGCCAAACATGTCCATTTATCGATATATGCTTACAGAGCACTGGTTTAGTGCAATCTTAAGTGAAGTGTTACAACAATGTAAAATGAGATTTCATTATTTGCTCTACAAGCATAAATTATGATCATTGTTATTGTTTTCCTGGCGCCTGAAAATGGATTTGGGATTGGACATTTTAACTGATGTAATCCAAGATTAAGTGGCAGAGCTTTCTTTGGAGCCTCTAGCCTCCAGAAACAGTCTAGCTGCAGTTATTAAAGTCCTTGTATGCTCAGAGCAAGATTTTTGGCCTTAGTGTAGCTCACTGTGTTTATTATATGCGATGTGTCAAATAGGTTTTCAGTATAATACACTGCATATCCTGAGTAAAGGAAGAAGCAGCATCAAGTCCTGTAAAATCCTTAAGGCAGAGAGGATTCCTTAAAGCAAGTTGTCTGATTGTAGATTTTTTTAAGGTGTTTTAAGCTGCTGCACTCCATGTATCTGCATTTTCTTTCTATTTTTTATATAAGTAGCTGAACAGTGAATAGTCACTGAACCTGGATATTCTTTCAGATTAGGGCCATCTTACATTTTGAAATCTTAAGATCTGCACTAATTTTGGCTACATGTTCACTGTAGTTTGCAATGTGGTTTTTTGCATTTATCAAGCACATACATAGCTGTCATGCTTTGGACAGGTAATAGAACAAGGATTTCTACTTTCTATTTTTCTGGGGTGTTTATCAATCACAGCACTATTTATATTTTTCAGGGCAAGTTCACCTTTTTTGAGAAGTTTCCCTTAGGTTGATAATTTTCCCAGCATTAAGGACAATATTGTCCTCGTGGTTTCGTAGCATCCTATGCAGCAGCCAATACCCAGTTTCACATGCAACAAAAATAAACAAAAAGCATGTACTCACCCACTTGCCCCTGTTAGGATAGTCATGCTCTGGATCAAAAAGGTGTTGGTGCAGTTGGTATTCCCTGCTGAACTCTGCTGTGTCTGGGGTGTTTTCTAGACACCCATCATCAACTGCAAAAGAAAGCACTGAGTGCTCAGTAACTTTGAAACACACAATATGTGCCGCACTAGTCAGCAAGCTTTTTAAACGCAATCATGCAATTAAAAAAAAAATAACTGCATGACTAGAAAATACCAGGCTTTTTTTCTTCTGAAATGAGTTTGTCAGAATGTATTTATTTTTTAAAAAAAACAAACCCTCACAACTTAATGAAACTTCAAAACTGAAGACATTTATTTTCCAAGCTCTTCCCCTCCTTTATGATTTTCTTTTAATTACTGCACTTGATTTTACCTGAATCCTGTTCTGATTGAGAAGGGATAGTATTTTCTTTTTTAAACACTCACAGGTAGTTTTAGAAATTGGTAAGGCAATACTTTTGAAGGTCATGATAAAACAGTGCTGTGAGAAAAGACAGAATTTCTTTCACTGAGTAGCTCTTCCTGGAGCTCCATTTCTGGTTTGCTAGTTTGTTCAAATTGGCTGAAAATCATTTCTGCATCATAAGATATCATAAAAATGCTATGCAGCAGAAGTTTTATGATGAAGACATTTCAGTAGATTGGTAACTAATCTGATTGGTCCAGAAACCTCCTTTAACTGCAATGGATGGCTTTGTAGACAGTGTCACACCAAGATAATATCCTTTTAAAAATCAACTTATGGTCTTTTTACCAAAATAAGTCATCTTTAGCTTAAGCAAAGTTTCAGCAACTTGAGGCCAGAGTAGCTTTTTGCATAGAGTCTGCTCGTGGAGCTCCCCCTGCTTTGCTGGCATGGGGAGCTTGCAGTGCAAGTTCCTCTCAGACACACCCAAGGAGATCCTACCAGCCAGGGCACGATGCTGGGCATTCAAACAGCTACATCTGCCAGAACACAGGCACTCCAGAGCACACACCTGTGGACTTTCCCTTCTGTCCTTGTGTGTCATCATGTAAAAAGGTTTGCAGATGAATGATCTTTTTCCCTTAGATGTGGGAAACAGTAAAGACTTGACTTAAAATTGAGTTGATTCAATGACCTGAGGAGGTTATTCCGAGTCCAACAGATCCAGCTTTCTCTCTTTTCTCCTTGGGATGGGGAAGAAAATAAAATTGCCAATAGAAAACTGGGAGAAACTTCATACTGAATAAGTAAGCCAGAAACCATTAAAACACTTAAAAATCATTTCAGTCTCAGCAGGGACAAGGTTGTATCAAGAGAGAAACAAGGTGACAACAGAAGTGTGGTAGACCTCAGTGCATTTGTGCCCTTTGGTAGAAAACACAAACGGCAGCTGGACGTACGGGTGTCCTCTATAACTGCTAATCCAGAAGTCTTCCACTCAAGTGCTCCAGGTTTATGTATTCCTGCTGTGGAATGTGCATATGTAGACAGTGACTGGAAAAATTGTTTTCCATTAAGCAAATCCACAGACCTGATTGAGGAAGGCCTCTGGTAATTTGTATGCATAATACAGTCACCACTTGAATTTCCATTTAAGGCCCTGAAAAACATTTTACTCTAATCCTAGTAGATACTATCTTCACTCACAGCATACCTATGACAGAGCCATTTATCTGAGCAGGCAGCACTTCCCTAAAAATTCCCTCCTCTGTTCAGATCTGACTGTATTAGCTCAGCTAACAACTTTTATTTCACCTAAGAAAGAAAAATTGAAGGGATTTTCAAAGGCATTTCCCTGGATGCCATGTTTTTAATTTATTTATCCAATCACAAACAGAAGTCTAATGGGCAAGCATGGAAGAGAAAAAGTCTGTGTGTGTGCTTGTGTGTGTGAGAAAATCTAAACTCATCATTTGCAACTTGTCAGACAACAGCTATAGTGAACAAACTGGAAGATGAGGTATCATTTCAGAAGAGATGCAGGCATCATCACCAAATGGGCTGTAATAGAAAACAGTAAGGGAAGACTATTTGAAATTTTGTCAAATTTTTGAATGAAATGCAAAAACACTTCACAAAACTTTTCATAACAAATATTATTTTTTGATGAACTCTAAGCTAGTCAGAACATTTTTAAATAAGAATACAGACAACTGTTCTGCATTATCCAAATAACATAAAAGAAGACTAAACAGAAAACATTTTGAAAGGATGTCTTAGCTCACAAATAAAAAATGAGAGAAAAATAGAGTGCTCATTCCCAGTTCCAGTTCCCAAGGCAGCCAATGGGTGTTTTACTACTGCTTTCAGTACTGGAAGTCATTCCTTGGCTCAAACAACAGGAAAAAGATCCATTCTTTCAGGGTGTGTGTATATCATGCACATGCAGGGCTGCTTTAGTGACCCCTCAGCACCAGCCGCCGCGGGGCTCGGTACCCGCGCGGTTGCAGGCTGAGGGACGCGCTGTGTGTCCTGGGCACCGCTCCGGCCCTCCGAGGCTGCGCTGCCCCTCTGCCAGAGCCAGCCTGCAAGCAGTGCCTTGGGGTACATCCACGCAGCTCTCCATTTCTTGGCACACATACACCCTCAGTGAGCTATAAAGACGCATGTGCTGGAGCCAAGGTATCTTAAATATTGACTCACGGTCTGGGTTGGAGATCAGGGCAGACAGTTTCATTCCTCTTGGCACAATGAAAGTCTCTAAAATAAGGGTAAATCTCATCTGTACAGAATAACTTTTTTCAGGGGCCAACTTAAAAATGAACTCTCTCGGGAACATGATGCTCTCGTAAAACTCACTATCTTCTACTCTGAGGTCAAGATGATTTCTTCCACATGACCTTCTCCAGCATCATATAGCAATACAGAAGGTGCACATATTAATAATAATAATAATAATAAAAAGCTCATCTGAAACACTAAAACACCCAATTTCTCAACAGTTCTCCTTGGGGTAGAGAATGAAAAAACCCCTCATTTCTGATCAAGGGTTGTACAGTGCTGAAAGACAGGAAGATGTACAGTGAAGATGGAGGTACAAAGGCTACAGCTGAACTACCTGTTTTTCCAATAGGGCAGGGATTTGGAGGGTCAGGATATCCTTGATCTTCACTGAAATCCTTTGGTACGTTATCTCCTGTCAGCTCAGCCACGATGTTTGGGATATTGCCATAAGGACCCAAATGCTGGAGACCCTCATGCGCACCACCTAGAAAAGACAATTTACTTTTTACAAGATTAAAAGTATCAGTACTTTAGCTGGTACAAGTAATCTAGCTTTCAATTTAAAATACAATATCTCTCTCTCTATATATCATTGTTTTAGAGACAAATCCAAGTTTAGCTTTCAAGCGTCTCTTTTAGAAACATAACCATGTGACCTAAATCCAGTAACTTAGATAATTAAAAATGAAAGTAGGAAACAAAATCGGCCACATATTATTAATCTTAGGGTTGTTTTTTCCTTAACTATGAAAGTTTTAGGCAAGAAAATGCAAAGAAAAAGAAACATGAGACAATAATGAAACCTGGTACATTTAAAGCACAATCATTTTCAGTCACTGAAACTATTACTGTTCATTATAGCAACTAACAATAGAAGATATGGCAAGACAGCATCATGGCAGGAAGACAGAGTTAATGACACTGTAGAAAGAAATACTACCTGCACAGCCTAGAAATACATTAATAAATTAAGTCCCAAGAGGACTTAAGGTATTAAGGTCCTTGGGGACCCAGGGTATTCTAGCAAATTTGGTTGTGTACACCTAGAAAACTTATTTTTAAATCAAACCAATTCATAAATGTAAATTTGCATTTCCTGTTGTAATGATGAAAAGTGGTGAAGAGTCCCTGACGTTGATGGGAATTCTTGCTCACATATACCTCCACAGTAGTCAACGTGTCACAAAGCATCCCGGTCAGTGACTTCACACTTTTCCATACAAGATTACCTTTTCCCTGTGGGACCCAGAGCACCAACACTGCAGGGTTACAGCAGCAGCGTGCAGCAGGTTTTGTAACACAGTGGCAGAGGACACAGTGATGGGCCTGCTGCTCTTGGGCAGCTGCACCCAAACCTGGTGTGCTGTGGCCTTCTCCCACACGCCTCAGCTGGATGCCTTGCCTTTGACAGGTAGGGTCTTCCACTAAAGATCTGGCAACCAAGCTCAGGCCATTCTCTCTCTCTCTACAAATAATTATCTGTCCCAGATCATTTCTGCATGCCTTACTGGCCAAATGCATCCACAGGCTAAACCCCAGCTGCTTGTGGAGTTTTTAAAATACTATTGTACCCTATTCTTTTGAATTTCAGACAAATAAAAAGTTAGTTTCAAGCATGTTCTTTTTCCCTGACAAAGACAGCCACCACACACACTGCAGTAACTGAGATGGTTGTGTGACAGCAAAGCAATATTTTTTTAAACCCTATATAATGAGGGATAACAACATACAGTCAACATATAAATTCTACTAACAATGAACTGAGAGGAAAAGGAATTTGAACAATTGGAAAATATGAGTTAAAGAGTGAACGCAGATACAACTGCTTGGGTAAATAGCAAAATCACCATATTATCATCAAATAGTCTTATTTTCAATTTAAATATTTTTCATAGATCCAGAAGACGTGAATAAAGCCTCTGAACATGAAAGTTGCTCCAAAAGAATCATTGAAGTACTCCTGTCCCAAATTACAAATAAACATTACCAGCCTATATCATCTTTTATACAGCCAAACATTGTAAGCTAACATAATCACTTGCAAAAATTGCTACCAGAAGGCAGTCAAACACAAAATACAAATTTTGTATTAATTTCTACCTTTAGAAGTGGCAGTTGAGGCAAATTTTGCAATTAATTTTGCAAATGATCAGTTGGATGTTGACATTATAGTACCAGAAGCAAGTTAGTCTGTAAGCACATATATTTCCATTTTATTTGCACAATGGACTAAAATCTAATCAATGTGCTAATTTTCCCCCTCAAGTACAAGCCTCTTATTCTGTAATGCAGTGTTGCAGAAAAGTTTTACGGATACATAACAAACATAAAACTACCCCTATAGAAAAACTGCATCTCTGTTATGTGGGGGTTCTGCTTGTAGCTGACCATGAGACCTGGCACTAAAACCAGAATAGCATTATACCCACTCTGACCTTTATTAGACATTCACAGTCCACAGAAAGAGGATGCTTATAACACAATAATGTTATGGTGATGAGGTTAAAAAAATGTATAACATACATTTAATCTAATGTAATTTAATATAATGTCTAATGCATAGCATAAAATACTCCTTTTGTCCCGAGTTCCTGTACATGAAGATTGATTACATATATGTAGTTAAAAGCATCAGGTTATGATTCTGCTGTAAACTACGGAACCACATAATCAATACGTGTTTGAACATCCTGTATACAACGTGGTTCACCGTGGGACAATCCATCAGATAGAAGCCTATCTGTGCTTGCATGTGGTGCAGACCTCTTGGCACCAAAGCTCCATCCATAAAGAAAACAGAGGTACTTAGCAGGCTCCAGTGTGCTATATATACATGTAAGTTTAAACCGGCTGCCAAGAATTCCCTTGACTGAGTACAAACCAATCTTTTTATATTAATTTAAAGGATTGTTTCCTTTAGGTATAAATGTCCAGGATCATTGGAGGGTTTTTCCTTTCTTTCCAAAAGAGTTGCAGACAATAGCACCTGCTCTGGTGCCATAATTTAACACACTTGAGTGATTTAATAGCATCAGCAAAGCTCATTCCTTATAAACTCTGATAAATAGTGCACTCAGCAAAGACTACAATAATAAAAATGAAATGCTATGAATATACGAAGTAGGGTTATTATGTACAGTAACTCTCATTACCTGCATTAGTTTTGGTATTATAACATTACTGATTTGAAGAAACAAATTAGGATTAAATACACTGCAGCTACCAAGTCAAAATATTGTGACACAAACATATATAGTCAGCTACAAAAATAGCATGAGATCAGTTTCTTGAACCTTGAGGCAGAGTCTGAAAGAAAAAGACAAGGCAACTAAATATCAAGAAACTTTTCATAATTTCCTATCCAGAGGAACCATGAGAGACACCATTGTTAAATTATTCGAACCTGGACTATAAAAAATCCAGAACAGTACAGACAAGACCCTTGTACTGGGAAAGGATGAGCTAGATAAATCTATGTTTGTTCCATATGCCCTTATTTATATGAACAGGCTTTTCTGTGCCACGTACTAGAAAAAAAATCACTCCAAAACAATCAGCTCCCTTTCACGTGCAGAATTTCTGTGAGCATTTATTATTAGGTATTTTACATTCCTACAGGATAAACCAGAAGTTTAGGTCTCTTGGGCTAAGACCATTGTCCTAAGTAAGCTCTGAATTTCATTTAAAATATATGCATATATATAGTCATCTAGCACTAGTCTTGAACTGTTGCAGGGCAGAAAACAAAAAAAGAACAATGCCTCTCACTGTTATTGTAATTCTGGAGAAGTATCTTATCAGCTCATCAGCTGCTGGTATCCTTTCAATTAGAGATCCTTGGAATGATTAAAAGTTTAAAGTGTGTACATTTCAGCTCATTTCTTTGTAAGAGCAATACTGTCTGTATGGGTGTCCCACCTATGCAGACAACATAACCACTCCATTCTTGGAAGGAAAAAAAAAAGGAAAAGAAACACAAAGAGCAACAAATTTCTTGCAAGTATTGAATATATCCTTGATCAAACACATCCAACGGAAATGCTGTTAGTCCACTGAAGTTTTAGCTACTGCTAGCCATCCATTGGTAGTGTAAAGCATAGTGGGAACAAATCTGTGGAGAGCAATCCTCCATATCAAACAGGCAGTGCTGCCCCCCAGGAGAGTCAGTTTAAGAAAGTCAATGAGAACGAATTTTCAGAAATGAAATATTATTGCGGAACATTTAAAGCTAAATAGGACAAATTTGCCTTTCAGTCTCATTGAAACCATTTCCCATGTCACAGTGAAGACAGAGTTACCCCAATTACATATTCAGAAAAGAGGTAGTCTGGCCAATCTCAGCAAGGAGATACAAAATAGGAAGGATCATGAGTATGTGTTGTGAATAAATAAATCCCAAATCCCAAGTCAAAGCCCTTTACTTAGAGAGTCATCCTAGATGCCTCAGCCAGAGTGTCCAAGCCCCTCACAGATTCACAGGGGAATCTTCTCCCTGAGCAAAAATCACGTCTCTTATCTTGACCTGTACAAACTCCAAGCAAACATGAGCTGCAAGAGAAGCCTGGTATACCTTATCCCATTTGCCCAAGGTTCCCGAGGGAGCAAACAGATATTAATCAGAGATGCAATACCATACTTCCTACTTTGCAAAATCTTTTGTTAATCGGACTATTTGTTCTTATCACTGGAAAAAATCTTTAAGATTGTTTACAGTGGCTCCTTGACGAATCAGAGAAATATCTTTTTCCTTTCACAGTGACAGCTTCCCATACTATCCTGCACTTTTATCCCTAGTCATCTTGCCATAGCTACATTTGTTGTGCCACTGTCACATTCAAAAGGAACATCTCCCTAATCGAAGGCAGGTTTGACAGAATGCTTCCCAGTGCTCTTATATGTTAAACATCCATCCACTAACTTACTTCTTCTTTTCCTTTATTATCTGCAGGACTACCTACCATGTAAACTCTCAAAAAATCCTGAATGCAAAAAATGTGTTTACATTTTCCTAACCCTTTCTAACACTTCTAAAGGCTTTACTGCCCCAATGGCATTTGTGCTGTGCCTCTTCAGCTAGCTTCATCCTAGAGAGTCCTATCCTGGTTGCTGAAATTGATTAAGCCCAGGAAGTGAGAAGAACTGAGAAAAATTATAAAGTATCACATTTTGTCTATTCCACAGAAGCCGCTAAACAAGAGAATAGGGAAGGAGAAAAAGCATAGGAAAACAAAGAATGGAAAAATGCAAACCTAGCCAACTTCCTTAACCATTCAAGAGCATGCCTCGGGAAACTCAAAAACACCACAGCTACACATGCTCAGGCATCCCAGATTCCAGAGTCAGCTTGTCTTCTTAATGACACAAAGTTCCTTAAAACCATAAAGACTAATTTTCTATTTCTCTGCAGAAGGACAGTTTTTTCTAAAGCCTTAAGCATACACATCACACAATTACTGACCTTGCTTTCAGCAAATAATTCAATTTGATCCAATATTTTAATTACAAACAGTACAAATATTTAAGATATGAAAGGCTGTTATTGTGAAATGGTTAGGACCAAAGTAATGCCCATGCCTCTCACAATAAATTTATAACAGTAGCTTATATGTAATTATTATTCAAATTGTATACACAATAAAAAAATCCAGCAGCCCGCTTCCTGGAAAAGTGGAAAAAAAGCAATCTCTTATGCCTGCCTTGGTTGAACAGTCCTCTAATGGACTATACTAACTTGTCCTTCAGCTGAGCAGTGGCTTTTGCACTTCACCATATGGATGAGCTGACCCTTCTTACAAACCCAGTGCATCCTGCAGCACACAGCCACGGGCCCCTGTGCCACTCTGCCTTGCAGCCACCACACACCAGCACAGTGAAGGGAAAGCACAGCCAGCAAACTGCACCCTCCCGTCACTGCCCCAGCACAACCTCGCTGCTGACCACATGTGCAGCACGTGGCTCTGGGAAACAGGGCAACTACAGGAAAACAGTGACCTCCTTTATCCCACGAGGGATGGGACACTATTTCAATCCTATAAATGTAAATATGCCAACAAAAGACTGGAACACTTTATTCACTGGCATTGACACCAGCTGCATGACAAGTCCAAATACTCCATCAGTGTCAACACATTCAGAGAAAAATACTCCTTTCATTCCTGTAATGTGAAGCCTGGATGTACCAGAAACATCCAGAACATCCATGTTTTGTCTCTACTGCGTCACTGAACTTCAGAAAATTTTTGTGTTCATTTCCCCATTCATATTCATTCAATTCCATTTTCCATGCAGATGGCTCAAAGTCCCAGCAGGTTTAAAACCTTCCCATGCCTGTCTGACAGCTGCTACCAGGCAGATTTCCCAACTGCCCCAAACGACCTCCTCATGAGCATTCCCAGTGCGGAGCTACAAGGCTCCAGCCTCTGCCTTGGTGACCAATAGTACCTCAGAACTCCAAAAGCAGAGGCCTTTCCATGCAAAACTGCCCCAGTCAAGATGAGGCTTCTTTTGCACTTGGATAAAAGCACTGGCACAGAATGAAGGTGCAACAGAATGGGGAGATGAAGAGCCCTGGCGGGTAAGACCAGGCCCAATGCTGCTCTTTGGTGCCGCAAAAGGGACTCAGATCAGCCAACTTGATGTACTAAAGCATCCCAAGGGGAAGGACCAGCTTCTTCAGCTGACAACATTCTTCTTCTCTTTCATCCCTGCAGCTGAGAGCACTGCTGAGCGCACACACCATGACAAGCACAGGGAGAAAAGCTCTGGAAACCTTTGGAGAGTGCCAGAGATCCTACCTCCTGGCACAACATCAAAATCAAGAAGAGTAAGAGTCTATTCTTTGTCTAGATTTATAAAATAGCTCTTCATAGGACCAAATAAAAGTATTTTCTTACTGCAAGTTAATTTAAAATTCAGGTGGGAGCATGGGAAATACAGCTGACTTTGAGAACAAATGAAGAAAGGTATAAATCCTAGCATGCTGACAGAATATGCAGAGTTGGAAGGGATCCACAGGGATCATCAAGTCCAACTCCTGGCTCTGCACAGGACACCCCAAGAGTCACACCATGTGCCTGAGAGCACTGTCCAAGAGCTTCTTGAACTCTGTGACCACTGCCCTGGGGAGCCTGTTCCAGTGCCCAACCACCCTCTGGGTGAAGAACCTTTCCCTAATATCCAACCTATTGACAACCTCAGGCCATTCCCCTGGGCCCTGTCACTGCTCACCACAGAGGCAAAATCAGAACCTCTCCCTCCTCTTTCCCCCATGAGGAAGTTTTACTGCAATGAGGTCTCCTCTTGGTCTCCTCGTGAGAGACAAACAGGGAAAAAAATCTTTGAAAACAAGAGCTCACCATAATTTGGCCAACCTTCACTGATAGATTTTTTAAAATACTTTGGGACCATATTCCAATGGTAGATGGAATTTTACTGATTCATATTAAATTTCTCTATACCGTCTGCCAATACTAGAAAACATACTTACTATAAAGCATCATGGAAGGAAGAAGCTATCATATTCCCTCTCCTCTTCAGGTTTCTTACCTCTCCTACTGGATTTTTACCTCTACTAACGTGCAAAAAAATAATTGTGGCTACAAATTCCATTCTAATTGATTAATTATTTTTAGGTACATGACAATCTACTTAATTCTAAATCTCTACCAACATGCCATCTTTCTTTCCCGAAAGCTGCTTGAGATGAGACTCTTTCTCCTTAGGTGGCATCTTTTAAAGATGACTTTATGAATAGCAGCAGTAGTCTGTACCACATAACAGTGATTAGCAGGAGGTTCTGAGAGTTGGAGTAATTTTATCTTCTTGGTTCCTCAGCAGAGGTATGTGATGCCTGCACACCCTCCTGCAATCACGAGAATGTTTCAAGAAAAGGTTTCAAAGCCACAAATCTAAATAGGTTCGTCAGTCAGATCCACCTGCAAATAACAGAGATCTAGAGAGAAACAGGGATCAATACTCTTTTCTTCTTGTGTTCTCCACTGACTGACTTCTCTGACAAGCACACTAGATTTGTGAATTTCCCGTGCATGTTCCCAGCCACACTGAGAACACAGGAGTAGCACCTGCACCCCTCCTGCAGCTCTGGGGCATTGAGGAAGGGCAGTTCCCAAAATTCAGTCCTGGCAGAGCTCATAATGGTAACAGCTACTGCCTTTGCTGGATCCTGCCCTTGCTCCTCAAGAGGAGAAGTTGTGAAACACATTGAGGCAACCTGGCATGACCTCCACACAGCAGCACAAACGCCAGCTTGGCTTTCTTATTATTCACTGCTGGTCATGGCTTATAAATTCATATGGAATCAAGGATATTACAGGCCAAATTTTCAAAGATTTTTCCTTCATAAAAATAAAGCCACACCACCTCATCATTTTGTTGTTTGTGGAGTCAGAGGTATAAACATTTGACGTGCAATTTCTTCATAGACGTGTGCCATATCACTCAGATAAAGAAAACCCACTGTAAGCCACTGCTGTCATTTGTCACTGTCATTTGTCACTGTCATTAGCTTTTAAATTCAGAAATTAGCATTCGAAGGCACCTCTCTTATGACATGCATCACTGCCTGATACTCAAATTCTGGTTACACTTAACACTACAATTTGTGGAATAAAAGGCAAAGAAAATAGGTGTTTTTAGTCAAATCTGTACAAATCAATATATTTACATATTAATGTATAAAAAACTGTAGGTTTCCCACTTTCATTTCATCTTAAAAATTTGAGATGTCCATATTAAATTTTGAAATCATATTTTCTGGGCTATTTAGATAATTTGAAAAAAAAAACAAAATAAACCCAAAACCACAACAACAAACAAAACCTGAAAACAGAGCCTAGTAGAGCGATGTTGGGGTTTGAGTTTGTTTGTTAAATGTCAGGCCCATAACACAGAGCTTGATTAAAGTCGTGTGTGCTTCAGCAAAACAGTCCCAATGTAAATGCAACTTTATTTTTTAACCGCAGCAGGACTTTCTCTACAGAACAGGCAGAATAACCCAAGCCCCAGATGATTGTGTGGACTCTGCACTAAGCAGAGAGCACAAAGCAGCCCCCATCAGCCTCCCTGGCTGTGGGAGGTCTGCCCCAGCTGCTCCCCTCGCCTGCTGGCACAGAGCACCTAAACTGGAGCAAAGAGGGTGCAGCCATCACACTGCCGTGTTTGCTGAACCCCAGGTATCACACAATAGCCACCTGCCAAGGGTTATTACTTCTAGGCACCCAAGAAGGTCCAAGCATAGCACACATCAGCCCGAAAGTGAGCGAGTGCAAAGGTCATTCCTGCACCGGTTTCACTCCGTGAATTGATCAGCAAAACTTTCTGCAGCTTTCTAATAGAAAGATTTTGCTGTTCTTGCAGGAAACAAGTACCTGTCTTGCAGGTATGATACAGGACAGACAGCGAAGTAATACAGTGATTTGTTTTCTTATTAATAAAATGTAAACAAAATAGACACTATTAACACGCATGAGTAATCTGCATAATTTTGTGGACAGTATACACTCTACAGTTTGAGGCAGAGTGTTATTTGTACAGAGTCCGTGCTGACAAGCCATTAATTACCAGTTGTTAGTAGACATATTTGCATAATGTTCCAGACTCTCTCGAATTTTATCATCTCAATCTGACAAACAGTAACTACAGTTTTCTAAAACAATAAACATGTACTTATTTCCTTTCAAAATAATCAAATAAACCCCAGCCTGTTTCCAGTAGCTATGAGTCGTCTCTGAGGGAGAATCAAAAGCCTCCCTAAGAGGCATCGTATTTTTTATATTTCCTTATACCTACAAACAATCACAATTTAAGAGACATCATTTAATGTTGTCACTGAGGTTGACAGCATTATGCCTCTTCTGCAGAATGAAAACTTCAGACTCTGGGCTGTCATGCCAGCACCTTTACCAACAATCATTTCATTTGAAGTGGTTTTAAGAAATAAAACCAACTAAATCAAACACAAACAAACAAACCACACAAGAGGCTTTCTGTTGTATTGAATTTATGGCAGGCAATGGTACTTGCAAAAGGAAAACGGGACTTCATATTTCCAATTATGAAGTTAAGTGCTATAAACTGCTCAAGATGAGCTACTGGTGCCCCCGTGTGTTTAAGTGAGATTTTTACTGTTCTCCTCTTTAGGGTGTAACAGGCCTGAAATTTACATTATACACTTACTCCCTTCCACTCCTCGAGAAAAAGGAAAACAACTGATAACCAAACAATAACAAACAAAAAACCCCACCTTAAATATTGGCACAAAATTGTAAGCATGCAAGGAAAGAAAAAAACAAGTGTGATCTCTTACTCCATAAATGCCCTGCCAGACAGAAAAATTAACTTTTATGTTTTTGAAATGTTGAATGCATTTCTTTATTTTATTCTTTTTTTCTCTTTTAACACAGATGCAGCCCCCTTCTTAGCTGTAAAAAGCTTGAATATAGCCTAGTAAGGCTTGCATACTATTTTAGTGATAAGCTGAACAGTAAGTACAGAAACACAGCTACACAGCCAAAAACTCCTATTTTGCTTTTCTATATTTTCCACTCGTTTTATAGATGCTGCTAAGTGACTCCAATATAGCTTTCTGACAAGATGAGTTAACAAGGAGAGTGAATACTATTAGAGAAATTAGAGTAGTTAATATGAGTTTATCACTTTTAGGAATCAGGGGGCCCACAGAAAGAGAAATCTATTAAGTGGCCAGCAAAAACCAGCTGCTCCCAAGGGCCCCCTTTCAGGTGCTAAAAACATTTTCAGTCGAGGCTCATCATGCAGGATCTGTCTGGCTCCCGCCATGCTGCCACGCCGTGCACCATCCGCTGGCTGCGGTACACGAGCACAGGGAATCAGGCAGCAAATTCCCATTCCTGGGACATATTGGTCCTATTCCACTTAACTAGCAGAGCCCTAGCAAAGGAAGAGAGCTCACACTGCCTCTGCACCTCCCTGAACTTCACAATAATTTCGCAGTAGATTAAACTTTCTATCGTGCATTTTCTAGACACTACTCCTATTTTAGCAGCCTGACCTGAAGGAACAGTAAATTGACAAATGCAAAGTGAAGGAGAAGAAAAAGAAAAAAAAGCCATGTTTTTATAGATTTCAACACAAGAAAAGGCAGAAATTTCTTTCAATTAACAAGCTGTACATTTTTTTTTTTCTATCCATCTGCAAGAAAACTATCTGGTCACTTCAAAAAGAGAACATATGCTACTAAATGTATCTTCTGAAAAGTGTCCTTTCTTTAGTTTTCTCTGGTATAGAATATGTCTGTGACTGCACTTTGTACAGCCAAGTCAGCCCTAAACTTTTTTTGGGGGGGAAGGGATAGAGTGGGTGTGAAGGTAAGGATGGGAATGATCATGTATAGTTCCTTGCAACACATCCACCCTCTGGTTTTTAGCATTTTAAAGTCAAAATAGAATGATTAACACCAGAAAAAAATTTAGAAAGCTGAGATGGAAAATGAGCATAATCAGGAAATCTGCTTGTGAACTAACAGCAGTAATATTTTTGTTGTGTATTAAATTATTAAGCCCTTATTCATGGAAATAATAATAACATGGAAAATGTTATTATAATAATCACTCAAATTTGCAAACATTTCATTATAATCAGGTTGCTAGAGTAAACTTGTTTATATTATTACCTCTTTCTTCCCTTCCCCCTTAGTTTTCCTTTCTATTATCATGTAGAATTTTTTAAGCACTTGCACACGGAATTATTGGCCAGTGATAACAGTGTGAATATGTTATGGAAAGTCCATAGGTGAATTCTTCAGAATGTGAAACCTTGTACTGAAGTTATTTAAAAACATATGGACTTATTTTTTCAGAATGAAATGCAAGTTTTGATATTTTAGCTAGCCTATAATCCATGATCTATGTTTAAAAATAAACTCATGGTGAAAATTCACTGAATTATATGTACTTTTTTAAAGAAGCAGTATGAGAAAATATTGTGTTCAATGATGTAAGACCACAATAACCTTGAAACTGCAAACAACACTTTCTTAGGCTGAAGTTTCTAATCTGATACTTTTAGACATATCTATCTGTAGATAGACACATATCACCACAAGAAACCAAAGAAAGAGCAAGCGATTACTACCTGAAAAACTCACCACAGAATACTCCATAAAAAGCAACATTTGATACAAAGGCCTGATTTGTTTGTCTATTTCTACACTGATAGGCTTCACCTCACAAGACCATTTTGCTTTAGCAGAAATTTCTCAATAAGCTGTTAAATATCCATGGCAGGCTTGGGGAAAAAAAAAAAAAAAAAAAGAGTCATCCTCATCTGAGCAAGAGAGGAAAGTTAAATATGATAAATCAACTGGATTTATCACCTTTCAGTTTTACCCTGTTACGTACATAGATGGACTTCTTTAATTTAAAAAGAAAAAAGCAAAAAAAGGAAAACAAAAGTGTTTGTCCAACCTGCTGTTTGTGGAAGAATGTACAGACAAGGGGAAAACAAGCATTACTTCAGCCTCACAAACACTAGAAATCTTTTGATACTTATACAAAGAGATACATAGTCTGATTTTGCTAACACTGTAATTAGAAAGTAACAGCAAACAGCTGAGATTAAATATTTGTCAGAGATTCAGACTTGTTTAAATTTTCTAAGGTTTCTCTTTCTAAAAAAGTGTCTAGGGAAAAGAGAAAAATAGAGAGTAAAATTATTCACTTCTACCATCTGTCCCAATTTCTCTACGTATGAACATTCATAAAGGAGAAAAGGGTACAGACCAAATTATGCTCTTTAAACTTAATCTCTGTTACTTAAGTTTGCTGAAAACATGTGTCCATCAAAGTTTCTCTGGAAAATATATAAACTCAGGTCTGCAATTATCTGGTAGAAACGCCTATTCAGCTTTAATCCTCTCCTCAGCCTCCACTAAAGCAATTGTATCTGTTTGGCTAGGACAGTCGGTAGATCAGAATGAGGATAAAATGGAGAACATAGACTTATGGACTGTGGAGTCTTTCTGGACTGCATCAGACTGATTTAATTCTGAGAGGAAGGTTGCCCTGTTTTGATGTTCACACATAAACGATGATATTTGGAGTTTCATGCCTTGAACCTCTTGCTGTCATGCCAAAATTAAAGCTGGTTTGCTCAGTTAAAATAGCAACACACTGAAGCATTATCCCAATATTCTAACATTTGAAACAGATATTTCAGATGATTTACATAGCTGTAAAAGACTGATTCCAAGGAAAACTTACAGTGTGAGACCAGAGTATTGGCCAAAAAAAAAAAAAAACAAGCTGAGCCCCGAGCATTCATCCCTGCAACACAGTTTTGAGGTGCTACTTGTGGACACAGGGAGAGGAGCACCCCCAGTGTAAGGTTTATCCCCTTATCTCACACAGCACCACAAACACTTGACCTCTTCTGGTTTGCAAATGTTTCTAAAAATACATGAAATTTGGGCTCTATAGACCACATTTCTTTCATACGAAATATATATGCAATATATTTGTACACAATATTCAAGAATAATTTAGTAAACCCATTGTTTTGAGGCACTAGAGATCAGACAATGCCAAGGTAACGTAACTTTTTCTGCAAAGCCTGTACATTAAAAAAACCCACTACTTCTGCCAAAAACATTAAATTAAGGAAGGTGGAAGATGGATGGTGATTTTAAAACAAAGACCAAGCAACAACACGGTGAAGAAGTCTATGACTTTGAGCTCAGGATATTCTTTCTGCATCTATAAACAAAACATAAATTATTACCAAAGCATACTGATAAATTCATCATAACTCAAAATAGAAATTAGCTACCTTCAATGCTCTGTGGACCAACAAGATTCGTAGCTTGGTGTGCTGGGTATTCTACCCGGGGTCTGGCAATGCCCAGTTGCTCCATAACTCCATGGAGGAGCCTCTGAATATCTGCTTCAGTAACCCTGTCAGGTGTCCTAGGGCTGTGGCTAAAAGCTGAAGCCAATCCAAATGCCAGCAGAAATATCACGTTGCAAAGCAAAGTAGTTATCATAGTGGTAGCCACTTTCATCCTGTGAAAAAGAAAGGTACTGGTTATAAATCCTAATGGGGAGGGGAAAGTCCTATACACATGGTGGAAGTAACATCTGATCCCACTATTGGACTTCACAGTTTGCTACCACAGGTTCGAGGGGCAGCTGGAAGTCTCGCCAGCTGGAAACTGGGTGGGGGGAGCCAGGGAGGCAATAAGGTGGATACGTTCTTCTCTTCTAAAAGAAATATTAAGCAGCAAACCACAGAAGTCAATTCGTTGATTTGCATTTTCTCAAAACATTAATTAACAGTCACTGCAAACAAAATGAATCCACTTTTTCATTTGATGAGAATACGTCATCCACTACACCATCCACCCCTGCACCCCCTCCATGTTTATGATGCTATTTTATAAGGGTCTGGTCTAAAAGCCAAGAACTCTTCAGCCAGGAACTGTGTTTTCCAAGCTCTGTTCGTACACTGCCTGAAAAATCAATAATGAGAAACCGCTGAACAACCTGGATATATTTTGTTTGCACCTTAAGACAAAAGGCTTCCAACTTCATATGCACCGTCTTTCCCACCTGAAGCAAATAGGTTTCATTTGTTTCCTTGCATCCCTTTCGACAAATGGCTGCACAGAGTAATTTAATTAGGAAAAAAAACTCCAAAGCCAACAACAACAAGAAAACCACAACAAGCAAGTACCACTTACTGTCCTCTGAGAGGCTGAATTTTAATCAGAACGCTTGTTTTCTTAAAGCTCCTGTCCCCCTCACATCGGACACTAATCAAAATACATCACTTCCAGTCCCCTGGATAAACAAACCCCCCTCGAGTTCCCCTTGTCTTCCTTAACACACGCACAGCTGCCCGATTTCTTCACGCCAGACGGTTGAAGACGCTCCAATGCTCCAGCCTCCGGCGCAAGGCACCTGGAAACGCCTTTGAGGCAAAAATGGCTGAAATCTCCAATGCTGGGAATATTCCCCGCTACGCCTGTGCGCGGCTCCCCCCCTCCTCCCACCACCGCAGCCCCACCGCTCATCGGCCTCTGCAGCCGCCGTTCCCAGGGAAGAAATCCGCTTTCCACAGAACATTCCCGCTGCCCTCTGCCGCCCGCACGGCCGCGCCCCTGGACAGCTGGGCCGTGCTCCCTTGCCTCCTCCCGGCCCCAGGGCAGCTGGGCAGCAGCACGGAGCCCTCGGCCGGGAGCGCCCCGCTCACCTCCAGCTCCCAGCGCGGCTCTGCGGGTGCGGCGGCTCCGCGGCCGCGCATCCTCCGTGCGCAGCCGCGGCCTCTCGCCCCCCTTCCCCCGCGGCCGGGCGCTCCTGCGGCGCTTTGTCCCATGAAGACACAAAGCTCAGGTGGATATTCAAAACCTCCCTTTTTAACTTAACAGTCTAAAAATAAAACTGAAGGGTTTTGATGAAGCAACAGCTACAGAAGTAAGATACTACGTATTCCTGGGAGAGAATCCATCGTCCTGCTCTGATTTCCCTCTCCAGAATAATACGATCAATGGTTTACTTGTACGAGATGATAGCGTTACCTAATTGCAGGTTTACAGGGTAGCAACACGGCCGCCATCTCCCAGGACTTGCAGTTAAATGTCTCCAGATTGAGCAAATCTAGACACATCATCCAGAGCAGAGGTCACCACGAAGACAATGACAAAAGCATCCTGCTAAATGAAGTCTCTCATCTAACACAGCACTTGGCAAAACGGCAGCTTCTAAAGGTGATTTTATGCATCACACCTTCACTGCTACTGACACATGCTTCCCATTCTTACCCACAACACCAAGCAATCTTGTTAAAACATGCTCATGGCTGGCGCCCCGGTATTAGATTTTACATTAATGTAGCAAGAGTGAGGCAGGAGGTTTCCACCAGATCAACCAGCTGAACCCATTCAACTTGCAAGCTGGTGGATACAGAGGGAAGGAGGCAAGGAACAGAAAGAACTATTCTTTTGATTAACATATCCTTTTAAGAAGTTCAGAAGACTATTGGTGATAAACTATGTTGCACCATGCCTTTTGTGAGAATCACCAACGTGTATCTAAGATGAACAAAAAGGACAGCCAGAACAGATTTACTTCTGACTTCAGTATTTTCAGATTTACTAATTTTGCTGTCTACAGTCTGCATATAACACCATCATCTAACTTTCCAAGTCATTATTGGAAGAACAAGCTCAGAAAAGGGAAAAAACAATGGTTTTATTAAAACCAAAAGTATCCAGTGCTTCAGCGCTAACATTTTGCCAATAAGCAATTCACACATACAAAAAGCTAGTGAACGGTTTCAAGTGTTTACTCTTAAATAGTTTTACAACTGATGACAGACAAACAGTTTTCATTCCAAGAGATGTAAACATTTGCTTGTGCAAATCAACCTTTAACACGCTATGGCTTCTTACATTTGTCTCTTGCAACACTTTCAGCATCTAAACCCAGCTTCTGCACCACTTAGTCAACATAATTCTATAGCTCTAAAAATAAGTTAAAACTCCCCTCTCATATTAAGATAAAACATTTATTACAACTGAAAACACTTGGTACCTACTGCAGAACACATCACTGGATGAAGTTTTAAGACTTTTCAATTATTGAATAAACTGCACATTTGTTTTCCATGTGTTCTAATAATTCTCCAGTGTGTGTGCACACATGAATTGTATTTTGACATTTACCTACTCAACAAGGAAAATATGCTCCCAATTTACTCCCAACAGAAATAAAAAACATTGTCTCAAAAGAAATAGAGCTCATATGAGGTCCAACTTAGTAGTATCAAGGGGTGCTACAATACACTTAAAACCAGAAAGTAAATAAATTTAACTACAAATACTCAGCATCAAAACACTTCCTTTCACGTCTGTTAAGTTTGTTTTAAATATCTGAGAAATTGTTTTTAAACTTGATACTTAATCTAAATACTGCAAGAACAGTATGGGAGATGCAGCATGTTTTTAGAAGCTGAGATAATCAAAACTTGAGATCTAACACAAACATTTGTAGAAACAGATTATTTTTGTTTTGTAAGTCAAATGAATTTAGTTGAACTGACTAGCATTTACAAAATTTTCAGTAAATGAAGAAAACTTCAACATAAAACAGATTGCTATTTGCACATCTTCACAACTCATTCATTTAAAACAAATGAAAAATTACAAATAATAAGAGCTAAAAAAAAAATCATATAAATTTAGATTTTTCCAAAGGTTAACCAAGTTACAAAGAACCCATTTAGCCATTACATTTGATCTTATAAGTCTACTGGCTTTGCAGTTGGTAGCAGTTTTACTTCAGATATTGGATTCTTTGGAGAGCCTCTGTAACGAACTCTTTCTTTCCCTGGAGCACTTCTTGCAATCATAGGTTTTTCTGGGGCAGCACCTGGAATATTTATATTTGCATTTACTTTCAAACTGGATTTAACCATTTCATGATTGGTTAGATCTTCTAGAACAGACTTTGATGGATGAACAGTTGCTTTTTGTTCATGGATTCCAACAGTTCTGACAGAAACATCAGGCTTGTCTGATGGATTTAATGGCCTGCAACATGATTTGGATGTTAAGTCTAGCTGCTTATGAGCTACAGAAACTTGGTCACGTGTGCTTTCACTCCTGCGTGGCAAAAGCAAGGAATTCTTTGAGGGCTTTTCTGTGCACGGGAATAGGGCAGAATCGTAGCTCAAAGATTTAACAAGTGGCGAACCAACACTGCCTGACTTAACCGTCTGAGAGCTTACAGGTTGTCTGTTAGCCTCCAAAAGGGAATTCATTCTTCTTACAGACTGTCTAACTGGAGTACGTTGAAACTTCAGAGGTGGTTTAGTTTTGCTTGCAGAATTTGGATCATTTAATGAAAGCTGGTTGAACCACTGTATGTAGTCAGAAACCTTTCCATGGTCAGAAACAGTCGATGTTTTAGTTAAAATTTTATCAGAATTTTCAGTTTTCAAGTATTGGTTGCCTATTTCATTTTGTGATTTAGACAACTGCGAAGTAGGAAGCTGTCCTGCCAAAGAAAGCTTAGCAGTACCCTCTTCCAAATTACAGCACTTTACCATACAGTTTTCAGCTGTTTGTGAGTGTATTAATTCTATTTCCTCTTTTCTTCCAGAGAAATCTAATTTGTGTAAGTCATCTTTTGTTGAACTGTTCTCAACAGTCAACTTATCTTCCTTGGCTAGTCCTTGCGGCATAGGAAGTTCTTTTACTGTTTTTGTATCTGGTTTTGGAACCTGAAGTTCAATCTCAATAGAAGTTTTGAAGTTTATTTTCTCCAAAACTTCAATTTCCTCTTTTTTCGATTGCTGTTTATCAGCAGCAGAAGATTGATTAAATTGGTGCAACAGTTCTCTGGCTTTTACATTTGCTAGATTTTCAGAAACTTCTTCCACTAACAATTCTTTCACTGAACTGAGCCCTGTGGGACATGGAGTTTCATTTAATATTTCACTTGCTACAACTGAGAGGGATGATTTTTTATCACCTATCAAATTGTGAAGATTACTCCCAGATGCAGAGAAGGCTTGCTTAACTTTCAGTAATGTTTCTGCAGTTGAATTACTTTTGTCTTCACAAAGCACAGATTCCAAATTGTTGTCTTGTTTGCTTACAGTTGCAGATTTGAATTCATCTGGAATAACTGGTGGTTTTCCAAATATCAAAACAGATTCTGAAGAGCTGACTCCCATTTCAGAGTGTCCAGGCAAAATTTGCTCATTCTTGCTGATCACCTGAGAATCTGTAACAGCAGGACTATTCCATGACATTCGGTGAACTACTTTATTGTGACATTTTGGAGTTAGCAAGTTTTCTTCTGACTTGCTTACATTCCTTGAACCTTAAAATAAATATCACAGTGTTTAAGAATAATTTATTGTGATTTTAATAATTATAGACAAAATTCTTACTAAAAAATAATTATCAAAGCAGCAGTGAATTTAAAGATGCCATTATGCCCTTAAATTTCAGAAATGTGAAAAAAGGTTATAATATTAAGTGAAATCATGCATCTCCTCTCACTTAACTAACAAAAGAGAACTACTAAAATACACTAGAAACACAACAAGCTTGCACTAAACCAATTCTTTTTCCCCAGAAGCCACTAACATACAAGTGACTTTTGACTTAGCTAGAAGCATACTTTTAATCCAATTGCTTTAATACTTTTATCCATAAAGTTGCTTTTGCAAAGTAAAAAAAAAAAGTTTTCCCCATCTAATATATTGGTTAGCCAATTACCTTTCTTAGGGAATTTTTCACTGACATATGGGCTGAAGAGTACATCTCTTTTTGCACATTCAGGTCTGCTTTCCAAACCTTGCTGACTTGCAAGACGCCTTCCAATATTTTCCGATCTATTGCCAGCTGCACATCCTGATACAGTATTCTTGAACAAACAAGAAGTGTTAATTGCTTTTATATAAACTAGTAATTTGGAATCTCATTTACAGAGGAAGCTGAAGGAAACTGCTGCACCAATCAGCCACAGCAGCCTTTTCTCGGCCATACTTCATCTTGCCTTGATTCTCTGTAGACCAGGTGGGCAACAGCCCCCCTGCAGTAAGGCAGACTTAACCCCACTCTGAACAGAGTGACTCTGTGCACAGGCTCTGCAAGGTCAGAAGCCCAGGAACTGTGAGACCCACTGATCACAAACGTGGTGGGTTGGTCCCAACAAGCAGACAAGCTCCCATCCAGCCACATGCTCACTTTCCCCATTCCCCAACAGGATGTGGGAGAGAATTGGAAAGGTGAAAAGGAAAAAGGGACACACACACACCAGAGATGAAAAAACCTAAACCACACATGATGCAAAGGCCATCACTTATAACAAGCAGACCAATTCTCAGCAAGCCCCTGAGCAGTGGCTACTTTCCATAAATTGCCAGTTTTACTGGCAAGCTTAACATTAGATGGCATGGAATTGCGCCTTGGTCAGTTCAGGTCAGCTGTTCTCTCTCAGCCTCTTGCCCCACGCAAGCCAAACACAGTACAAGACGATCAGTTACTGCTATGCAAATAAACCTCAAGCTTCTTGTACGTGGCAGCAAGCAGGTTCAGTTAAGACTGGGATCCCTCCATTACAAAATACGTCCTTCCTGCTACTGAAAAGCAGTGCCCAAAACTCTGGATTAAAATCTGCACTCTAACAAGAGGACTGGGTACTTACCATCTCTCTATTGCTCTTCCCCAAACCAAATTTCAAGCGTAAAGACCTACGAACCATTTCTTTTCGGCTTATCTTTGGAGAAAAACAACCCATCTTTCCTGATTCGGCCCTGAAGGACAAAAGGGAAGAACGGACGTAAACATAAAAGGTGGGCAGTGAAAACATCCTGATACTTATGTAGTTATTTCCTCCAGTTTTACTTATTTTATTGCCTTCTTGCTGACCTTTTTTAAATAGGCACAGGAAGCTACTATACCAGATCTTATTTTGTCTTGAGCTCCATTTCGCAACATCAGAAGATCTGGTGATTTTAGGATTACTGTAAAAATTTATCAAAACCAATAATTTTAGAGACAGATTGAGGTCATTATTCAAGGGATCTAGACCCATGTTCCCAATTTATCTTTAGGTTCTGAGAGTTAATTACCTGTACAGTTTTTTGCTTGCAAGTCTTTTACTTCTTCTATTCCCTGTACTGGACGCTTCATTTTCACCCGTGGTTGAAGGAGACAGCGAGGTTTGTGATGATTCAAGACACACACAAGGACTTGCTTCAAACTGAACTACAGGGACAAAATTATATTTATATGAACTTAAAATAGTCACATTTTTTCAGATAAAGACTTAACACAACAAAGAACAGGTTTTTAAATAGCACAATTATTTTGCTTATTTTGTGGAGTGCTGGCTTGAAATTACTTTGACTTTCACTTTAAAGCTAAACAAAGCTGTTGCCTGTAGCATCCATATAAGTGGCTGAATGCAATTAATTACATGCTGCAGATATCACTACCTCAAATAAGTTTCCACTTATCCACTGTTATCATCAGATCAGTGCCTCAAATTTAAGAGCTCAAGAGGAAAAATTAGACACAGTCTCATTATTATTTGCAGTGTGCTTTTTTTACATACCTAGCCTGAACAGTTAAAGCAACAATGAAGAAAAGAGTTGCTTTTTTTTTACTACTGGATATTTTATGAAATACATGCATCACTGCTATCTTTATAAAATGTCATTGCTTTGGTTTGCTTATCCATAGAAACAAGAATTTCATGGAGAACATGAAATGATTTAATAAAAATAGCACTAAGTTTTATAGCACTCATTTGAGGGGAAAAGAAAAAAATCAAGCAAAACAGCCAATCTAGAAATTTCCTGTCACTCTAACTTCAATTGGCAGCACATTAAAGAACCAAATAAAAATAAAACAGGATTTTCAGAATAGTCTGATGGCTGGAAGCACTCTAGTAGAATAAAGTGGTACTAAAGCATTGTCAAACGAAAGTAAAATTTTCTCAAGAGTTTTGAAATTTAGCATCTAGAGGAAAAACAAGAGGTAGTAGGACACAAGAAAGACGCTTTATAAAAGCAACAATTACATTTCACATAAAGCTAAGATCAGCTATTTAAGCATTGAGGAGACAGAAGGCAACTTTTAAAACGTTGGAAGCATGGGCAGTCTTCATGGATTTGTCCACCAAGAAAGAAACAGGAGTATAACCTGAGTGATACATAGGGAGTAAAAAGGATGAAAGGACATCAGGACTGCAAGTATGAGAGATTAATAGAACAGAAAACAAGAAAGAATCTGGCTTTTGCTCAGTCCATGTAACATGAGTCACCAATAAACATAAACATACACTATTTACCAAGATGGGGAAGCAGTGCAAGGAACACTTCAGCGATGAGCATCAATGACTGTCTAGCAAGAACAAAAGGCTCTACTCTTAAATTAAAAGCCACCAACAACCACTTCAAGTAGCAAGGAAAAAGTGATGGCACTGTACCTGATGCTGGTGTTGAGCTGCTGTTAAAAATGCTACTTGGTAAAAATTCAAAGGCAAAACTATGCTTAAAAGATCGTCTCTTCTTGCTGGACAAGCCCTGAGAGCAATCAGCTGGAAGTTTACGCTTGGTACTTGGAGTAAGAACCACTGGAGTCACTGATGAAAGGACTGAAATTAAGAAAACCAAATTTGCAGTAATAGCTTAAAAGTTGGATAGTTTATTAAAGTAAACGGTTGCCTTGGTTTTTTTCTAAAACTCTGAAAGAAAATTGTTGCAAAAGCTTAGCCAAAGTGCATGCATTTTGAACAGGCAAAGCAATCAGTATAGCTTAGGGTTTGGTTTTTTATTTTGTTGGGTTTTTTGCAAGTTCAGACTACCAGAAAGGAAAATCCAAACCCACACATTAATAAAACAATATAGGTATTAGGAGGAAGTAAATGTATAGTCATCTTCAGTAATTTTTAGAGACAGTAAGTGTGAAAGAATTTTAGTCCTCGCAAATTCATTCCCAAGATGATAAAATGCTGCACTACTGCACTGAAGCCTCAGGGGTGCATTAGCTAAAAAGCACGAGTTTGGTTGTGTTATCCCCACAGAGCTAAACCACACAGCCAACTACTGCAGTGATTGTAGCTGCTCCAAGAGTTACAGTAGATGCAGTATCCTCAATAAATATGTATCTATATTCCATTTTAAACAATTTAAATTTAATCACTTCAACTAAGTTCTAATTCTTTAGTTAAAAACAATTGTTGAATATAGTTAACAAATCCAGAAGATACTGCATGGGCTTTACTTAGTACAAATACACCAATACCTACCGCTTCTGTCTTGTTGAGGTGTAGTGGAGGGTGTTCTGTTAGATTTAAATTTACTCAATGCTCCACTAACAATATCTGAAATGCAAGACACACCGAGCAATCAAATTTAAATGTGAAGCTTGTCTTGCTCTGTTTTCAACTCAAGTTTAACTTGTATTTTTTTCAGGGAGAAACAAAGCAAATCAGTTTAAATGGTTGGTATATGTACAGAAAATCATAGCCCAGATCTTCCCACCAACATAGTTTTTATTGCTTACACGATAGCTGAAAAATCTATTTTCCTTAAAATAAAAATTATTTTTAAAAACCAAACAAAAAACCCAACAAACAAACAAACAGCAGAGAAGTACAATACACAATAAACCATGCCATGGCTAACCATACAATCATACAGCCTTAATTTCAACTACTGTCAGGTTTAATACTCCAGGTACATGAGCCAAATAAGTGCCTATGTTTTTACAGCAATACATAAAAGATCACTTTGCAGTGGATTTGAATCAAGTCAAGCATACACTTTCCATAGTGTTTCCTCTACGAGAGTGCAGAACTGAGAATGTACCATTTGATTGTTCATATCTGGCAAAAAACCCCAACTCAACCCTACTGAAAACTGAAAAACCTCACTCCAAATCCCAGATCCAAAATAACAGAGCACACAGTATCCAATAATATCCAATTCAGATTTACACTTCAAAACACAAATTAGCTACTCTAATTCAAAACACACCTGCCATTTGCCTCCCTGCTTTCTCACGACCTGATTTATCAAAGTATAAATTAAAGTATCACTTCAAAATTAGCAAAAAGGAAAAAAAAAAAACAACCCAAAACCCCCCTTAAGCCTTCTGCAACAGGATCTGAAGCTGACTCAACAAAAAGACAGAATATTAATTTGGCTTCACAAATCCAAATAAAACCAAAATAGCTTCTTTACTAGACAACACACTAGAAAACTCTGAGTAAATATATAATAATGTGGTTACTGAAGTCTTATATAGATTTTGCAAATCAAACCCAACCAGTTTTGTAGACATCTGTTCTGCTTGTGGAAGAATCAAGTGCTTAGGATCAGACTACCTGAAATCTCAATTCTGTTTTTGGTTTTGAAAGTTTCCCAAAACATACCTACCCCCAACACTTCGGTGCCTCCTCCTCTTACATTCACTGGGAGATTCATTTTCACTGTCTTCGTGGCCCCACAGTGAGGGAGTAGATTGAAAGACATCAACACCTAACATTGAAGGAATCTTTTCCAAGATAAATTCTGGTACTTGTCCTGGAATAGTCGAGAAGTATTTTTTTTTTAATTATTCTTAAAAGTTGAAAAGAAAAGTTGTACACAGGTTGGTGCATCAAGACATGTTGATAAGCATTTATCATCTTACCGATTTCTGCTGCATGGTCAATAAGTGTTTCCACAACAGCAGCCTGCAGGCGAATTTTTTTTTCTGTACTAGCTGACATCTTTTCATTTTCATTTGAGTGCAAGAGGTTGGGAGCAAAAATCACTGCCAGATTACTGCTATCCATTCTGTTTTCACTGGATCTTAACAAGAAAAGGCTTTTTTTATTCAAATTATCAGAACATAAGCAGTGAAGAAAGAAAAGACCAAATAAGACAAATGCAGTTAAAAAAATAAAAATGGACTCATTCACTGGAATGCTTACGTAACAAGATTAATGTATAGATTTATGCATTCCAGGCCAGATAATTGCACAACTGTGTTACTGAAATCAAGAAGTTATGGATCCCCCTCAATTTTAGGGAATGCAAGGTATCAAATTACGGTAATTCTGCTTTACAAAGCTTGACCAAAGTCAAGTCTCCACTTAATGAAGTCTTCATAAAGAAAACCTTGGATTTATGAAATAAAAGACTGTGACTGAATTTAGTGAGTATCTGCAGATATGAAAGTTTAAAACTGCAAACCACTCACAGAAAGTTACAGCACTTGCCCGGACAGAAAAGTGGTTAAGGGAATTCGGAGCTGTTTACAAGCATGCCCTTTACACTGACCTTAAGGACACCGTTCTCAGAAAGTTGAAAAAGTATCTCAAAGCTGCAATTGCTCCGTCAGCCATCAAACAGGACAGCAACACGGTTGCAGTTTTCTTCTCATTTCCAAGCTGCTGAGCTTTGAAAAGGCCTTCCTGCAGGTGAGGTGGAAGGATGGGTTCTGGCAGCTCTCTAAAGAACTGTTTGAGAAGCCCTGCAACATCACATGGCAGCGCAGCTGAGAGGCAGTTTTCACCTTGATCCAGTTTACTCTGAAATTTTTCATAAGAAACATGATTTAAAGTCTTCAACATATTGTCAGATTTCTAAATTTAGGCAGTAATGCTCTAGCCCATGTCACAACAGTCACATCTTCCCCACTGTTAGTTTCAGCCTCGTCATGTTCTACCCAACTACATTATCTACAATGAGACAGACAAGGTTGTCAGACCACGTGTGTTAATTTACAGGTTTCCTTTCTTCCCTCCACCAGGAGAAGATTGCTAAACAAATATCCTCATAGCATCCAGTGTGCACAATTGCTAATGAGTTTGTTCAATCCCAAACTATTCTCATCACCTGGAAGGCAAAATATTTAAAAGAAAAAAAAAACAGAAGCCTGTCAGTTTCTCGACTAGATCTCCTATCATTTCTAAAGGAGGCAATGTTACCCTTCTACTTCCAGTATTAAAACTTGAATATGACTGAAAAGAGTCCAAAAATTAAAACATGCTCAAGTGAAATGCAGCTTATTAAGAAAAAAAAGAGCAGCTTTAGAGAATACCTTCAAAGCTTTTAAGCGAACAAGAGATCCAGACTTTCTGAAGAGTCCTTCAGTATGAACGTGTTCTTCCAAATATTCACAAGTATCAATGAGAAAGCTGAGAAAAGAACAGTAACATACTTCTGATGCTTAGAATAAAGCTTGGGTTTTTTCCAGAAAAAATATTTCACCATTTGTTGTAAAACTTAATATATAGAATAATTTCCCCCAATGACAAGAAGTTTAAAGAGTTACAACTGAATGAGAGCTGTGGGTCTGAATTCCCCATCTAACTTCTGCATCCTTCCTTTCCCAGCTGGAACTATTCTTATATCCCCCAGAAGCTCTAGCAGGCACGGAACATATATTACATTCCTTCTTCTGACAAGGGTTCAATGCTATAAAGAGAGCAAAGTAAGCATAAAATTTAAAAATACATAGTTAATTTACCTTGGAATATAACCATATTCTGGCACAAGTGATTGTGGCAACGCATGAAAAGATACTCCAAAGATTTTACCCTGAAATACAAAATTCAAATAATGTCATTGGAAAGCTGATATAATTATTGACTACATATTACGAAAAAGCACACATTCCACAAGTAGACATAAAAAACAAAGTCTTTCAGATAAGACAGATAAGAGGTATTGTCTGGAAAAGCAGTCATCTCTAGAGATCTACACCTATGCTGATTCTAGTTACAGGTAACACCCTAGACGATTGTGAAAGACTAGAAAAGTTTTCTGCAGTATGATTTACACTTTTTATTTTATAAATAGAAGTTAGTTTTCTTAGAGGACTTACAAATAAGTAAGGATATTAACCAGATTGTTTTGGAATCTCACCAGAGCTTTTCAAATTGACTAGATCTCATTTTTCTTAAAAATCAACACAAGACAATTGAAATAACTTTAAAAAAAATTTTTATTCATCTCAGACACTCAAAATTGCTCTTTTGGGAAGGATTAAACTCAACAGAACCATCTAGAAAACTGTTCTGAACATCGTATTTAGAATTTGTACTTAAAAAACTTATTGCTAATGCCTTACAGCAAGACATTAGAGTATGATACATATTAGAAAATAAGCAAATCTCATCAGTCATTACTACCGATGCTCACCTACAGCATTTTCTACATGTTTTTTTGAGGTTGCTGCACAGTCGTGTCAGTTATAAAGGCCCACATTTCTGTGTAACGACTTGTACTTTTATTTTTTTTTTTAATTCATATTTATGGAACGTGCAAGCCAGTCCCTCTCCCAAGCAGAAGAGGACTGGGATCATGCCCAACTTGTTCTTAGAGATAAATGCAAACTCTTACTCATTCATAGCTGAAATTCAACGTGCTGTCCATGTTAGGAAAACAGTTAATCAGTAACTAACCCATTAGACTGCAATCTAATCTGTCCTACAGAAAACAAACATAACACAGTCAGGAAAGAGAAGCAACACATCTGTGATTGTGTTCCAGGTTGCTACTAAGACTACAAAAAAAAAAAATAACTCCAAGAAAGAATGTCTTTTCCATATGTAAAAGATTATATACTAGAGAATTCCAGTGACTTGTAAGTCAACATTTAAAATTCCTAAATGATATGCTCCCTTCACTAGGTTTTGTTTGAAGTATCAGAAGTTGTGATTTATTTCTTATTTAATAAATAATAAAATTATGTCTGTTCCCTCACAGCAGAAACAAGACATCCCTTGGCAAAACAAATGTTATTCTGTAGCTTTTCCTACCTTGCTCAGGAGTTATTTAAGTACACATTTTCTTCCTTGCATACAATTTAAGCACTACAGACAGCAACATAAATGTCTTTTATCAAGACATACATATGTCGTTCACAGTTCTTATTACCTTCCCTTCAAATGGAAAAAAAAGGAAAAGTCTAGAACCGTATGTTTGATATTGACAAGGGGAAGAAAACGAATTCTAACTTTACTCTTGCTTTCTCCCTTTCCCAACAACCCAACTCAAGCACTTCCCAGCTTTGGCTTTATGTCGACCATGGATTACTGCAGCATTGTGTAACATCTTCTCAGCCTTACAGAGAGCTCAGTCTGAGGATGCTCAGGTCTGTGCCACACCAGTTGCACAGAGATCTTGTTTAGGACTTGACAGTGGTCCACACTTCTTAAATGAAATACTTCATACCCAAAGATCAGTGCTCTGAAATGGACCTCAGTGCTGGCATCCATTATAATACTTCAGTCTTAAATAAGAGTCCTGAGACAGAAAACACTTTTTTCCTTCATCAAATTCAAAATAAGTATTTAAGATGATGGGACAGATTTCCTTCCCGGACCACTAGCAAATCAAGGCCAGAGCTGTGTGTGCCAAAATACTTAGTCATGCCTTATACTCAGAAACGATGCAAATAAAGCCCTGTAAACAAAACAAAACAATCTAAGAAATCAAGTAAAAGACACAGAGCTTTCAGAAACAACACCGTAGCTATATTCCAAGAAACAATACAGCTACTAAGATTTGAATTGCGGAGTGAGTGACATCAATCACAGTGAAGCATAAAAAGCTCTTGCGGGTGTTTCAGTGGCCAGCAAGTCCACGGACAAAAGAGGAACACGTCCCCTTCGCCATCTGGCCTGCCTGGCAATGCGAGTCCCAAACTGCCGGGGGCATCCAGCGCCACCGAGCCATCGCCTTCCCGAATCACAACAGGGCTACATAATGGCCCCCTGGAGCACTTGCGAGCTGAAGGAGAGGGGGAAAAAGCTCTTTTCCCCATTGCAGGAGGTGAACGCCATGCTAGGGGCCGGCGGGAGCCGCTGCATTACGGGAACAGCACTGCTGCCGGAACCAGCGCTCCCGGCGACAGGACCAGCCCCCGGCCCCGTGTGAGCTTTGGCTCTGCCCGGCCCGGGAACCCGGAGCCCTCCGAGCTCCCCCTCCCCGCTCACCTCCGCCGCCGCCGCTCCCGGCGCCTTGGCCGCCGCCAGGCAGCTCCCGCTCTTCACCTTGATCCCGTACGAAGCCCGGAGCTCCTCCAACACCGCCAGCCGCACCAGCCTCCGCCTCTGCTCCGCCATCCCTGCACCCCCCCTACCTTCTCTCTGTCTGTCTCTGTCTCTGTCTCTCTCTCTCTCTCTCCCCAAGCGCAGCCCGGCCCCGCCGCCCCTCAGACCCCGCTCGGCGCCATCGCGGCCCCGCTCAGCGCCCGGCTCAAACCCAGCGCGCGGCCCCGCCCACGCCTCTCATTGGGCCGCTTGCCGTTCGAAATCAGGCCCCGGCCGCCCAACGGCCACGCGAGGCTGCCCTGCCGCGCCTGCCTGCGTGCGCCGCCTCTTAGCCTACCCAGCCAAGGCCCCCGCCGGCGATCGCGCTGGCTGCCTAAGGGCAGGAGGGTGGAGCAGTGGGAGCGCTCTCATCACCCAATCCTCACATCTGCCTCATCCCCCAATCCTCACATCTTCCTCATCCCTCCATCCCATATCCCCTCATCCCATAATCCTCACATCTCCCTTATCCCCCCAGTCCCATATCCCCTCGTCCCGCCATGCCATATCCCCTCGTCCCCACAGGTGTCGGGCCAGTGGTGCCGAATCTGGGGATGGTTTAGTTGGTTGGTTCCTTGGAAGCAAGTTTCTCTTTCTCCGAAAACAAGTTTCAAATACAAACAGCTGCCCCCCGCAGTTTTGTGGGTAAACCGGACTCTTCCACCGTACCTGATGGGCAGGGTGTTGCGTATCGGCACAGAAAAAAAGACCGAGGTTCTGCCCACCTGCTTCTGTCAGTGACGTTGCTTTTCCCTGCATTACCTGGGCTCTGTGCGGGTCTTCCCGAGGTCATCCGTCATTTCCATGATTTTCTACTGACAAAGCCACACTCCGCAATTTAAGTGGCACTTGAACCATTAGCACCAAGGTTGCTTGTACTTTCTAAATTAGGGTTCTCTTGCCTGTTCCGTACGGTGAACTGAGACACCTCCTCCAGCAGGGTCATTCTGGGCTCTGCCCTCTGTTATTATAGAAAGAACTGTTTCTTTTTTTTTTCTTTTCTTTTTTTTTTTAATTTTCTATTCCGAAGTAACTCTTCAAGTGCCAACAACATTATAGTTAACCAAATGCAGTCAGGCTGTGTAGTCAGAAAAAAGCACTGTACCAAAAATAGGCTTTCCAGCTTTTCCTTTATAAATATTCTTTTACTAGTTCTAAAGCGAGTCTTACTTCACGGACAGAAAGACAAAGATTACCACAGAGCTGAGACACAGAATGTTAGCAAGGTCATTACAGTGCTCTGAACATGTACGGACACAAAAGCAAGAGAATAAAAAGAGAATAGCTAGAATTCTTCCAAATGTCAGCCAAATGTAAGCAGAAGAAAACCCTCTAACAAATTATAAAGAAGAAAGACTTAGCAGCAGTAATAAAAAGCAGATCAGATACGAATTTTTTTAAGTAAATCCGTGTGATTTTGATTATAGAGGTCAAAATCATGTCATTGTACAAAAGTAATATGCCTCTAAATGGGGTTTTAGTGTAACTTTACTGTGAGTATTATTATCTGTCCTGGCATTGAAATGGCATGAAAATACAAAATTTCAAACCCTAAAATATCACTAAATTTCTTTAAATAATGAGAAAAATAAAAGTAAAGGAATCAAGTAAATAGCTATCATAAAATTGAATTTAAACAATCTCTATTCTAACTTAGTTTTTTGTAGTAATTATGAATTACACAAGAGGGAGCTGTGATTGGATAAATATATCAGAACTTTTCATGTCAAGTATTTTCTGTTCAGTATTCACCTAAGAAGAAATACGTTATGATAGTATGTGCTGCATTTTTTTACTTAAAAAAAGTGGGTAATTTTTTTTACCTTTTTCAGGAGATATTTAAAGTGACAGTATTATCCAAATTTTGTCAACACCATTTGTCAAATATTTTAATATTCTTTAGGTGACTATTTTAGCATGTTTCTGTTTTATTTGTGGGTAGAGACTGAAACAGGAAAAATTACTTTGCGAATAAGAACTATAGTTTTGGAACCAGTTGTAGCATCCCAACTCAAATCTATTACACTCTTTTGAAATTGAGTTAGGAAAAATAAACAGCTATTTGGCATCTTTCCCCCTGTCTTCCTTCTGCCCTGAATTGTCTCAGAATTGACATGCCAAGCTCCTGGCATTTTAAATAGTTCTAATTTTATGCAGCTATGGGTGAAATCATGTCCTGAGTGAAGTAAATTACATCATTCTCTTTCATCATGAGGAGGGCCAGGCGTACACTCCTTTTTGCTTGTTATGCATAAATGTTTGCATACACACACAGACACTTTTTTTCATTATTCATATGTAGGTATTTGTTTACATTTTGGAAGAAAAAACCAAAACATGAGCACCTACATTTAGCATGGTATTTTGTGAATTTTGGAAGCTACTACAGAAATGACAGCTTTGAAAGAGAAGTCAAATGCATACTAATACTCTCATTTCAGTAACCACTCAGAACAGTTAGTGGTCAAACCAACCAGAAAATCAGCCAGAGGAAGCAAAACCAAGCTACTCCAAAGAGCAGGGTAACATGTAGAGTATGAAAAACGGACCTTACTCCAAAGTAACCTTCCCTGAGCAAACTCAGAACTCGGTGGGGGGAAGCGTAAGTATCCCTCATTCTAGCAGTACAAGGACTTCTTTCGTCTTACTTCTTCAACAGATGAGCTGATGGAAGAAAGACCATAAGGGCAGATTGTGAAACATAAAGAACATGTGGGGAGAAAGCCAGGCCATGCCATTCAGGAGAAACTCTGGGAAGTAGCTGCACAAGAGACGTTCACGCACTGATGTCCTCAGAGTCTGACTGCTAGTACAGTTCATTCTGAACATCCTTACTCATTCTTGTCTCTTCCTGGCTTTCTCTCTTAATGAGGAATTATTTATTCCAATTCCCAGTTGTCATCTTTTCATGTTGTTAAACCTGCACTTATGTTGGTTATGTTCATTTTCCATCTTCTACTTGCCCTGCTGCTTTATCTTGTTTTCAGTAAGGAATTTTGCCCAAGACTGAAAGTGCTGAGAGGTAACCAGTCTTATGCAATGATGTCTCTACTTCTAACAATTCTGAATTATGTCAGAAGTAAAACAATCTGGACACCTGAATATCATCAACATTTAAGGTTAATTATATGACTAACTTGATGAAAACTGTTTCCAGATGAAGAAGATTGTAAGGAAAAGCATTTAAAGTGTGTTTGAAGTAAGAAAATAAGGTTAGGGAGAATTTCCTCTGAACCATGGTTTGAGAATAGAATACTTCTATTTAACCTATGTTTTATTTGGGTTATGAATTTGTCTCAATTTACCCTCCTGTTATTTCAGTTTTTTTAAGAGACTATAGCAGAAAACCAGATACAACAATCTTACAACTTTAGTATTAATTGTATAAGTTGTTAATTCTACATCTGAACTTGCTCCATATACAGATTTCTTGGGGACAGATTATGAAAGCTGAGTCATTCGGCTTTGAATATTCCACATTACAAATCATCAGTATTATGTCTGAAATATTCTAAAACTTTTTGGGTTTTTTGAAAAGTATTAATTGAATTTGTTTTTTACATTCACTAGTGCTATAGTCAAATAAGTTTTTCCAATGAGATTTTGGAACAGCTCTCAAAGTATAGCAGTATACAGCATACCTTTCTTCCCAGGGTCACAAGTCCTGCCAGCAAACCTGCTCCAGCTTGGGCTTCTCCTTCCATGGGGCCACGGATCCTGCCAGGAGCGTGCTGCAGTGTGGACTTCCACCTCCTTCAGCCATCCACCAGCTCTGGCATGGGGTCCTTCATCAGCTGGAGGTGATCTGTTCCATCATGGACAGCAGCAGCAGATGGACAGCCTGCCTCACCATGGTCTTCACATGGGCTACCACGAGATTCCAGTGCCTGGAGCACCTCCTCCCCCGCTTCTTCACTGCCCGTGGTGTCTGTGGAGCTGTTTCCTTTACATATTCTCAATCTTGTCTCCAGCTACTGCTCTGCAGCAGTTTTTTCACCCATTTTAAATATGTTATCCCAGAGGTGTTACAGCTGTCGCTGATGGGCTCAGCGAGAGGCAGGTCCATCTTGGAGGTGGCTGGCGTTGGTTCTGTCAGGCACAGGGGAAGTTTCTAGCAGCTTCTCACAGAAACCGTCATTGTAGCCCCCCTGCTGCCAAAACCCTGCCATGCAAACCCAGTAGAGGTTTCCTCTCTGAAGAGGTATGTTTTTGATCCATTGAAGCAATCATGCTGAGGATGCATTATTGAGACAATGCATTCATTCTGAAGACCTATGGTTCTAGAGTTTAACGGTTAATAAAACTTCCTTGGGAGAAAATAAAAGCTTCAGACTGGTATAATTCTGCACATGGATAGGAAATTAAAATTCCTCTTATACTACTCCACATTTATAGAATATGTGAGATCAGAAGTGCTTAAAAAACTATATATAGGGTTTAGTTCACCTGCTGAAATCCTCAGTCAGTTGCTAGCACAAAGGCATTGACTTGGTCAGACCCCTAGGCAAAAAGTTAGATGAGACACTAAACATCACGTCTTGTGTCACAAACTTGTCACAAGTTTTCCAGAAGGATAAGATGCCTTATTTATTTATTTACTTATTTATGGCAACATATAAATTTTCACAGATTGTCATAGAGTTTAAAGAAATAACTTACATTCTCTAGTTTAACCCTGTTGTATATCACAATTCAGCAATTTATGTACTAAGGGTAACAACTGATTGTTAGACATTTTTTTCTAATGGGAGAATTATGTGTGTTTGATTCTTTTTGGCACAAAAAAGTGAATATTACATTGCTTGGCAAAGTCTGTAACTGTTATGAAATTGTATAAAAGATAGATTTAAACCTCTCCTCCAGCTGATAATAAAGCAAGAATCTGAAACTCCATTTTATAGTCTACCCAGTCGTACAGACTTACTTTGAGGAAACTTGTCAGATCATTACTGGAGCAAGGTTTAGAATAAGGAATTAATTTCTAGATTTCGGACAGCCTTTGGTATGAGGTAAAACAAAGGAAAAATGCCTCTTCTTCTGGCACATCATTTGGTTAGATTCCTATTTGAGATGCCTCAAGAATATAAAAATCAAAGAACAGGAAATTTGGAAGTTTAGATATTCTAGTCCTGGGTGGAAGGTGAGTGGGGGTTTTAAAGCTGCTATTTTGGACTTGTGTCTGCAGTGGGATCTCAGGTGGAATGCAGCTGCCCAAGTCTTCTATGAAGCACCCAATGCTTTAGTCAGACACACCGTAGCATGTCTGAAGTAGGAGCTGTGCTGAAGCCTTTAGAAGTTTAACTTCAGGCCCAAACTTGATGTTTTTTCTCTTCTGACTTTTGATCTCTCCCTTTTAATCGGTGTGGGAAGGAGAGATGGTAAAGCAAGCAGCGTATGGGAAATTAAAATGAGAACAAAAGTCTGTCCAAATTATGCAACAAGGATCATTATGCTATAAAATTGCTCTTCAAATGTGGCTGTCATTGAGAGGTGTTAAGATTTCAACAGTTATTTTCTCGATGAAGACTTAATTTCTTGCATAAAAAGGTTTTTAAGCTTAAAGCAATGCCTACACAATTAGTGTCCTTTGGTTTTTTGAATGTTTGAAGGGTGCTAAAGGATTTAAATGTTACAGAAGTATTGTTCATCACTACAGATCAGTTGTACCAAAGTACTGTCACAATAGCCTTAGAATTTTAACAAATTACAAATGTAATGCTTTGCTAGGTAGAATGATCACTAGACCATTTTGCAATGGAATGTGTGTAGTTTTAGGAACTCAGTGCAGGCTTGGGGGTCGTGCTGCTGTATCTAGGGCTAGAGCTGGGTTGGGCAAAAACAAGCAGTAACTAAATTTCTTCTGCCAATTGTAAAAAGAGCTTTACTGAGAAACAGCAGAGAACGGAAGCCACAGACTCCCTTTCTTTAAATCCATTCTCTGTTTCTCTTATGCCATGGATTTTCATGAGGCAGAAATAGGCAGTTTAAATATACCAACAGGGAGAGTATTTGAAGAAATAAAATCTGTACGTAAAATTGTTTCGTTTCATAGACTGTACAGTGAGGTACATGTCACTGGAGGGCTCTACTGTGCATATCTAAGTGCATTCCTTGGCCTTGGAACAGCAACCTGGTGTGTGGTTTTGAGCTAATTTACTTTGAAGAGCATATGTAGGGTTTCCTTCCTTAGTTTTCCCCCTAGTCATCCTTTACTCATCAGTTACACAATAGTTCACTGTGAGGTTGTTATGATACCCCAGTGCTCGTCTTTGGAGTTGCTTTAATCTAATTTCTTTATATAAATTCACTTGTTTGTCTTTCCTCCAGTAGAAAAGATACTTGCATAGGAAAAAGAATTTTCACTGTGATTTTTGTTACTTCTTTTTTCCCCCTTCCCTTTCTTTTTACACACTTATATTACAAATGTGCCTGCTGGACTTAGCCAGCATTTTAGCCTCCCTATGATAGGTGCTAAGTAAATCAAATAAGAAATAGGATCTATTAGGAAAAGCTTGGAATCCAAGCAAACAAGACAGTGGGGGTGTTATTAGGTAGAAGAGGCATGGATCAATGATACGGCTTGTCTAGGAAGGTCAATTACTAAGCTAAATACAGAATCCAGATCTCTTGGAATTCAGTCCCATTAACCACATACTGACCTACACAACCTCTTCGTTCCTAAAACATCAGTAATTCTAACTGAATGGAAAAAGTGGTACTGTGTGACTTAGACATACATGACTCCTACGTGGCCTGATCCTGTTAGCTTTATAATAAATACAAAGACCTGTAATGGCTATGGAGTCCAGCTCATATTGGAGAGCAAACCAGCAAAGAGAGCTTATCTTCAAATAAGCTCACACAAACTGTTCAGCCAGCGCACCACGTACATTTTCACGGGTACGGATTGGTTAGTAAATATGGAGTAAAACCAGACATCAATTTAGACAATGACAACTGTTTTAAGAGACCACAATATAAGTTCTTTACCACCCATTTTTGGGTCTGAATTAGTCTACTGACAAGCTTTTAGAGAAAACCAGACACAAACACACAGTATTATTGCAGGTGGCAGTAGCATGGTCATATTTATTGCTCCTATTTTCATTACAGTTACTTTTACAAAAAGCACTGACGTCTCACTTTCATAAGGGATGTATGTAAATGTAGTTTTGAAACAGTCTTGTTACTTACAGAATCACAGTTCTGAAAACTCCTACACATATAGATACCTTTCTATTATTTGTGGGTGGATCTCGATCTGTTTTACAGGCTCAGCATGTTGTGAGTGCAGGGAAGCTCAGGTCAGCTTTTTGTGTAGGGCTATGTGAACTGGATCTCTGCAGCACAGGTATGTCCGGTGTGGTCACTTGTGTCCCAGGCTCGGGGCACAGGTTTTGTCACTCGGGGGCAGCACCGCGGGCCCATGGCTCTGCAGCCTCCCTTGCTGACACACATGTATGTGGCTTCACTGAGTGAGCCTGCGGGCTTTGGAAACTGTCTGCACTTCCCAGCTACATGTTGTTCAGTAGTTAATCTTTTCTTTATCACATCTCATCATATATTCCTCTAGCTTTATTACCGAAGTATTACATTATGTATATATTAACTGTGTTATCTCTCTCTTCAACTTAGATAAATGATAACCAAATGTTTTAATGTAACATAGTCATCAATGCCCCCAAAATAAACTTGAAATTTCATGTAGGAAAACCGTTTCTTTTAAAATATGAGACTGGTCTGCTCATCTATTATTTTCAGTTGTTTCAGAAAACTGAAAAAGGCTAAATACATTGAGGATGAGAAGGCAAGAACTCCAAAGGAAAAAGAACAGAAAAGCTTCATGAGACAGCTAATGAAACATGCAAATAGAACCTACTGCTGTATACTTAAATTTTTTCCATTCTTTGTGATCTCCGGAATTTTGCACTGTTTTTATCATGACATTTCCAAATATTTCAAATTTTCAAATTGCCATGATGGACTTTTTCCACATCTTTACTCTACTAGGAAAGGTAGTTCTAATCATATATCTATATAGCTATTTTTATGCATGTTATTTTAGAATTTATTTTATTTTTAGCTACTTACTTTTTCTCTAAAAATACACATAAGTTCAGCACTCATCAAGGAAATACAGAAACTCTTCATTTTTTTTTTTTGTCTCATGACTGCTGATCAGTTTAGATTCTTACTGCACTGAAAACAATTACCTGCCTTCCAGTTGAAGGCATTCATGCTGATGTCAAGATGTGTCAAGATCTTCTGCTGTGCCACCTCCAGTGAAAGGCTGTCAAGGTGAAAACACTATGTGTCATCCTAGCTTCCCACACTACATCCAATTTTAATTTACTCTTAAGTTGCCACAGTATCTTGCGAGTCTTGTATTCTACCAAGTAAATGTTTATAATCCATATTTCCTTCAAAAATAAATAATAAATAATAAAAAAAGGAATACAGCAAAATAAAGAAATACTGCCCTTTTCAGACTGTGGGATTTGTTTTTTGCAGAAAGAAATAGAGAAAAGGAGAGTGAGACATTTCCAATAGAAACAGACTATGAATTGCACATGCTCTCAGAAGAAATTTTGCCGGGTACGGAAGACTGGCATTCACCAGCTCCAGTGTCACAGCTGCGGGACTGCTGCAGGAATTTTTCTTTTACCAGTCAGATACTTATTTAAATAACCTACCTTGTGTAATCCTCAAACAAGCAAAACTTCCCCTGTTCATGTTCAGCCCCAGTCGGCAACAAAGTACCACACAGCCACTCTCTCACTTCCCCTTCCCCCCACTGATGGGATGGGGAGGAGAATCGGGAAAGAAAAGAAAATAGAACTCATGGGTTGAGATAAGAACAGTTTAATAATTGAAACAAAGGACTAATAATAATAATAATAATAATAATAATAATAGTAAATGAGAGGGAGAGACGGAGATAAAACACAAGAAAGACAAGTGCTGACAATACCGTTTCTCACCACATGCTGACCGATGCCCAGCCCATTCCTGAACCACAGCTGGCCTCCTTCCAGGTAACTCCCCCCAGTTTATATATTGGGCATAGCTTTTTATGTTATGGAATATCTCTTTGGCCAGTTTGTTCAGCTGTCCCAGCTATGCTCCCTCCCAGCTTTTGTGTGCCTCCTCACTGGCAGAGGATGAGACACTGAAAAGTCCAGAATCACAGAATATGCTGAGTTGGAAGGGACCCGCAGGGAACATCAAGTCCAACTCCTGGCCCTGCACAGCATCATCCCCAAGAGTCACACCATGTGCCTGACAGTGTTGTCCAAAAGTTTCTTGAACTCTGTCAGGCTCAATGCTGTGACCACTTCCTTGGGGAGCCTGTTCCAGTGCCCAGCCACCCTCTGGGTGAAGAACCTTTTACTAATATCCAACCTAAACTTTACCCGACACAACTTCCCTTGGGTCCTGTCACTGGTTACCACAGAGCAGAGATCAGTGTCTGCCCCTCCTCTTCCCCTCATGAGGAAGTTGCAGACTGTGATGAGGTCCCCTCTCAGGGATCCTCTCCAGGCTGAACAAGCCAAGTGACCTGTCATATGGCTGTCCCTCAAGGCCCTGCACAATCTTTGTTGAGCTCCCTTGGATGCTCTCTAATAGCTTAATGTCCTTCTTACATTGTAGTGACTAAATCTGCAAATTGGACTCAAGGTGAGGCCGCACCAGTGCAGAGCAGAGCTGGAAGTCCTTGACTTAGGGTAAGTACAACTTAGCAACAACCAAAATATCAGTGTTTTATTCACATTATTCTCCTACTGAATCCAAAACACAGCACTGCATCAGCTACTAAGAAAGCAATGAGCTCTGCCCCAGCTGAAACCAGGACAAGACGATGCAAAGTTGTTAGCATCAGCTGTTACTGCATAAGAATGCTATTTCTTCTGTTTGGTTTCCATCATTTATAAATATACAAATACACAAGACAGAATTAAAACATACAGACTGAAAAAACCCAACAACATTGGAATGTGAAGAAATTATCATTTTAGTAGCTTCTACATCCATTTATTTATAGCTTTATGAGAAATTTTCTTGTAATGTCAGACATACTTGACTCTGTCCATTGACTCTGCACAAAAATATCTTTTTAAAAACCTACAAAGATCAGACAATTCCTATGTTGATTATCTCAGCTGCAGAAAAACCACCACCCCTGAAGCTGACTTCCTGCTTGAGAAACCATAAGCTAATTGCAAAACAAAAGGCACGTTTGGAGAGGTCCTCGACTTTCAGCAGTTAGTGCATTACAGCATATCTGATGCAGAACAACTTGTAAATGTTTAGCATGTTCTTTGTCGAAGACAGTCTGGTTGATGTATGCTGCTAATACTGCTGGGTGACATGACAGAGCATGAAGGAAAACACGCTGCATCCTTTACTGTCAAGACGTTCAGTTTCAGCTGCTCCAAAGAGCAGGCATTTGGGTGTAGGGAGTAGAGAGTAGGCAGCTGCTTTTCTTTTTTTTTTTCAGTCAGCTGTCATCTTTACCAAGTCACTTTCCACCTGCTGTTTTTTTTAAAAATTAAAATCCTTCCCACTCTCTTCAAGTTGGTTACTGAGATTCAAACCCATGATGTCAGGATAATGTCTGTTACATGACTGACTGAAAAGAACAACATGAAGGAAGCAACAGGTAACTTGTGGTCCCTAACAGATTGGTTTTGTGTGGTTTTGGCTTTTTTTAAACTAAAATATATTAACTGATTTTTCGTTTTATTCATTTTCCATTGATGATGACTCTTGGTTTTCTACTCATTTTTCCAAGCTAAATTTTCACTGTATTTATTGTCCAATTTAAACTCAAATTTTCCCATAATTAAAATTAATTAATGAAAATATTTTAGATTTCAAAACCTTAAAAATAAATGCTCAGAAAATGACGTTATTATGTTAGTTTCTATAAGTATTTAGGCAATACTGTGTTCAGTGCTTCTAGGCTTGTGTGACATATGATAGAATGTCGTTAAAACCAGACCTCCTAACTGTCCACATAAGAGGACTCCGAATCCAATCTCCAGGAGTTTTGCATCATGCCAGGGCCATAAGGCAGTTGTGTGGCTCAGCCAAGTTGCCTCCCTCTCTTCCCCACTATGTGCTTGAAACCTGTCTGTGTGTGAAGGGCTTGAGCACAGAAGCCAAGCAGAATTATCTCCTTGGCTTGATGGTCCTGACTTCCCATCCATCTGCACTTCCTGCACCTCTGAAATGCAGTCCCATGCTGGAGGGACATGGCTTCTGCATGGGATAGAGTAGCTCTATCAGCTTTGCATGGCCAGCCGAGGGACGGGGTACAAAGACGAGGTGCACACAGGGGAGAAGAAAAGGAGTTACAGGGCTTCAGGTGCTGGAAATGATCCCACCGGCAGCTACCACAGAATCATATAATCACAGAACGGTCGAGGGTTGGAAGGGACCACTGAAGATCATCTAGTCCAACCTCCCTGCTCAAGCATGGTCCCTTAAAGCATGTTATTCAGGATTGTATCCAGGTGGGTTTTGAGTATCTCCAGTGAAGGAGACTCCACAGCTCTCTGGGCAACATGTTCCAGTGCCCGCTCATCTGCACAGTAAAGAAGTTCTTCCTCACCTCCCTCGACCTGCTGGCAATGCTCTTCCTAATGCAGCTCAGGATCCCATTGTCCTTCTTGGCCATGGGGACACACTGCTTGCAGGCTCATGTGTCAGCACAGTCAGACTGTTTTAGTTTAACTTCTGCTACTGAGACCTGTGCCATTAATTTAAATGGATTCCATAAAGTTGGCTGGAATAGTATTTAATATTTAAAAGAAGGGCCATAGTGTTTTAGGAGCTGTTTGAATTTAAATGCCATTTTGACTGATAATCTCAAAATATCTGGGACGTGATGCACAGCAATAGTCAGAACCAAGAATAACTGGTGTAGCCACTAATAAACACTCCTGGATTTTTCAATCAAGTGCAGACAAAATTGCGATATCCACAGTGACTGCTATTTTTAAAAACGAAGTCCAGCTGTAGATTTAAGGTTTTAAATGCTCTGATTTCACTCATTTAAAGATTTGCAAAACCCCTGTCTGTGGATATGAAAATGTTTCGCATGCATTATTATCATGACTCTCTCTATTTCCTTATTTTTTTTGATTATGAGCCTAATTAATATGAGCCTAATTATTCACATCAGCAACCCCATTAAAATCCTTCTGGCTTTGTAGTGTCCTAAGAAATAGCATCCTATTAAAACCAGCTTGCAACTTGAATAGCTGCTCATCTCTATTTTTAGCTACCTACCACTGAAAATGTAAGATGGAGAAGGTTTTCTTTGTTTTGCTGTGTATTACTTGCTGAAAAATCAGATATGTCAAGACTTGTCAGATACACTTTCGTCAAATGGGTCCTTCCGATTATGCTGTACTTTATACAACAAGAGGAGAAACAAACATTAAAATTACATGAGGTAAAGCCACACAGATAACAATAAAAGACAGGGAAGTGAGATACCTGATTTTATTTCTAGCTTGTTTTTCAGATTATCTAGATAATAACTCAACTGATTTCCTTAAAAAACTATTAATTTCCTCAAATATAGGTATTTATGCTGAACTTGCCTATGTTCCTCTTCAGTAGAATTTAATGCCAAAGTTCTTGACAGATATTATAAAATATCACGTAACTGTCAGGAAAACAAATTTCACTTATCATCAGGAATGTAATTCACATCTCTGTCTAGTTGTGTTATTTGATGCACAGGGGGCGTTTCTCTGCATGGAAATTTATTTTTCTTCCTTCTTGTTCCCTAATGGAAAATGAGCTCCTAAGTTCAGAGCTTGGAAAGGAATGGAATTTCCTGTCACCCTGTGACATGTCTCTGAAACCACTCTCCGTTTGTGAGTATCTCCTTCTGTGCTGGTAATGGAATCCCACACAGAGCCAGTCTATACTAATGGTTTTAGTTGCTCCCAGCACCGCTTTTGACTAAGTGCAAAATCCTCTCTTCTACCTCACTACTAACCCCATCCCCCACTGTGAACCACCAGTGTAACAAGAGAACCACGTCTTTCTCTTCTAAGGTCTGGTGGTCTGGTCATAGTGGAGCTAATTATATACAAAGACAGGAACACTTCCTTTGAGAGGAAACAAAGTCATCGTGTCCGTCTGTGTACTCAAAACTGCTGCACAAGTATGTGTACCTAAGCTAGCTGTGAGTTCCTCACAGTATTTTTACAGCCTGAGGGCTGGAAGGGCAGAAGTTGATAAACTTGTAAAAATCTGTGTACATATTCTATTGCTTTATAATGCCCCATATTGTGCAATGCCACCCAGCGCTGTCAAAGTATGAGCCTACTCTCAGAAATGTGTTCATTTTAGGCAGTATCTGAGAAGTTTACAATATGCGAGTTCTTGTTCTGCGAACTCTTAACCAAGATGAAAACTTACCTGGTTTTTTGAGTTGGAAGTGAATCAATTTGTGTCAACACAGTGCAATCCCTGTTCTAGCCAAGGGATCCTTCTGCTGTGTGTGTGTCACTCTTCCTGTGCAAGAGCTTGGGAAGTTTTCAATTAGCCAAGTTCTGAAAATATAGCACTGGTGTATTGTTCCAGGGAGATGTACCATAAACTTGGCATAAGGCAGTATAAACAGAAATTTCTCTTGAAATAGAAATGAAAAATTTTCATAATTCACACAGTTGGTTTCCCCAAAAAAACCTCCAAACCAAACCTCTTTTCAGAGAAAAAAAAGCAACCAAACAAAGCACCAGGTCTCTCTGACTCCTGGGTGGAATTCTCATTCTTAACTGATAACCTTCTGATCTTGTGGCCACTGGTACTGATATACCTGTCTCTCTGATTTCTAGTGTTTTCCTCCAAGTCAGACAGGATTTTGCTGGGTTTGCTCAATGTGGCATGGCCAACACAGTTGCGGCATCTGGTTCTCACGTTGTTTGTCCAAATTTGTTCCATGCTTTCTCATCAAGGTGAAGATGAGATGAAGACACGGTCTAGCAAAAGGACACGATATTCATTCTATTCAGTGGCTTGGACAAGTCTTGTGAAGAGCAAAGCAGTCTTTCATCTCACCAGTCATGTGTCACCTGGACAAAAAACATGCAAATTTAAAAAAAAACAAATGAGATTCTTTCCTTTGTGCAGGCCAGGTACTTGCAAAATATCAATTCTAGTCAATCCAGTGAGGTGCATATGATCTCCCGTAGGACCTGTATTCTAGTTATTTTTGTAAATAACTTATTTCTTTCAGTAAAATATGAGTTGTTGGTCCCCTGGCAAATATTCCAAGCAGCCTTAAAACAGCAATTCAAAACAAAAATCAGATCTGAGAAAAATAAACTAGGAACTTACTCCTATATTTGTATTTCTGCATGCTTTGGCATGGTTTATTAATATTTGTTTACAGATTAAAATATTCTCAAATGTTGATAATGAAAAAAAGGTACAAAATTAAAATGTGTAATGTCAGGAAAATTTGCAGCATCCTTACTATACTGCAATGCTGGATGACTGGATGAAGTTGTGCTCCTGCTTACTTACTAGAGAAAGCATTTCTAAAAGGAAGGATGTGCATCACAAAAAGAGTCCAGATTTCAGACAGCATTATAGTTTGTAACAGTTTGGGTTTAGGTTCAGAACGACACTGTGCATTTTAGGCCATTTTAAACTCTCAATACTTAAAAATTAACTAAATGGTATGTTGTCAGGGAAGCCATTTTTAGCATCAAGGAGAAATGCAAGAATACCTATTTAAAGATTTAACAAGGTTAAATGGAGAACAACACTGTTTAACAACAACTTTAAGAAAAAAATCATCAATCTCAGTGGTAAAAGGTCTAAGTTATTAAATATTAAAACAACTCATTAAAGAGAGACAACTAAGTGCCATTCTTTTGCCAACCAATGTTTCCATTTAATTAAAATGTTCTCCTCTTTTCAAAGCCACACAGTTTCTGGTGGTTGTATTCAAATGTATTAAAATGGTTGACCCACTGAACTCTTTTTATCTCAATATTATTTTTCAGCCAACAACAATCAGACATTACCTATATTTGCACTATATGAACAATATGTGTTATTTTCCATTGAAAATAATAAATTCAGAGAAGTTTTCTTTTGGTAAACCTTTTAAAAATAGCTTTTAACTAAAGAGAAGTCACCTCACAGGCAAGTTTTACACATTTTTGAATGTTCTATTACTTTCAAAATTATTCTTCTCTATATAGCAGTGCCTGATTATTTTCCATGTGCTACTGTCTTCTTTTTAAAAGCTCTTTCTCTAATGGCCTTTGATGTTTCCTTACAGAACTTCTTCTTTTCTCTTTTCATTTTCGTTCCAACACATACTCAGGCTGTAAAGGGAACATCTTTTTAAGATCTCCTCAGAGCCTAAGGATATGTATTTTTCTTTGGGTCAGTGCTGAGTGACATAGCTTCTTTAATCGAGAATTATAAATCTCAGAAACACTGCTGATAACATCTGAAACTTTATGTACTTATCTGTAGTAATCTCTGAAAATCGCTTCTTCCGAGTATAGTCTCTTGAATATGTAATTAAATATTGAATGCAGGGCAACTTAGGCTCTCACTAAAAGGGCTTTTTTCTGTTACAAACATATACATTCCATTTTTCTCTTGAGGGTGAAAGTAGCTATAAATAGGAGGATACATAATCTAGTCTGTTCTCGTCTTATTGTTTGACACCCTGTAGGAAAATAATACTTGAGCCTCTGCATTATCTCATGCACTCAGCAAAAGATGTATCTAATTGGTTATGGTCCACAGCCCTGGTCTTTCATCTGAATGCCTGTGTATACAGTGGTGTGGTAACCAGAATTACCAGATGATCACCAGATTACTAGATGATTACTCTAGATAGTAGGCTAGAATTTAAGGCTGATTTTTTAACTGAATTTTAGAATTGTAAGTGTTACTTGTATTCTTAGGTGGCTAAGTTTAAAGTAGTCAGTGGATCATGGAGATTACAAGGTACAGAATTAAATTCTTAAAAGACAGCACATAAATTACTACTCTGGGAGGAGAGTGAGAGCATGGAAGAGAAAGAAGTGAAACCGAGGCAATATTTCTAATAGGATAAATCTTGCATTAGGTGAGCAAATCCTGGCAGCTTTTTCAATAACATGCGGTTTTGTCTTCTCTACACAGAAATTTACTCCTTTCTCTCCCTCAGCTAATTTATTCCATGAGTTAAATATAATTCTCAATTGTAGAATTTATTTTAAAGATATCTAGTCTGATTTGTCAGGTGTTGCATGCCATACAAACAAAAAGGTAGAGTCTATCTATTGAAGAAATGTAAATTTTCACTTGCCTTTCATACCTAAAAGAAGCATATGCAAAAAGAAAGATATGTTTTTACTCTAACTAGTTCATCCGCTAAAATGGCCAATTTTCACCTTCTCTTCGAAAGGAATGGTATCAAAAAAATGACCCTTTTGGTTAAGGCATATGGCAGGTGAGTTTGGTAGAGTAATGCAACATGAAGTACATGAACATATGAATTCTGGCTCAAATCTAAGACTTCAATAAACATCTGAGAGAAAACTTCTGAAGTGCACGTGTGCAACCTGCAGCACCATAGTGTGAGAAAAGTTCAGGTTTGACTGCTGAGGAGTTCTGACTAAACAGAAACTACTTGCACATGACTGAGAAAGAAAGTTGAAGAAGAAACCGGTATCTGGTGATGAGGTTAACGCTCTCGTTTTGTCACATTTTACAAAATCACTACCTGTCAGGCACAAAGATTTCTCAGAAGCCCATTTTAAAAGCACTTACTGGATCACAGTTTTTAGAAGCGCTTATACATGAAATGTCAAAATCAAAGCAGAGCACGTAAGGGCAGAGTAAAAGCATAGCTTAAAAACAATATTTCTGCCTTTTTTTTTTAACAGGACAATAAGTGCAATGCTTATAGGGTTAGCATTTTGTAAGTGTTTTAATCCTTATGTTTTTCCATAATAAGAATTTTTTGTTTGTTTGTTTTTAACTAGCAAACTGCAAATATTTAGGCTGAAATTCTTCATGCTACTGTTTGCTGCTAGCTGGGTATTTCCGTATATTTCAGCTACCAAGATAGAACCACCTCTGGGAGTAAAACCGAGTGAAAATACATCATATGGTCTGCATTAAATTATGTTCTAGACTTGTGTAGACTGAAAAGATTAAATAATAGGATTGACCTATAATCTATCTTCTCAGACTTCGTTAAATTCACCAATATGATGGTGTGGACTTCCTTGCCCTGATTGAAACTTGTTTCATCTGGTAATTTTGCAATGATTACAGAAACTTTTAGCAAACCGCACTTCACAGTTAAACTCTTTTGTCTCCCCAAGCAGTGGTCAGACATCTAGTGTTGAACACAGACATACTCTGTGAGTCATTGCTCTATGAGGAATTATTCAAGTTGATCAATCCTGGACTCATGTGGTGGTGCATGTCCCCCTTCTAGGTTAAGCCAGAGCGTCGGTGTGAGTCATTCTGTGAACTGGAGGGCTTGAACGATTTATGTTTAAAAAGAAAGAAAACATGCACAAACAAGGCCTATCAGTTGCCTGACGTCGTTCACTGCACAGTCCCATGGTCAGGTATGAGGCAGGGGATGTGGAATACAGCACTGGAATAAAGGATGTCCAGGCATGGCAGAGACAACAGTGCCTTAGAGTGGCGTTGTCACTGAAGAGTGGAAATAGAGCCTGTGGGGGTTTATCCTCTAACCGAGGCTCGGGCAGACAATTACAGTGACTGATCAGAGCAGCAATCAAATTACACTAATTCAACTTTGTCATGTAGTTAAGTCCTTTGCATAACTTGTATCTCGGCATAATTTCAGTTTCAACCCTTAACAGTCACCTTGAGATAAGACATTGCTTGCAAAGACATCTCTGCTTGATAGGGACAAATCAGGTGAAAAGAAATATGGTCTTTTACTACAGCTTAAGCGAGGGTTATAGAACATAATGGAGGATTTGATATTAAATTGCCTCTTCCATACAGTTCTGCAATCTAAGTATCATTCAACACGCAGAAAAAAATAAGGCACCTATGATCTGACTTGTAGCAGAGCTGAGTTTCCTCAGCAGAAGTTAGTGATAAGTATGATTTTAATATAAATTTCTAAATATTTGGAAAACAAGATTATAGATATGTGACATGGGACATGCAACATGATTTGATTTAACTGTTTGCATTTGATTCTTAGGGCTTTGGTTTTCCTTATCACAATGTAAACAGGTTTTCTTTCAACTTTTACTAAAATTAATTAATAACATCAGAAATTTTAAAATGGAAGCTAATTTCTGCATTCAGTGCAGACTGCAATAAACTGTAAATAATTCATGGAGCAGTATACTGCAGAAAACAGCAAACTCCTTGTAGGACCATACAACTATCAGACCTAATTTATGCCATGGGTTGCTATATCTAACCTGCAATTCCAGCCTACCACCACATAGTCTAATTATTTTCCTAAATGTTCCAAATTGATCTTAAGAGTTACTGAATTGCTTGCCCACAGTAGGAAAAGCTATAACCCATTCACCTCTAGATTTTACTGACCATTTTGCCAGAAACTTCTAATGCTTAATCTGAATCATGGAAAGTTTCTGTTTTCCTGCTAATGTTTTTCTTTTAGAATGAAATTTCATATATTCAGCAAAATGGACAAGGATTTTACGACAGATTGAACTAGAGCTGAGAAATGGAACACCTCCCTCCGTAACATTTGTTTCACTCTGAAAGCATCTTTCTAGAGCTTGGATGCCTAGAGCTATTGCAGATGAGATAGGTCCTGCCCATCAAATAACACAACTGCTTTCCAACACTACTGTAGCCAGCGTCACCTGGTACACTTCTCTCCTACAGCCATATCACACCAGTGACTCACAAATCATTGTGTGATCAACCACTGTGTCCTCACCACAGCTGTTTCCAGTCAGTAAGCTCACAAATTAACAGAAACTCTCAGTATTAGTCCTGAAGAATACTTGTACTTGACACTAATTAATTTTGTCCCTTGTATATGATTCCAGTTCTAGCAGTCACGCAGGTCTTCCTGGACATTGCAGCCGCCTTCTGTGTCGGTGAGAGACGCATTTTGCTGTCAGCAAACTCTATTATCACGCTCCTGTGTCTCCCAACTAAGCTTTTTAATGAAATGACAAAACCAGTATTGTTTGAAGACTGACCTTCTAAGAGCTCCACCACATAACAGCACTTTCCTTTTCAATGCCACTTCCCCCCCTTGCAATATTGTCTTCTCAATAATTAGCGAGCCCTGATTATCATGTGCACTGAAGGTACAGTCATCAGGCAGGAGTCCTGAAGAAATAATATGTTCTTATTTAGGTACACACTGTCTGTTGATGCATGTTTACCTACAGACCAAAGTAAGCATTTATATAAATCTAGGGGGTTTTTTTTAATTAATAAAAAATATATTCTTCTACTGTGCTAATACTAGTTGAATTTGAAAATGCTAAAAGGCAGAAGAATTAAAATATCTTTTTTTTGCTATTCTTGGGGCAGAAGATTTTGGTTCATAAATGATGAAATATTTTTTGAAGTTTCATTTTGCAAAATCAAGCCTGAACTAAATTTTAAAGAAATTGAAAAGACCAAATGTTTCCGATGCTACATGGAATAAATTAATAAAATCACAATGAAGTGCTTTTTGTGAATCCAAACTAAGAAAAATATACTTTGACTAAAAGAAAAAAAATATTTTGGATTGACATAAAAGGAATGTACTTTCTGATTGTTTTGATTTTGCAAACGAACTGAAAAAGATAATTCATTTAACCAACCTCTGGTTTTACAGAAGGTATGAATTCTGGTGTTCTCATATACCAACCCCATAACTTTGCAGGTTTTTGTTCTTTTACCACAGGTTTTTCAGGACACAGATTATAATTAAATAGTAGTGTGGCCGAGGTAGCTCTGGTCTCAAAGCTCAGATGTTGTCATGAACACAAATTCTGCAGAAGCTTGCACTAATGGAGTAGTGACAGCACCAGGAAATCTCCTGTGTATAGACAAGCCTGTAGTTCCAAGATGAAGACACAGAAGCATGTATCAAAACCCATATGCATATTTGAGGTGATTTTTTTTTACTGGTCCTCAGAGAAAGGTAGGAGGAGCTTGAAGCAAAGATAAAAAAAAGATTAGAGACAAGTAACAATGCTGACAGAGTCGGACTGTGGGGGAAAAAAACAAGCCAAGGAAAATCACCCAGGAAACTACTCTTCCATATGCATATGCAAGAAATAAAAAGTTGTTTACTGAAATGGAAAAAAAAAAAAGTCATATGAGTCTGTTAGACACCATGTGCAATACAACTAAATATTTATTTAAAGGCATAAGATATCATGCTGTTTTACATAGCTAAGTACAGGCAGAAATACTTCTTGAATAAACAAATTCTACAAATTTGATCATTATATACTTAAAAAATCCATTTCTAACAGATACTTTATATGTCAGAGTGATCACATGTACCCTAGCAACCAGGATGTTATTGAAATTCTACATACAAGTGCATGAGTCATTTTTAGATATGAAGTAAGTCTAATGACGAATGTTTAATAAATGGCAGAATCAGTAAGCTATGAGCTAGATTTTATAAATGTGCAAAGCTTGATAAATTACATTTTTTCATAAATTTGCTCATAAGAAAGGATAAATATCTGGGCTTTTTTTTTCCCCAGAGGAATGTTAAGTAGTATTTTCTGTGTTTTCTGGTTATTTCCCATATTTATCATCTGAAGATTTTTAAACATCAGTTATCTCATATGTAAGGATTTGTCCCAAAAACATCGTATCTGTCTTATCCTGCCCAAGACCTGAAAAAGAGTCTTCTCTGCTTCATGTACAGATTTTTGGGTACAAGTGTCATGTATCTAAGTGACAGAAAACATCCCTTATTTATATGCCTTTCCTGACACCAGTTTCCTGATACTTCAGCTCTTTGGTATAGATGCATTATCCACTTTTTAAGAACAAACTGTTCTGTAGTGAGTGCACAAAGCTTGCATAATGTGCTGTTTCAAAGATCACACGACACTTGAAAGGAAAAAAAAAAGTGGAAATTGAATTAATCCCCAAAGTGATTTTTTTTCCATTTAGGGGATCTGAAGAGGTCCTGTTTCATGACAGTACTGCTGCATTCATCACAAGGTTGGACTCCAGCTCCTTGGGATTCTTTCCTAAGCAGCAGTCTAAGTACAAAGTAGCCTATAATAAAGTCTACAAGTACACATGATGAAAATGCAAGGTTTGAGGCTGAAAGGAAAGAGCATTGATGCATTCTAGAATGTTTTCAAATTCCTAGCATGGACAACATATTTGCTTCTCATTATTCCAGGCCTTAATCCTCAGTTTAACTGTACTCATTGCTACTCTGTTTCGTGCTAATTTGCATGCAGCATCAGTTAATGCCAGCTTAGAAGAATTGTTTAGTAAATGGCTGTTAATTGATGTTGTGTATGCTGGTCGTATTGTAGCTCATTGTCAAAGCTTTTTGCCTTAATTCTGATTATGAATCAGGAACAAATTTTGATTAGTTATCAATCAGATAGGAAAAATTATCAGAAGTTTTTGAACATTGGAATTTCCTAAAGTTAGTGCATGAAAGACAAATAGGCCTTTGTAAACACTGTATGGAAGAAAGAGACCTTAAAGTAATTGGAGGAAGAAAGTGACTCTGTCAATGTAAAACTTGTTGCTGGTTTAACATAAACTGAGAATGATGGACATCTAATCCAAACTAAGATAAAGTTTCACTGACTGTCCCTCCTAACTTGCACAGGCTTTGTGGGATCACTGCTGTATTAGTCCAAAGCACAGCACACATTTCTCATGCAAAACAACACATCAGTTATGGTGAAACCGAGAACGGCTTTTTAACAGTTCAGAACCCTTATTTACAGGTGTTAAACCTAAGGCACAGATCCATAGTTTTAGCCTGTGCTGAAAGAAAAGCAGAGGTAAACAGCATCTCAGAGAAGCAGAGTGAATGAAAACCTGTCCCTTTTTCTGATATAACTGGGTGTAGGGTGTGGTGTGCCCTTACTACTTTATCACAGAACCCATCCCTTGATCTGTTTACATTAAGGTACTGAGTAAGCTGGGCTTGTATAGTTCTTTTGAATGTAAAAAATTTTACTTTAGTTATCAGCACTTGCACCACCAGCAACATCAAAACCAGGCAGAATTTCTCAATGTAGTTTTTAATCTCAATTTAGGAAAAAAAAAAAGACAGTAATTCCTTCCTAGGATCCTTGCATTTTCTAAATAGTCAAATAAATGATTGCTTAAGAAAAGAATCTTTAGGAAGCGTGCTTAAGGGTAGAAGAAACTAGTAATTTAGATTAATTCTTCATAAAGAGAAGCTTATTTGACATTTTTTTTTCTTTTAAATGATATAGCAGAAGTTGTACCAGCTGAAATTTGGCCAGTCAATAAACAAATCCCCTCTAATCTGCAGGAAGATTTCAAAAAGTTAATTGTGAACAGCTCTATTTTTTGATGTTTTGGTGACTAAAGTCCTCAGATGTTGTTTCTGTTTTGGTTAATTTTACAATAAAGAACAAAAGGAATGTTGCTCTATAAATTGACTTTTGGAATCTTTCATGGGCATCAGCATGCTAAGCACTGTAAAGACATGGACTGAGTGACTGTTTCTCCTCGACCATACTGTTTCTAAACAGGCAAAAGGGGAAATGAGATGAGGGAGAAGAGAATTTGACCAAAATTACACAACTGAGTAATAGCAAAAAAAGGATTTCCTGCATATAAGCCCAGTAAGCGGGGAAAGAAGCTGCTTTTTATACACAGGACTTACAGGGGAAACTAAATACTCTATTTTTTTCCTTGCTAGAATGTGGATATTATACTGGATTAGGAAAAACAATTTTGAGTTCTCTGGTTTTGTGTCTTGTTTTCAGTCTGGTTTGCAAAGGAAATGAAACTTGTTCAGTCACGGTGGGTGTGTATGGGTGGCTGCACACGTGTCCTGGTACCAACTTTTGAACCTGTTGGCAAACTGTAGCAAATTGGACGCAAAGTATTGGTCTCACAGATAATGTAATTCAAAAGTCTCAAAGATAATGTAATACAAATGTCGTGACAATAGGGGGAAGGTTGTAGGTGCCAGGCTGTAGCCTGACAGCATGAAAACTCACATGACAGAAATCATACTACTTTAGTTTTGATGTTAACAGAACCACATACTTTCTACAGTTATGTTTTAGAGTTCTCCTCTGTATTAAGAAATTCATTAATTAAAAACCCAACAACAAAATGAAACCTCACAAAACAATGCAACTTTAGGAACTGAGGCTTAAAGGAAGAAAGCCAAATACAGTATCATTCATAATAAAATAATGAACTAGAATAACTGCTCATGGACGGATGGTATCAGATTTCCAGATTTCCCTTCAGAGAGTAGAACTGGCAGCAGCAGAAAGCTTCACTGCTGTATTTAAAGGACGAAGGACAAAACAGAGATGAAAATGGGAATGAAGCTATGTTCATGATGGAGAATATTTATGTTAGTGATAGATGTCATAATGAGGCAAGATCTAATAAAAAATATCAGCATAGATAAGACCTCACTGGGGCTCAAGGAAGGCAATGATTCAAGTTCTAACATTGGAATATTCAGTCTGAGCACGTGTCTCATGTTGGAACTTGCTTCTTTCCAAGCACTGTTCCCCATCCTGCTGGTGAGATACCCTGCTAAGGGGGGTGTGATGGAAGCTGGAGAGCAGGTACATATGTTTCATTTGAGTACACCTGAACAGGTCAGAAATTTTATTTCCCCTTTTAAAACAAGGGTTCCAGTATAGTTCAGTTCCCCTTGCCTCAGTAATGCGAGCAGCCTTCAGCCAAACCAAAGCACAAAATTTCCTTTGTGTCACACATATTCATTCAGCATAAGAATAAAATGCAGTGAGAGAAGCTAAGACCTTTTTACATGGGATGGGCTAGGGAACGTTTTTGTTCTTGTTGCTATAGTAATGAATACAGCTAATTGTGCAATCACTGTGATTACACATTCTAAAAGGATGGTACTTTCAAACAGTAGCAATACAACTGCAATGTGAAAAAGTGATGTAATCAAGGAAAGACGGAAGCATAAGTCAACAGAATGCTTAAGACGTGTTTATTGGATTATGATGAAATATTTTAGAGAGGACGTCTGGCTTAGTTAAGATACTAGCATCAGCTTCTTACATTTAAAATCAGTATTTTGCTCCTCCACAGCTTTCTTTTGTGACCTTAACCATGAAACACAGAGTTGACTAACAGTTTTGAGCAGTAACAAGCCACTTTAGGTGCTTGGCCATGGAACAGAATCCAGAACCTAAAGTTACTCAAATTGACCACAAAATGCATTCTGAGCTAATGGACGTAGTTGGTGGTCATTCTTTCTGATAGATTATATCCTAAAACATCATTTGAGGTGCAGAAGAGGTCTTCGTTGGAAGAAGACACTTCCTTTAATTTGAGGTTATGGAATTTGTTCTAAAGACAGATTCCCTTCAAAGGGAAAGGAAGTTAACAGTCTGGTTTTGTGATGTATTTAAATTCAAGGGCTCAGATACTAGGAGCCGTAATAGAGATGCTCTCACTCATGGAGAATGCTCTGACACTCATGATAGCATTCTATGAGATGCCTCAGTTCAATTCCTTCCACTGTTTGTAAACATTCAAGTCTTATCTTAATGTCTTAGATGCCAGGCTATAGGGTAGGATGCGCTTCACTCTCTCCTATTCAATAACTAAAAAACCTTGTGTGCACAGAGAATGCACACAACAAACACTAACACTGCCAGCTACCACAACACTTCCTTGGGAAGGGGAGATTCAAGCAGCGTATCCAGAGGAACAAATAGCCAATGGATTTTGGTTGTTGGGGGCTTACTAGCCTGACCAGAAACAGAGCTTAGATGCCACCAGACTGAGGAAGCAGCTATGTCAGGATATTAAGAATTTTAACTTGGATCTAAAGATTTTGAAAGACAAAATACTCTATGGACTAAGATATCAATCCTGCTGAACAGTTGTTCATTAGTAAAACGACCATGTTGGTAGTTCCTTAATTGCCCCAGGTCCTGTGTGATTAACTACACTAAAATCGTCAGAATATCAGAAATTACCACCATATGGCCATGGACGATAAAATAAACTGACAAAGATTTAGAAAAGTTAAACAAAAAAAAGTTAGAAGATTCCTTTAAGCAATTTTTCAAAGTATGAAAGCATAGTGTCTGATCACTCAAAAGGTAGCACAAAGACTTTGTATACTGGTAATGTTTTGCTGTTTTTCAAAACATATTCAATAAACCAAACATTCCAAAAAGCCGAGGGATCTACAGACCTATTCTGTTTAAAAGTTTGAACTACTTTTTCATTGTCACAACCACAGACTGAGACAAAAACACTTAAACAACTTTCCTATCTGAGTACAAATACTTTGCTCCATGTAAAATAGTGATTTGAATATTGATAGAATCTGACATGTCAATCTAAGCACAATTTCTTTATTGTCATTGCTCTACTAGAGAACTACGCATTAAATTTTTTTTGTCTAAAGTCTTAAATAATATTCTGTAACTGATGCTGAGAATAATAATGTGTGGCATGCTCTTAAGAGCAACATAAACCAATCTGCATTATGAACACTAGTTCAGTTACTCTGACTCATTAGTCACACAGTTTACTGACAATGTTTTTCCTTCGTCTTTGTTTTCTGAATTTTTAAAGAAAATACTAAGCTTAAATACAAATTTTAAAATGTGCTTGTATTTGACAAAGAAATAGCACACATTTTTTTAACCTGTGAGTCATCCTGAGCAAATATTAACAGACTTTCCTTTCAAAATTCCAAAGAAGTGATAAAATAGGACAGGTAGATAGGTAGAGAGAACACATAGAAACAGTCACTCTTCAGACAGAAACAGAATCTCTGACTTTCACTACTGTATTATTTTCAGGTTGTCATAAGACTTCACTGTTCATGTTTATACCACAGGATTTAAGAAGCTTTCAGAGGTGTTTGTCCTGGTTTCAGCTGGGATAGAGAAAGGTACTGTCACCTTTTTCACAGGTGATTGAAGAAGCAAAATAAAAAGCTGAAACTAACAGTTTTGAAGGACCTTCTACTCGAGGCTACAAAAAGCTTTGGCTACTTTACCTAACCCTCTTGTAGACTGACAACCAGAAATATTAGCACTAAAAGTTTTCGGCATGTCTTGACAATTGTGCATTGTTTTCTAAGTTAGATATTCACAGAGACACCTATAAATAGAGACTAAGTTCCTGAACCTATACATGGGCTAGGGCTTTACAAGGACCTCTTAATATTGCCCCTGGAGGAGCATCAATAAGGATGTATTTTAAACAAGATTAATTTCAGCATATGAATTTTCAGCCTCCTGTTTGGCATTTTACAATAAGAGTGCATTTAAATGGGAATACACTGAATTTGCTGAATTGGTGTCTAAATACCTTCAAATGATTCAATTATTTATATGCTACTGGACATTGATAGTGGTGTATATTCACCATTACATTTTGTTCAGTACTCCTACAGCTACTCTCCCTGATTAAAACTGAAGCCAACAATATATAGGGCTTCTAATCCAGAAAAGTGACAGTAATACTTGACAATATTGCTATTCTGAGCGGTCCTTTAAAACAGGAAACAATACATATTGCTTTAAAGCTGAAAAGGTAAGGAGGTATAAAACTGGCTGAAGGAAAGGATCTTAGGAGTTCTGGAAAATTTACATCATTTTAGGTCTAAGTAATGACTTTACCCTCTATTCATTTCACACCTAGCCATAATGGACCACCAATGTCCATTTTCTCTCTGCTTACATAAAATCTTCTTTATTGCATTCATTTTCCTGATCCTGTTCCCAACAGCATTTATTTCAAAGTGTCTATTAAATCTAGGAAACTGAGGAGCAGGTTTTACATTCCCTGCCTCTAAGTAAGTGTAAGTTTAGTGGTGTCAACAAAAGAGTGTTAAGTATTCTCCTGTAAAGGGTCTGAGAACAGTTTTGCTCCCTCACCTCTTCAAGGTATTTTCATCATTCATTCATCATAACTGTAAGACCTATAGAGACTGACCAGTGTATTGCCCTATCCTGATGATATTCTTCAGGGACAACACAGAAGTTCAACAAAGTACTGTGATGTGTAACAAATTTTGTAAACAGCTTTGAACAAAAGATCCAGAATTTTTTCTAAATAGCTCCAAATATATTATGAAATATCAGCTCTCTTCAACTTAAAAGGCATCAATTAAATGACTCAGTCTACCACCCTTCCTCCTGGGCAGGTGGAACAAAGAGCCTCCAGGTCTAGCCATAAGTATACAGACTGAGAACAAGAGAGCACATGAGAGAAAAATGGAGTCTTAGAGAGCTTAATCTTTCCCTTCATGCACACACATGGCTGGTAAATTTACCATTTGCAGCCCACACTAAGACTATTTTTTTCCTTTTGAATAACGGTCAACTCACAGTTAGTTTTTGTATCAGTAACAGCAGAAAAGAGCCAGCCCTTGGCAGCCACTATTACCGGTAGCCACACTTTCTAAGCCTGGTTCTGCTTCCTTCTGATCCTCCAGAACGATGGGCTCGATGAGTTGCTGGAAGGGGTTTGAGAGAAGATAGTCTTCCTTCCCTATCTTCCTCTCCCTTTCTTCTCCATTTGACTCACATAATGAGCATATGAGAGAAGCAGAGAGAGGGGCAAGCAAAACCTGGTGAGAAGAGCAAAGAACCTTTGCCTTAAAGTGATGGAACAGGAGAGTCCCTTAGCAGAGAAGAATGGGGCTTGTCTATGTGGCATATCGTGTCCACTTGTATTTTCAGCATTCTATTCAGTGCTCAGTTCAAACCAGCACAGCCTTGCATTTCAGGGTGAACTCCCCTTGGAAAAGGTTCCTACCCTGCAGATGAAATCAGGAAGGGCAGAGAAACACCACTTAGCACACCCATGTCCTGTGAAACCCCTATGACTACTCCTCATTTCTTCTCACCTCATAGTCAGCAGGAGTTGTCACTCCTACTTGTTCACACAATCCCTGCCACTGACTTTGTCACTGCAAATAACAAGGGCAAAATTATTATCACTGACCTTGAACACTGCAGCAGCAAAATTAAATTTTGTCCACTCAGTTTGGAAACTTTGAAGCTGCTCTGCCAGAAACAAAGCACGTGGAAATCATGTCTACATTTCTTTCCAACTTGAAGGAGGAGTGTAATTTTAGAAAAAATTTAAGTAAACATTACATTAAAAAAACCAAACCCCAACACTTCTGTGAGCCCAACTTCCATCTTGTTATACTTTCAAAGGGACTGTTATATCCACAACAATTTAACTGTGAAACCAATTTTAAAATGTTTAAACAATACACTTAGTATATTTCTAGAGAGTGATGTCTGGCCTCTTGCTGCTGACCAAGAGATAGCCCGTAAAGGAAGTAGCTAATCATTGTCTCCCTGGAAAATGTTTACAAAGGGAGTTTGGGATGATGTTATCTACATCCTGTTTAAGTAGCTATTTTGTTCTCTTAAATCAGATGGTGAACCAAAAAGATGCATTCTTAGTAGTATTGTTATGCTTTTCCTTTCTGTATCTTGAGTTTCTGGACAGTTATTTCAGGGGTACCAGCTGTTTTTCACCTTATCTATCCACACTTTATTCACATGTGTCTTAATAAATAAGATGTTTTGTGCTATTCTTATCCAAATCAGTTGGTAAACTGTATGTACATGTAAGCAACTGAATCAAAACTGATCAAATATGTTAATTCTGAAAGACCATAAAGGAAAGAAAGCTACTTTGCTATGGACTACTGGAGGCAAATAAAAGTTATGATGACAATGCTGTTGGACTCAGTTACAGTAAATTAAAACTTTTGTCTTTTCCTGATGCCAAAATGAAATGTGATTTTGGCTTTATTGATACAGAATACAGATTTCAGTTTGCAATATCATGACCTTTCACTGCATATTGCCTCACTGTGTGCTGCTTCTGAAATTCATGCAAGGTAAGCAGGTGATCCTTATAGGCAGATGATCAATGTTTACTATTTTTCAGCATTATCCTAAATAGAAAAATATCAAAATTGTGAATCAATAGAAAGGCTGGGGAACTGAGCCTAAAAGCCACATAAATCAGCGTGATTCTACTCAGAAGAATGTCACCAGTTAGTAACACTTCCCAGCTCACCAGACCTCTTGATGCTTTTATATATAATCAAGATATATGTTCATTGCTGTTTCTAAACTTTACTAGAAGAATTAATTTTAGTCTACTTTGGTTTAAGGTTTTCTTGATTAAAAGCAATGACAAAATCTAAGTTTCAATTATACATAGCTGATAGTGCAAGACTGTTGCCAATCAGGACCTTACAAATTATCTGTACATACACCTAATGATAAACTTGGGCATAGTTCTTAAAGTAAATTTTAGACTCTCAGATGACTTTTAAGTCTGTGAGGAGGTCCAGAGTGAAAACAGAAGGAAAATTTAAGTTATTAAAAATTAAAAATATCTAAATTTTACTGTACTGCCTCACTTCATATTCTAAGATTTATCTGAATGGAAGACAAAGGGAAGAGGAATTTGGCCATTTTGGGGGGATTTGTCTCTACTCAGAATTCCAGTCAGGGTCCTGATGAAACTGAAGTACTATATGCACTGCCCGGTGCATTTATTCATCTATCAGTCTCAAATTTCCTGGACTGAATGAGAAAACCTCTAATTTGGGGTGCAAAATCATGCGCTCAAGTGCATTCCTGGAATATATGAGCACTTTCACAAGCATATATGCAATTCTTTTCAGAGTATATTACTAATAAATATTTACCAACACAACTGCATATAAAAAAAAAAGACTTATTGCTCATTGTTGTGAAGGACAGTGAGAGTTTTTTTTTCCCATTTAAAAGGGAGAGCAGATGCACAAGGGAAGTGCCACAGAAGTTGTAGCACTCAAAATGAGATTATGAGGATTTTTTTTACAAAAAACTAACTAGCATTACTTAGTCCTTTGCATGATTGAAGAACATGGTTTTTTATTTAATTTTCACTACTGAATACTCAGATTGCTGCAATTTCTGCAGGAAAAAGAATGACCAGTCAGCATCTGAGTAATACAGCAAATAAATGTGTAGAAAGCTCTTTTTGGCATCGTTGCTTGAAGGGCAAGGAACTCTCTAGAGCCCATAGAAGATGCACAAGCAGTTTTCAGTTATCTCAGTCATCAGACAATTATTTTATTTCTCCAATCCTCATCCCCAGTGACTACAAGCCATGTAATTTCTGTAACCAAAGCAGTTGAAAATAGCAACTCCCATCAGTATGCCACTTTATTTGCCCCTACTACATATCCATACTATGATTTAAATTGAAGCAGAGGTGCTATGAAAGAAATCATATCTTGTTTTGTGGTCAAAGGCAATATCAACACCCATACACATGAGACATGAATGCTGAAGTTCACAAGTGTTCAAGGGGCCTCTCTACATGGTTACACTGTCGTAACTGCAATGGCTTAAAGACACGGTCAAGACAAGATTTTTAGGTATAGATAATGCCTTTTATTGGACCAGGTAGTATAATATAGGAAAAAGTAGTACACAGATTTCCAGATGTTGCTGTTTTTTAAGTTCAGCAAATTTTAGCTTTCAACATGATTTCCTATAATACTATTGCATTCAGTTTGGGAGGTCTGGACTGATGGGCAACTAGACACACACCTAGTAAAAAGCAGTTTGAATGGTCAGGCTCGGGGGGTAGGTGTTTTACTGTAAGTGGAGACCAGCAGGGGTCTGTGCTGGTTTAACACTGTTATCAGCAGTGCTGGGGCAGCTGGTGCAGCGGTCTCTCCTCAAGCTGATGCAGGCAGCATCAAATTGGGATGACAGTTCAGTACACCTGAGGCCAGGGCTGCCATCCAGAGAGACCTAGACAGGCTGCAGGAATGGACTGACCGAGGACAAATGCACAGTCCTGCACCTAGGAAGGAAGAGACCCTTGCACCAATACAGGCTGGGAACTGGCGAGCGGGGAAGCAGCAACTGCTGGAAAGGAGGTGGAGGCTTTGCCAGGCGGAGGCTGCACACGAGGCAGCAGTGTGCCCTGACAGCAGAGAGGGCCAACAGCACCCCGGGCTGTACTCACAGGCACAGAGCCAGCAGATAGAGAGAAGTGATTATACCACCTCTAGACGGATCCAGTTCTGGGCACCCCAGTACAAGAAGGACATTGACAAACTGGATTGCCTTCACCAGAGGGCCACTGAGACTGTTGGAGGCCAGAGCACTTGTTCTGAGAGGACATGGTAAAGAAACTGGGTCTTTTCAGCTTGGAGAAGAGATGGCCTCAGGGGAGATGCAAGAGCAGGGTGAATACTTCTGAGAAGGCTGTTGAGAGGGAGCTAGGTTTTTCACAGCAGTGCACAACAGAAGTATGAGAGACAACAAATACATCAAAAGAAGCAAAGACAGTAATTAGATAGAAAGATTTTTTTTAATTTTCAAGGGGTTTTTTAACCATGAGATCAAGTATTCTAACAGGTTGGTCAGAGAAGCTGTGCAGTCTTCAGACTTGGAGGCTTTCAAGATCCAGCTAAACAAAGCCCTGAGCAACCAGGCTTGGTCCCACAGCTGGCCACGCTTTGAGCTGAAGGCTGGATCTGAGGTCCCTTCCAAAGTCAGACATTGTGTGATTCTGAGATTCTCTACAGAAACTCTTGTTAAATGTACCCAAAATCTTGTAGCTTTTTAACTGTGCCACTTGGTCTGACAAAAGTTATGGCCTTTACCCACAAGCTACATCTTGCCTATAATTTCCAAGACTAAAACCCACAGATGTTCCATAAAGTGGCAGCATGTTTACACCTACATGGGTCATTACTAGGACTGGATTCATTCAATCCATCCCACAGACCTTTGGCATTTGAAGTGAACAGACTTACTCACAGTAGGTGTAACCATCAGCCTGAGTGTTCACTGAGAACAGTGGGGAATCCATGGCTGGAAAATAACCCAAAAAATGCTCTGGCAAAATCAAAAACCAGCAAGTCCGAGTATTCCATACTCCACTCTAGGTTCTGGCAGTTCTTCTAAAATCTTGCTTTTCTGCTTTCATGAATGCTAGCTGTGTGTCTCTTTCACCTTGTTCAGCTAAAGGCTGGCTGCTGGATGTTAATGTTTAACTGAAGCAACTTTTAAAGAAGAAATGTCAGTATAGAGTAGTGAGAGAATTACCCATAGTCTGATAACCTCAGTGGGGTTATCAGACCAAAACCTTCACTAACTCTGCAGCTTTCCAGAAATGGAAATGTTTGATAAATTGGTGAATGTACCCAAAGCCTAGATCATCCTGATCAAAAGGGATGACCCAGGCTTGGAACAGACACTAGAACTGCTCTACTAGCTACAACAGAAATCAACACTCACACCAACAAACTGTTTTAAAAGTTTTAAGAGCTACAAACTTTAATTATAACAGAGAAGTACATTCAGATGATACCTTAAATAGGGCTGACAATACAGGACAGTCACACCTTTGGCATATCACAGCTCAGATGAAGCTTTTTCATGTGTAATTGCTAGCAGGCTCTCACTGAGGACAATTTGTTAAATCCAGTGACTGAGCACTACCTAGTTTGCATAAGATTTTGCAAAGATGTTGACTTTTCATACAGTGACTCTTCTTAGGTTTCTATTTGCTGTTCTTCTTCCCAATTGTGTTAGCAAGCTTTTCTCCTTTTCTGGAATTGCTTCCTACACTAGATTATGTGGCTTGCCTTTCTAATGTTGTCTACTGACCCTGCCACATATCAGATGCTCTGTCAGTGCCAAGGAACCTTCTCATTCATGATTCCATACCGCAAGGACACCGAAAAGCTTTCCGAACGAGGCTGTGCTTTTACAACGATCTATGTTAAATAGATCTAAGTAAATGCTACTGGAAAAATGTGTGGTTTTGCTCTCTTGCCATTGTTTGGTTGTGGCAGCAGTTGAGCTAATATGAGTGGGTGGTTTAATGAATTAAATAACTGTAGGGCAGAACATGTATAATTTTTATTTCGGTTATGTGAGTTTATTTTTTTGCCTGTATTAATTTCTGTGTTCAACCCACTGTGTGGTAGTACATGCTCCACTAGTTGGCATATTGTAAAGAGCAGGTATGGACCTAGGAAAAACAGCAAACTGAATGAGCTTAAAATAGATTTGAAACCACAGCTTTCAGAAAATTACTTTTACTCTGATTCAAGGCCAAGCTGTGTTTGTGGACTTGCAGTAATTTGGAGGGAAAAAGGCGTATCTTGAAGAACAACTGAACTCCAAAGATCCAGCTTGAGCTGAGGCAGTAAGTTGCTTCTTTCACTTGGTTCTAATGGTAAAATCCAATTTATAAGTTACTCTTGTTCCAAAATCTTCCAGGAATCTGAGCACGTGAGTACAAAAATACCTAGCTGGTCATGTTCCCTTGGGAGCAATATGGTCCATCCTAGCCATTATTATCTTGCAACTCTGTTAGTGTGGCTCCTTTGGATCCTAATTTATACTTTAAAGTAATTAACCATTGACTGGAGCTCTGAGAATAGAAAAAATATCTTGCCTTTCCACAGAGCAAATCTCTGATCTTCTGAGAACATAAACCAAGCATGAATCTGCTTTACACTAGGAGATAATTTCTTCTGAATAATGTCCCATTCAAGGATCAGTATGTCAGACTGGTGTCTGGGCATGTAAGCTGAAACTGAGTATTTGTATGAGACTGTGTACTGTAAGATTTACTTATGGATTACCTTCAGGCCACAAAGCTAGCAAGTACTCTTTTTGTCAAACCTCCATTTATTTGCGTATGTATGCATGCATGTGAACGTCTCAAGGAAAATGTGTTAAATAAAAAGCAAAGATGGCTGGGATGTACTTCTCTGAAGTACAATTCAGCCAGGAGATTGGCTTAACAACACAACTACCACATAATATGTGATCTTGGATATGTATTAATGTATTTGTGTTTCTTACACCACGGTGACCTTCAAGCTCTATGCTAGGAATGAGCTTACAACTTACTAAAAAGAATGTCACCTACTGAATGTGATAGCCAGGAATATGTAGGGTTTTTCCTTTTACTTGGAGCTCTTCAGCAAAGCAAAAGTCAGGTTGCCCCAGTCCCTGTTGCGATAATGATATTTATCACTGCCTCTGAGAAAAGCCAGTGAGCAAAACTGATCATTTTGGAAACCTAAAGAGAAATGTGCCCTGATTGTTGGCAGAAGATTACTCTGAATACCTGAACCTTGTCAGTTAGTCTTAGAATTAAAGAATCTGTTTATGAAATCTGTCTGAAATCTTGGTGTGAGGCACATGGGCATTATGATGACAAAGTAATGTTTAAAAACATAAACTGAGCTCTAAAACAAGATCTTGATAATGCAGCATCTCTGAGACCCTGTATTTCTCAACAAAAGGCCATTTGGGCAAATTATGGGTTACAAGATATAGGGTGACTTTTCCCTTTTAGATTTCTTTCCTGGCCATTTCTTCTCAGAAGTGGAAAAGTTGACAACGTTGAGTTGGAAGAGCTCTCAGAAACTCCTCATCGTGATACAAGAACCATGAAAAACTCTGGGGCCCCTTTCCTTGCTCTGCAGTTAAACTGGAGGGACAGCGGAAGGTGCCGGATAAGCCTTTAAAATGGCAATCGTCAACGTGGGCACCTCAGTTTTGTGCCTCCACCTCGGCGTGGCACAGAGGCTCACTTGGTGAGCCAGCCCCGCGTCCCGCGGGGCGAGCTGCACGGCTCGGAACCTCCGCGCCAGGCGGGCCCTCGGTAGCCCCCGCCGCCCACGCTGGGGCTGGGTGCGGAGGGGCCATGCCGCCCGCTCGCCCCACGCTGCACCCGCGGCCGGGCGAGCTCCGCTGCCGCGGCTCAGCCACGCGTGAGCCCCGGCGGCTCGGAAGCAGCTTGATCAGAGGGGAGGGGAGAGGAGAAGAGGGGAGGGCAGGACCTGCCCTACCCTAGCCTGCTGGCCCGAGGTGGTGCCGTGGAAAAAAGTTGCGGCGGCTTTAGAGCCGGGCGCGCATGTGGGTACCTGGTAAAGCCGGCGGCTTCAGAGAAGAGCAGCCCCAGCTCAGTACTTCCTCCTGCCGATAACATCTTCGCCAGCGCTCGTCACGGGTGGCGGCCGCCGCCGCCGTCGCTGCCCTACTTGAATCGGTTTCAGACTCCTCCCGAAGCGAGACGGGAGCGGGAGAGCGGCGAGGCGGGAGGGAGGAGGCGATGCGCGGGGCCGCGCCGCTCCACCCGGCCTCCTCCGCCCCGCGCAGCCCCGCTCCCTGCGCAGCCCCGCTCCCTGCGCTGCTGGCAGAGCCGGCCGGGCGGCGGAGCCGCGGCTGGAACCGGCATGGGGACCTTAGGCAAAAGGAGAGAAAACCAGTGAGTTTGCCGTGCCGCTTGATGGCCCCGTCGCGCCCCTGCCCGCGGCGGCGTGTACGAGGGTCGGTGTCGCGCCGCCGCCCCTGAGAGCGTGCGGTGCCCACCGGGGCGGTGGGGCGGGCGCGGCTCTCCCCGCGGCGGGGCTGGCGGGGGCTTCCGTGGGGCACGGGGCTGGTTACTGCGGGGGCCGGCCGGCGCCCTCCCGACTGGGACAGGGAGAGGAAAGAAGCGCGGGAGGGGGTGTGCGGGGGAGGATTTTGTTTCAGCCTTTGGGATGCCAGTGTGCGCCGGGCAGGCGGGTCGGCGCGGGATGGAAGAGCCTCACGTTACGGCGTCGGCGGAGCAGGAGCGGGCTCGGTTACCTGCGGCACGGCCGGGGGCCGCCGGGCGAGGGGCCGGGAACGCGGCTGTCACTGCCTCGCCGGGGAAGCGGCACCTGCTCCGGGGTCAGTCCGCGAGAGGCCGGTCACTTATTTGTGATGTCCTCTCCAGCGCCAAGGGCGTACAGTGGAAATGCAGGGCAGGCGTCCCCCCGCTGCCCCTCAGTCCTGCTTTCGTCTGTTTGTCATGTCGGGTGACTGCTGCGAGAGGATTTGTTGTGAGGAATAGCCAGCGGTGCCACCGGCTGAGCTTTCCCTGTCCGGTGTGGCCAAGTCGGCCACGGTATTACTGTAAACTTTTTTCGGGTGTGGAAAGTTCAGGTTTTGTCCAGCGTGTTGCCAAAGCCTGAAATATCTTCTATCTTAATTCCTACTTTGTTACGACTTGCAAGGATACTCTGCCGTGTGTTGAAGAATCACTGGAATGAAGCTGGGAGAGGGGCTTAAGCGTGTAAAAAGAAAACACTGGGAGCTGATCAGGCACTTGTTCTTTTTACGTGAGAACAGGAAGTCAGATCACAAAGCTAAGAGGGAAATTGAGAGAAAGGGGGAAGGGAAGAGAACATTTGCATGTCGGCCTAACTACGGAGGAGCTCAGTGATGGTTACTGCCTCCTGAGAGTCAGGCATGTATTTTCCTGAATTTGGAACTATGGAGGCCTGGGATCAGTGTTGGGTTGTAAATGACACCGTGGTCAGTTTCGTGGCTTTCCCAGCATTCAAGTGAGACGGAAGGGCAAGGATAAGGCTGGACTTTCACGGGGATGAGGTAGGGTCCAGTCTGTCTTAAGGCATGCATATTTTTAAATTCGTGCAGGAGTGCGTATTCGGGGATGTTTGTGAATTTACTTCTGCTATCTGTATGTAATACGCACACTGGAGGAATTTCTATGCCTTTTCTTCCCAGGACTGTCAGCTGATTAATAGAGTCTTGCATAGTGTTCCAAGAAAAGTTATGTGAAAGCTTAAGATAGCAGCTTAAAGACGCTGGAGTCACTTGTTTAGGAAGACTGTGGAGTGTCTGAAATAAACCCAAAGAATCCCTGAAATTTCAGGAGTCCCCGAAATAAACCCAAGTTTTATTGAAGCGGCAGTGCTCGTTGTTCTTTTGTGAACTCTATGGTTATACTCTCAAGTCAGATTTTGCAGTGGTTCCTGTTATTTGCAGGTGAATATGTTTCATCACTTTTCATCAATACGATATCCTTCCTATTTACTATTTCATACAGAAATATGAACTTGTATGCAAGCAGCGAATAGCCTTTGGTATCATCCAGATACTATATGGTCAAAACACAAGACTAAAATTAGATATGTGCTTTATTTTGGTCTCATTTATGGTTGTTATTAAATACATTTATTTGCTCATGTATACGATTTTGAAGTAACTTAATAGGAAATAATAGTATAGAATAGATGCAAATTAATTGTTTTGATTGTGAAATACTCCACTATTAGGTTGTATTGATGTTTTGTTTACTTAATAGTAATTTTCCAAATTAAATTAATAAAGCTAGTCTGGTGTTTTTGAACGTGTATAATAGTTATTTTTTTGTCTCTGCTTTACTTTTGGTGGGCACACAGACATGTGGTGGTAGGTTATTGCATGCTGTCCAACAGAGACAAGACTTCTGATAATCTTGACAGGTCATTCAGGGAGCTCTATAACCATGTGCTCTGCAACTGACATTTAGCAGAAAAAAAAAAAGTCACTTACTGAGCAGTCCCTTTGGTGTAGATATTAAGTGGGAGGGTTATGTCTTTCAGCACCCTACAGAAGGAGTTAATTGTCCTTTAAATCTCTCCTCCTTTCCCGTGCAGTGTAAAATTTGCCAGTCTCTTCTTGTATTTACTTCACTATTGTGCTTTCTTTTAGGCAACCTGCCCAAGCATGCAGCACTGCCCCTGAATCAGCACTGGAGCTGCAGCAGACCAGCCACTGTCCCAGTCTCTCAAATCACACTCAGGTCATGATGGTGCCGTTGGGGCACCTAGCCAAAGGAGCCACTTTGGAAGACCTTCTTGAAACCTGCATTCAGTCTTTTGGTGAGTGAGTGCCTGGAGGTTTTTAGAGTTACATCAAGTTATTTCTGTCCTGGCTATGTTTAAATCCCTTAGTAGGGAATTGAATATATTTATTGGTGGAGTAGAAAGGTATTAACTGAGAATTGTCTGTGCTTCAGGTGATTGTATTTTTGGTTGATGGATGTGTGTGTGCATATGTGTATAATATATGCCGAGAGATTAGAGTAACTACTGATTTTCTTGAGGGAACCAGACGAATTCCAGTCATCTATACTTCTAAGAGTAGTTTTGTTGTTCCTTGAAGTACCAATTTTGTAAACTTTAGCAAGTAATCATTATATTTTGCATATTGCAGTAACATTCTCATACTGTGTGTAAGCAACGTTTTCATGTTACACATTTTTAAATGAGAAGAGCTATTTTTAAACTAGGTGAGATAACACTGGATTGCTTTTTGCAATATCAGCATAGATTTAAAGTTGCTTCTCTATAAAAGCGAAAGAATCCAAACAGAAATCACAACTGTAATATTTTTTTGAGCCTATCCATTTGTCTTTTCACAAATAAGAATTGAAATACGGATAAACGTAACCATTGCCTAAGCTGTCTGTCCCTAGTTTTGTTTTCCAACTTTTTCATTAGTAAATGTGCTTATATTTAATATTATTAAAATATGTTATTACTGAAGACACTTGAAGTGATTCTGAATAATTTGCTTAGAAGTGGCACACCTGTTTGTTAATGCTGAGTCTTTCAGTGCTATGAGCTACTCCCAAAGCATATGTGGCAAAGTCTTAGTTTCCGAAGTAGTCCTTAGAGAATGAATGTACTTGAACACCCACTCAGCTCTAAAATAATTATCTATACAGTTAAATATTAACACATCGTGCTGATCAATTGGTACAGGGCATAAATGCTGTGTAAACGATGACTAATCTTTCACATTTGTTTGAAATGAGTTTTTTTTAACTTTAAAGCCTTCTAATCAGCATGTGCAGAGAAATGTATGCCTGCGAAAAGCTGGTGAAACATGTAATTGTCAGTAATGTCCTGTTTCTTTTTTGCTTCTTTTCTCCCTCAATTCATTATTGTGAAGACACTGAACTGCTACAAAGCCCTTATTCCTCAACAATTGTTGATTGATACTTTTAAAAGTTTCAGTTCAATAGGAGGGGGATAAGATATCTAAAATGTAAGACCTTAAGGCAGTTTTAATATTGTGACTACTTGACCAATATTAATGTCTCCACATTTTATGAAAAAACCAGTAATATAAATGCAACATTATAAAAATATAGTACAGTTAGTAAGGTGATTGATTTAAAGTAGTGCAGGTGAAACCCTGAGTGGGAGATTATTTTTGGCTAATATTCTGTATAGCAGTATAGACATGCTTAGGTGTTCTCAGATTCCTGTGCATCAGTACGTTAAAAGGACTAAGGTAACGAAGAAAAGCAAGTGTACCTGTGCAGTTCAGCTACATATGCATGTGAATCTTTCTCAAGGGTTTCATACTTCAGCTAGAAAATTTACTGTAGTCCACTAAGGGTTTTCTTGACCCTTGACAAGCTGTACGTAGGTTGAGCAAGGTGAATTGTAGTGCATCAGCAAACAACATTATAACTCACTAAGGCCTGCTAAAACCGTGTTGTGTGTTGCAGAGGTTTAGACTCTTCATTGGACAATTCATAGTAGTGTCTGTATTTATACATCTTATATGACATTATGCATGTTCTTAAGCTATGTTGGAACTTCCCATCAAGGTATTTAAATAAAAATACGACTGTTACAACTGTAGATAACCTTCATAATGAAGTTCATTAAAGAAGGCTCTTGTAGCTATCAACAAAAATAGTGCAAAATTAATTCACGTTATTGTGCCAATAAAGGAAGAGATGAAAAAATCTTTAATCTGAGATTTTGAAGAGGGGTCCAGGTAGGGAGCAAAATGGTGGGAAAAAAGCTTAGTTGCAGAATGATTACAAGAAATCTGAATGATTGAGCAAGTTTCTTCCCATACATAGTACTGAAATAAATCTTCTACCCTGTATGCTAATAATTCTGCTTAGACTGAGATTATAACTTCAGTCTTGGATATGCTGACCTATAATATTTTGCGTATTATTCTACAAAGTCATTATTGTGATTTAAGCAAGTTTTATTTAAATGTTTAAAGTACAGAACCCCCCAAGACATTGTACACTGGAGGTTTAATTTCTGGAAAAAACCCTTGATTCATTTGCTGTCTAGCCTCAAGGAGAACAAGAGGCAGTAGATAGAGATGGGGTTGTGTCATGTTTCAGAATATATACTGCATCTTGTTAACATTATACTGCACTTGCTGATGTGGTGTGTACAAATATAATTCCTCTTTAATGGATGTAGCTGAGTTTATGTTCCTGGCCTCAATTATACAAGTTTGGAAAAAGCAAATAGTGCGTAAGAGAGGCTGCTGTCCACAGTGGTATGTAGGGAGATGTTGGCAGCCTTTTGCTGCATATGCAGAGAATATCACAAGAAGGTCTAACCAAGAAGGTATTAAGAATTAATACACACTTACAGCTATGAAGAACACAAACATAAGTAGTTTATTTTACGACATGGATTAGGAGAAGAAAGGAGGAAGGGGATATGCTAAGTAGAAATTAAGAATGAGACGACTAAACTTTGCTGCAGTATTGTAAATGGATTCCAAGATGTTTTGTAGAAAGACTTTGTCCAGAGAGCTAAGTTAATCTAAAAGCTTAGTTGATGCAGTTAACTTAAATTCCTACTTTGAGGTGATTAGTGCATGCTCTTTCACCTCTCAAACTTGGTCTTCTTTAGCTTGGACTGATGAATGACAGGCATGTGCCTTAGCAACAGAAACAGTGAGGGTCATATGAGGTAGTCTGAAGTCATGTAGGTGGTCACTACATATGAGAGACTAGCAGCATACCATGTTTATTCAATAGCACCATGAGGAGATGCTAAAAGTAGAGGTTTCGTCAAGTCCCATGAAAGTTTGAATCAGAATGACTAAGATGAATCATCCTGTAAATGAGTTGCAAAAAGTAAATGCAACAAAAAAGCAAGGATGTAAGCAAAGGCTTAAGAGTCTGGGGGAAAAATAGCATGATGAGAGATTGAAGGTAGGAAGTGTCTTAGAAAGGAATATTGGTCCTTTCTTAGGAGAAGATCTGTAGAGACTTGAAACCACTCTCATCTGTTTTAAGAGAAGAGACTTGGTTATACAGGACAGTGATTCAAAACATGTTCCACGTGTTTCGGAAGACCTCGCAGCATTATAAGTAGCTGCAGGATGGTGTTAGTGCTATGATCTGGATTGACAAGAAGAACTGTAGAGCACAAGTACCTGCGTCACATGTGATTGCCTTAGAAAAGAAGAGAAAGAAAAAGCAAGCAAGAAGGAAGGATGGAAGGAAAGAAGGAAGGAAGGAAGGAAAGAAAGAGAAAGAAAGGAGGAGAGTGCTTAGAAAGGAAGAGCAGGAAGTAGGGTAAAATTATTTTAAAAACTAGAAAATACAGTAGCTACAGAAAGGTTAGATTCAGTGCAACCTCTACATCAGAGATACTAATTCTGAACAAAAAGGTCATAAAGAGATAATTAAAAGTAGATTTTCCATTGGCAACAAGATGGCTAAAGTTGTAAGTTGAGGGAAGCAAAGAAGGGAGATAATTTATTTTGGAGGAAATCTTCATTAGTGACTGTGATTCTGGAGTGGAATTTTACATAGAACAGTGACTTGAACCCCCTGCATCCATTTTTTTTCTCATTATGTAGTACATAAAATGCCTGGAAGAAATGTACTTTTGACTGGCAGATAGTTCTCTGAAAGTCGATATGGCTTTGTCTCCTATTTTATTGCTAGTTGTAAAGGCACTTGATCTATCAGCTTTGTTGTTGAAACCAATGCAGTAGGGTCTAGGTTGCTGGCAGGTCAGTAGAACACAAGAAGCATATGCTTAGCAGCACAGCTCTACTTTTATGTCTAGTTCTCACAGTAATCTTTGTGAGAATACTTAAATGCATAACATATATTTAGTTCAGAAAGTGTTACAGATCAGAGAGAAAAAAATGTATTACCAGTGTTCACTTCATTGGATACCTTAATTTGTTAACTTTTTATCTGCTAAATGTTCATGACATTTATCACCCTAGGGTATCCTCATGCTACTGTGAACTTGAAGTTCTGACTGTGTGTTGTGAAGTCAGTTTCTAATCTGGAAAATTTTCCTTTATTTTGTAACTTTGCAATATGTTAGTGCATGGTAAGAGATCCCTGTTTCTTTCCTTTAACTGTGTCTATTTTTATCTTACAAATGTACCTTTTTCAGTCTAGAGGAAGGTTTAAGGGTGCTTATTTTTTTAAACAAACATACCTTTCAAAGATCCAGTGAGCTATTTTAGCATGCATTCAAGCTTAAAAACCACGTAGGGTCAGAGGGCCTTTTCCTTGCCCACACAAAACATTTGTTTAAATTGTTTTTGCAAGTGTTTGAAGACTCCGTTGCAATTGGGACAATATGTGTCTTCAACATAGTGTCAATTTGATATCTCCTTGTTTTGTCTGCAGTGAAGTCCTGAAATGTTACTTAGAATTACCTAACAACCAATTCCAGGAATGCTCTTGAAAGCCATCATTTATTCAAACACTTATGTCTTCTTAAAAAATCCGAGGATCATTTAAAAGCTGAGAATTCCCTAAGAGTTCAAAATGTCATTGTTATGAAGGTATCTCTGTCCTTAACCTTCGAGTGCAAGGTCTCACTCTTTACCTCTTACATTTGAGTGCTGGAAGTATGTTTTACTACAGCATATGGATGACCTATGCTTACCCTACGATTCAGACACTTCAGTTAAAAAGAAACCAAGAAATATCATCTTGAAATGCATGCCACAGTACAGTGTCCCTGTGCTTGGTTTCTTTAAAGAGATGTAAGTAAAGGGCTTTAGGAAAGCAACCAAAATACTTCTGGGACCATGTAGCGTAATTCTGTGTGAAATCTCATCCACAATAAACTGTTTGCAGTGGAGCTACTTACACGTATATGTCAATTTTAACCCATGGATGGCTTAAAGGAACTTGAAAATTATAACTTCAAAGACAGCAATGTTCTTAATAGAATTTATGTGAAACTAATGCAATTTGCCACTTCTAATGTTCATAATAGTCATAGAAAGCTAGGTCTAAGAGTAGGCTGTGATGTTAAGTTGTTCTGCAGTGTTTGATCTGTGCTAAACTAGCTTGTTGCCTCCACGTGTGATAAAGTGACATGTTTGTAAACAAACCTTAGAAACACTGGAAACTATATCCAGACTAATCTGGATGAAAGATGCCACAGAGTTGTTTTGATAGAAGTAAAAAATCTCACAAAGGTGCTGGTGCTGGTGACCTCTTAGGTGTAAGCTACCTAAAGCAGTACAAGTTAATCATAGTTCACATTTTCTGGAGTAAAAAATAACTACATTATTGAGTTGTCTAGTTACGTGAACTGATAATATTTTTATATTGCTCATACCAATATCATGCAAAAACTTATTGAGTCTTAGGTATTCTTTGAGAGTCAGCTACATATTGCATCCATCTTACAAACAACAAAACAGGCAAGTTGGAGTTCACTCTTTAGAGCTGTAGGCATTTTCTCCTCTAAAATACAGAAAAAATGAAAACTATCCAGTTTTTCCCATATCAGTTATCTGGAGAAACTTGCTCAACTTTTAACATAAATACATTTTTCCAGTTGGATTCAAACATACAGTTAACTAGTAAAACAATCACAGTTCAATTACTGAGTTTATCCTTTTATCAGATTTACTATATAACAAATTCTGATCCAAAGGCAATAAATTCTTTCAAGGCATGTGCACACCTACAGAATGCAACTGTGGCCATTCTCTTCTTTCCTCTCAGGTTTGCTTGAACAATCATTTGTTTTTGTCTCGTACTGCACAAACTTGCAGGGTTCTATCCTTTGCTCTTGGAGCCTGGGCTGAATATTGAGGTCTCCAATCCCCTCCAAAGCAGTTAAATTTTATTCACGATGCTGTTCTGTGTGAAAATGCTGTTGATCGTTATGTGTTAAGTAATCTGAGTGCTACTTGGTCGAATGCAGTGGAGAAACCTTAGTATTGCTTGGCAACAGAAACTATGTTAATGATCAGTTAATGACATTGTGGGAACAGAAGAGTCATTACTGCTCTGTAGAATGCATGACATTTTGGGAACAGAAAAGTAGTTACTGCTCTGGAGACTTCTAAGTGCTGTTTAGCTAACTATTAAAGTTAATTGTGATTGTACCAAAATGAAAATGATTTCTTTTTTACCCTGATGTCTGTGAAAAGATTTTCCCGAAGAAAAAGAACTTTAGATATCTTTATATATATATTTTAAAGTTCTATTTAGCTAATTTGACTTCATTTGTTTCAATATAATTTTCCAAAGCCAAGAAGTAAGTAATAAAACAAAATGATGAAAACTTAGACTTTTTTCTTTATAAAGCAGTCTCCTATTTACTTATATTTACCACAGGGATATGACTGAAAATTCTATCTTCATGCCTCTAAATATGGCTTCAGGGAAAATCAGTATAACTTTTATTTAGCAATGCAAAATATTCTAATTCCCCATCACCAGCCAGCTGATACCCAGACAGTTCCCAAGCAACAGGAGCCCTGACAAACTTGCAGCCTGTTTTTAAATGCTAAGCATTACATGATATGACATGAAATATCCCATTGGTCAGTTGGGGTCAGCTGTCCTGGCTGTGTCACTCCAGCCTCCTCTGTGGGGGGGGCAGTGTGAGAAGGCATCCCTAGCTGCTGGGTTAGAAGCTAGTTTGCCATAGTCTGTAAACACCAGGTCCAGAAATATACCTAGAAGTTCTGGGAAGCTTAGGTTTGTAAGGGAAATGGTAAGTGAGGAATATTAGTGCAGGGTTAGAGCTGGAGCATGCAACAGTAATGAAAATTGAGGTCAGGAACTGGGACTCAAGCGATCTGAAACTTCTTCACGTCCTTGAGGGAAGCAGCTTGGTGTCTGCTAGTGTGTTACAGTCTGAACATTTGGCTGGGACAGGCTTCATGCTTCCTTGGATGTGATGACTGGCTGCCCCAGCATCAATCATGCAGTTAGAGGGATGCTTGTTGTGAAACACTGCAGTGTAAGGGTTAAGCATAAATCTGCGTTCAGTGGTCAGATAGGGACACTGGCCTCAGAAGTTCCTGAGACTCCTTCTGGGAGTCTGTTTTGTCCTATCCATCAGTGCTTATGCTAGCACAGCTGTGTTGCCAAGCATTACACTTGAATTATTCAAGAGTTGCCTGCAGCTCAAAAAATGCACATGGCTCCAGTATCATGACTTAAAGCTTTGGAAAAATAGTCTCGAATGCTCAATTTATGTTTTGTAGGCTTTGGAGAAAAAGACTATTTGATTAAAAGGTTCGCATCTAAATTTGCTAAAATCAATATTTTAAATACGCTGCAGAACGATATGTGGTGTGCGTCTGTGTGTGCAAACTTTTTTTCTTCTTCTGTGTACCTCATCTGAATTTCCAAGGCTAATGGAATGCTTTCCACCCACATTGCATTTGGTTTCTCTTGAAGTACATTTTAATTTCTGAAAATCATCCCATTTCCCTTTGACAAGAGCTTTTATCTCCTTGTTTTCATTTCAAAGAATTACTCACCTAGAGCTCCTTCTGCAAGATGTAGCTTTCCAAAAGCTGTTTCTGAGAAAGGGTAATGGTTTTCCCTAGAGGTTTTTCTACCCTAATGTTCCCTACCCTCACACAGAACAGTCTTATTATTCTTTTTGGATGCATATTATCCTCACTTTTGTCTTGTATATATCTGCATTGTTTATGAGTATTTGGAGGAACAGGAGTGGGTTCTCCCTCCTCTATTCTGTAGGGAATTTAAAGCGAGTAGGCTTGAAGAAACATCGAGTTTATGGGGTTTCTTCTAACGTGTGTGTTTACTTGGCTTGTTTAGAGAGCTGTTGGTGCAGGATTGATCACAAAGTAGTGCAGTTCCTTCAGGAAAATACTGATTTCTTCTAAGTTTAGTTCTGGAGTTTTACTTCCTAAGATCAATTACTTGTGTAAATAAATCCGTATATAACTCAATAGTAGCAACCATGTATAGACAATAAGCCAATTTAAAAAGACACAAAGAAACCAAACCAAGACTTTTGTGCAATTTCCTGAGCTTTTTGGTGCTGTGTGCTAAACATAATGTCACTCTTGTTGCATAAGGGGGAACGCCACTAAACTGTACAGAATTAAATGTAAGCTGGAGAGCCCAATATTCCACCTGCTTTCTACTGCAGCTAAAACTAAAAAAACACATTCTATTACCTAATTACTGTGTCATCTTTATAAGGACATTTTTATTAAATTATATTATTTCTGAAAGATATTAAGCACTTAAGATAATGATTTGAAATGAAAAATTCGCTAAGGATGAGTACAAAGTTCTACTTAGAGTAATCAGTTGAAATAACAGTATGGTGAAATCCTTCATATACAGCATTTCTGCAGAAAAGGATTTCACTGTGAAGAGAGACTTTAAAACTGAAAATGGTTTAATGATATTGTATCACTGCAGAAACTCTTAAGTGCGTGCACAGAGGGATGTGTGTACTTTTATATTTTCTGCATATGCATTATACATGTACATTTGCTTACATTAAAAGGTAGGTGTATATAAAGGTATTATGTAAAGGATATTAAAAATAATCTAACTCTGGTGCTAAGATCTCCTCTGTAGTACTATATTCAGGTTTGCTTCATAATGGTGGGAGCTACAAAGGGTTCAGAAAACAACATCAAATTTGACCAGAGAGCTAGAAAAACTGGCCTGTAAGGAATAAAAAAACGACAAATTCGGTGTTTCTTAGCTCAGAAAATAGATGAGGGAAGCAGCCCTTGAACATAGAAAATATATTGACAAGGAAAAGAAAATTGTTTTTCTGTCTGCTGGAGTCTGGTCTTAAGCAGCCCAAGTTGCCTGAAATATTTAATTAGACAGAAAGGAGAACTCTTAAATGATGGAGAAACTCAAGTGTTGAAATAAGCCACCTACAAGAGCTGTAAAGTCCTCATCACTGTAGAATGTTAAAAACAAATTAAACTGGTTCTGAAGCATGATTTTGAGAAAGCTGATTTTGTATTGGAGCAGCAGAATAGAATATATTAGCTCCTAGCCCTGATATTTGCCATCAACTGAGCTTTCAGCTGTCATTAAAAAATTAGTTTCAGTTAAATCTGCTTGCTGACCCTCAATAATGGTGTCATAACTCATAAGGAGAATGGTGGCTTCTTATGCATCTGATTCTGACCAAATGTATTCAATTTAATGAAGAGAGTGAGATGACTAGCTCTCTTATAGGGTATCAAATTCCAACACAGAAGCAATAAGCCTGGAGTAAGAAGGCTGCTATGGGTTGCATAAGTTTTAAGCTAAAGGGGAACAGAGTGTTTCCTGTTTGTAAAGGGAATTTCCAGGGAGTATCTACAAAATACTCACGAAATATTTTATTTAGCTTTGGTTGCTTCTAGCCATTTTAAAGTTATCTTGCAGTAGTGCATCTTGCATGTGGGGCAGATGCATTGACTTATGTCTGTTTCAGTTCAGTCGCTAAGCCCTACCATGTGCTCCCATGTGTATCTGCATATTTCATACACGTCTGTGTGTGTCATCAAGGTCTTTGAGACCTTGAGAACATAAGTTCCCTCAGTTTTCAGATCACATGTTGATTTAATAATCTTTGCAGACATTTATAGCACCATCCCCGAACCATCATCTTTAAACTACTAGAAAAAAATTATGCAGAAGTCTTGAAGAATTCTATGTAGCACATCAGGATAGCAACCCACGACTTTCAGCTTTGCACTTAACTTCTGGCAATTGCTTGATGCTTTCTTGCAGTGCATTGTTTTTGGTGCTACTTTTTGATAACCACTGGAAGACTTAAGGGAGTTTACAAGAAGTTATTCGTGTTCTTAGTAGCTTAGTCACTGATCATGTGATGCCAGTGCTCTGTGATTCACTTCTGATTCATTTCAAATTGTACTCTAGGTGATACAGTTGGAACCTGCTTATGAAATAAATACAGTGCTTATGAAATAAAGGCCTCCTAGACCTAGAAAAGCTAACTTTTCTTTCCTGCAAATTTCAGTTTGGCTAGGACATCCTTGGCATTCTTACTACTGCCTTATCATTGCATTGGTGAGTGGGAGGGAAGGTCTCGGTGCAGCGATCTTCTCTAGTGAACATATTCTTTCTGATAAGTGTATTACCACAGACTCGTGGCCATCAGGACCTGGTGAAAAGCAGGTAGTTTGCTCTTCAGGCCTTACTTAGTGACTTTTGAGTAATTTGTTTCTCTAAAGCATTCAAGGAACAAGCGATACTTAAGTTGTTTCTAAATAACGCATCACGAGGAGTCACTCATTGGATCATGCAACAGAGTGGCTGACGAGCCTAGATTAGAATGTTCTTACCCTTGTGTGTTCTGAGTCTCACGTAAGAAATGGAACTTTTGTAATTGTAGTTTTCAGTGGCTTTGTGCTACTACATAGATCATAAAGTACTTATCATTAATTGTCATTGTGCTTTCACTCGTGGAGTTAAATGCTGGAAAAGTATATTGAACTGCTGCTTTGTTTTTTTGTTTCAGAGTATATTTATTAAAAATCTCAGTACAATAAGGGAATTTACAGGAGAAAAACATGCAACCAGTTGGTTATTTGCATTTTGCTGCAATGAGACAAAGCTAAGGCTTACACAGTAATTTGCAGCTTTCTTTAATGTAAATTGGCTAACTGAAACACACCCATCCCACTTTAGTTAGTATTCACTCAGTGGTTTTGCTCAGTAGGCTGTGTGGTTAGAAGCAGGTATACAAACGGAAATGAAAAGGAGTTTTAAAACAAACTGCTGGGGGTTCGAGAGAGTGCTGCAGAGGCACTCAGAGGCACGCTTGCAGCACAGTCAGGAAAGCCCTCTTACTGGCTCCACCATTTGCACAAAGGTGCTTTACCGTAGAATTGTGTGCTGCTGCAGTTCCATGCAGGTTTGCTGTTGGGTGCTCAGCTGTACCGGGAACGTTTAGATTTCTTTTTGCAGGTGTTTATTTGGTTTTTAAGCCATCATTAATACAATGTTTTTCTTTGTGAAGGTGAGCCTTTTAGTTGGATGAGAGAACAAATAGCCCAAAACCTAGTATTGCTTTAATGGGCGCAAAGTAATTGCATGTCATTGTAATGAAGTGTATCTCTGTTGCAAGATAATTAGGTCTGGATGTGGTGAAGCATAAATACACTTTTATTATGCAGGAAAACACCATAAATGTGCTGACCTAATTACTAATAGTAGGCAGAACATACTGTTTTTCTCTGCACCTTTGTGATAGGAAAAAGCTGAAATGGAAGAGAGACCTTCTAGAAGACAAAAATTCAGTTGGGAGCCTGGGGCCAGGTGGTACCTGTGTTTATGTCATAGCAGAGGATTTTGGAATGCATGCAACGCAAGTGCTAAGGGAGAGAGAGTGTTATTTTTTGTCTTTTGTTGTCTGGAAGTGATCTCTACTGAGCACTTATGAGAAGCTGTATACTCTTAATAGTATGTGTGCACGTATCCATTTGGCTTCCAAGTTAAGCATATGCAGAACTGCTTTCCTGATTAAACAGGAGCTGGTGCATGCAGCTTCTGGCAGAACACCAAGTTTTGTCAAAGGATGAAAATTGATACAGGCCTCTGTGAGGCCTGAAATAGTTTTACTCTTCCTGAAGACACTCAAAGAGTACAAAATGCCAAATACTAAAGGCCTGAATAAGTATGGATTCTTGATATCCCAGCCTTCCTCTGCAAATTTCCCACATCTCTAGCTGAATAGCTTGCTAGTTTGCCCTCAGTGCTCGTGCTGTAATACCTAGGCAATTTATGTCTCAGAAGCATTCTTTCAGTAAGGAATGAAATTATGTGTGAACACAAACAAGGAACACATAAACTTTGGTTCATTCTGTAAAACTGAGAACTCGCAGGATAAGTCAAAAGGCAGATCAAGAACTTCGTGTTACTTGGGGTCTGTACTGCTCTCATTTGTTGGGCTGCAGGACAAGCAGACTTTCCCCTTGCCCGTCACTGAAGGTGGATACCTTTGGTATCTTCCTGTAGAAGGGCGTGGAAATTCTCACCCAGTAACTAATGTGGATTATCTTGTTTTGCAAATGGGCTAAGTACAATGTTCCATTTTGGTGATGTGCAAGTTAAAGTGCCTTCTCCCTGCCTTCCCTAGCCGTGGATGCCATTTCATATGCTGCAAATCTGCTGTTTCACATCCCTCTTTCAATTTGCCGTACGGTGCTTTGCTTCTCTGTCTTGTTCCCGCTACTGCTTTTTAAAGAGATAACTACCTTTATCCCCATAGAGGTTAATATACTTAAAATTATTCGAAAAGATAATTTTTTATTTGTTTTTGAAAGGGTGTCAATTTCCAATTCAAGCTACTTAGGTTCTCTTGTGACAGGCTGTGGGAGAACATAGTCAATTAATATTTACAAACAGTTTCACTACTATTTGTTGCAGAAATGGAAACTTTTTGAAGTGCTCCGCTACATTTCATGTCCTTGATCTTTTTGGAATATGGTAAAAAAACCCCAAAAGATCCAGAAGACAGATGTAGTCTAAAGCCCTTCTTCAGCTGAAATCCTTGTAACGCATAGTTCCGAGTTGATGTGCAGGACATTTAGGTCCACCACGGGGAGTATGCACAGGTTAACCTCTGGGTTTCCTGCGTACGTTGCATCTCATTCCATGTGCATCTATGCATAGATCCTATCCTGCGTGTGTACTTTGGTGTTATGTATGCCATCCGTACAAAAAGCCTCACAAACACGTGAGAACATTGCTGTTCTGTTTCATAAGTTTAGTCGTACCAATGGACTGATACGGATCAGTAACTGAATTCCTTTGCTCTGCAGTTCAATCATTTGTTTCCAAGTTTATATTCATATGCCTAGAGCTAAGCATTTAAGTGCATTACTGGGCTTAGACCATTATGTATAATTATCTGGGTATTCTGAGTGCTTTTGAGACACAGCTGCTTTTTTGCTTGCCTTTTTCGATTTTTTTTTTTTTTTAATTTTTTAAAGGTCTTTCAAATGTGGTAGTGAAATATAGTAGTTGTTATATGGCTTTCACCAGAAAAATTATGCATTTCCTAAATTAGTAAGTTACTGCTATCTTTGAAATAGCATACACGAATAGACCTGATTAGAATTAGGATTCTGAGAAAGCCTGTTGCAAATTGTTTATGAAGGTATAGCAAGATTTCAATATGAATAATCCTTTTTGTTTTTCAGATTTAGAAGGAAATGCATGTCAAAACAACCAGCTGCTAAAGATAATTTTGGCCATGCATCAGTTTATCATCTCCTCTGCAGACATGCTTCAGAAACTTGTTGATCTATATCCTTTGTAATCTTCACCTGCTTTTAAGGTAACTTCATAGCTGACAAGTTGAGATGGGTAAGTAGAGGATATTTAATCTATGGGTGTATTAGTACTCCACGAATTAAATTGTATACTGTTCTTTACAGTTTTTAGTTGTATGGTGTGCTTTTGTTTGGTTTAGGGTTGGATTTTTTTTTGTTTGTCTGTTTTAGCTTGTTATACACAGAGCAAAAGATGAAACTCTAACTCAGGTTTCAAGTAGGATAAATCACCCTCTGTTGGCTGTGGAGGGAATATCTAGCAGGTGTTAGATGAATGTAGGCACCTCAATTAGGTACTGTGAACCTGGGCCTAAGTTTCAGATCTGTTTCTCTCTTTGTCCACCATCAAGTCAAAGAGCAAATAACAAAACTGTATCATCTGGATACGAAGATTTTCGAAAAAATTATTTCTCTCTCACATACTCAAAATTGCTGAGATAAATCATAAGCTTTTCCTTTCTATTTGTTCTCATTTTGAGTTGACTGCCTGGACTCATATATATGTGTTTCTGGCCCATTAGACTTTTCACAATGTAGCTACTAGATTATATTCTATATACTAGCCTTTCTTTGGAATTTTTAATTGTGGAATGTATTACCTGTCCTCTTAGCTTTACATAATGTTTGCTCCTAATTAGATGAGCACAGTACAAGAAGGAGACCTGTCATGCTAAGAATCTCCATCCAATTTTGGTACAATTCAATTTAATACTCCTTTCTTTCCTCAAACTGTGTGTCTTACAGGCATTTACAAGCAGCATCCTTGACAGCAGAGCTTCACTGCAGCACTGACTGTCTGTCTGTAGCAGGACTGACTGTCCTGCTGCTTCTGTAATCGCAGGTGTTGGATCAAGTGTGCTGAGCTACAGCTGTGGTGTAGTGTTGCGTTTAACTTAGGCTCCTGGGCTCTTGGAAAATGGAACAAAGTCAGTGCTTGCATCTTTCTGCGATGGAACATTTTCTACAATCAGAAAAGCAATTCAAACTTTTATCAGACTTGCATATTTTGCAAGCTTGGTTTTTAACTCTGCACATAGCTCCCTGCAAAGACATTGAAAGTTAAAGACAGTTTTGAATGCATCAGGCAGTCTGGCCTCTTGTATTTTTGCCAAACCTTGCAAATGTTCCAGGTTCACCATTTCCCATCCCCTATATTACGCGAGTGATTTTAGGTGGTTACAACTTCTTTGTAAGTCATCTAATTTTAGACATTCAGAGAGGGGCCTTTAAAAGTATGTGGAAACTTACTCCAACTTCAGTGGAGTATAGTCAGCCTAATGTAAGCGTGCTTAAAGGGTGGATGGCATGTCCCCTCAACTGTGGTAGATTTAGGCTGCAGTTAATTTCAATCAGATTGTGAGTGGATCCACAAGGTTTTTTTCATTAAATTATGTTTTTCAGACTTGGAAATATATGTGTCATCTCCATCAGAAGAATCAAGACATGCATAATACATTTTCAAAATGGATTTTCCGTGTCTTCAACAGACATTGGCTACAATATCAAAACATGTTTTAAAGAGCTAATAGACTAAAAATATGGGTGTTTTTTTCAGTTGGCAGAGCAAGTCAAATGAAAACTGTTGCATAGGTAGAAGGGTGAGGTTACTGTGGAGAGGCGTGTTACATTTTGCTCTACCATTGTCTACACCTGGTTATGTTTAAAAGAAAATAGCTTTTTAGTTTTTTTTGTTGTTGTTGTTTTTTTGGG
>VZTF01002621.1:329701-367965 GCA_013397755.1 Cnemophilus loriae | reverse complement strand
GAATTAGCTGAAAAGGATTTCTTCGTAAATGCAGTGATTGATAAATTCAGTATTACTATTTCAAATTTTAATGAGATGTGTCAGTGCACAAGTTTTATGAGAAACTGTGAGGCATGTTGCAAAGAAACATATAGAAAACAGAATCGCTTCACTGCTTAACGCTACTCAGTACTCTGGCAACTGCATCAACATTACTCATAGTAGTCACAGTTGCAATAAACTTTGGTAACAACCTTGAGATATACTTACATAAAACCCTAATCTGATATAATATTTGCCATCAGCAGGATGATTCTTACTGCTTACAGGTTGGGAAGTACCAAGCACGTTACATTTTACATCTTATGTGAATGGATGTGGTTTTCCTTAACGGTTTTCTACCTATCTTAATGCTTTAGAAAATAATTCTTCCATGCTGTGTGTAAAGATATGCTATTTTGTGAGGTAAGTATATTCTTGGTTGGTAGCTATTAGTCATTAGTCTGCAGTCATCCATGTGATATATATAAGTATGTTTTTGCACATCTGAAATTGACATTAAAAAGCGAAACAGCTATTCTGCTTCAGCTTTTCAAGGTTTGCTTTAGCAGCTTTACACAAAAAGGTCCAGCTGTCTTTGAGCAGACCTGTTTAAGTCAGTGCATGAGCTGTTGGGTCACAGTTCTGAGCTGAGTCTATATGAATCTGTAACTTAAACATCTGTGAAAATTTACAGTGCTCAGGAAATTATAGAAGTGTGTCTAATATTATTATGTATGTCTATTAAAAATGAAGTGGACTATTGCAGATATTTTTATACTAAGCAAAGCTCTGTTGCATTTGGTAGGTAATTCTCCTTAGTAATTCTACTTCATTGCTTGCAATGGTCCTTGAACACTTTTTTTTTTACCTATTAAGTATAATAAAGTTTCATATCTTAGTTTAGAGAAAACAGAAGAGAGGGAAAATATTCAGCTCTAATAGATTGATGATACCTCTTTTTTACACAAAGGGGGAAATTATTAGTAACAGGAAAGTAGAATTTGTTTTAAGTTGTGGTGATTTTATTATCTCAGAGCAGATTATTATTGGTTATGTCAGAATGCTTTAGTATTGAGCGAGATCTGGTAACACCTTTCCTTCCAGGAAAATTCGTACATACATGCATCCATAAGAATGTGCATTTCCATTTTTCCAGCAAGCACAGATTTTTACATGTATAGTGCTGGGTACTCGGTCTGTCTAGGACGGAGTTAACTTTCTTCATAGCAGCCTCTATAATGCTGTGCTGCGAATCTGTGAGTAAAACACAGCAATATTTTACCGACTGCTGAACAGTGATTGCACAGCATCAAGGCCTTCTGTTTCTCGTTCTGCTCCTGCCAGAGTGTGGGCTGGAGTGAGCTTGAGGCTGGGAAGGGACATGGCTGGGACAGCTGGCCTGAACTGACCAAAGGAATGTTCCAGGCCATACAGGGTCATACTCAGCTATAAAAACTTGGGGGGTAGTCATTCCAAAGTTGCTGGGCGTCTCGTGTGAGATGGTGTTTGCCTTTGCATCATTCGCTATTTTTCTTTTTTTTTTTTCTTTTTTTTGCTTTTTTTTTTAAGCTTTTTTATTTCCTTTAGTTATTAAGCTGTCTTTCTCTTGGCCCATGCATTTTTCTCACTTCTGCCTTTTCTGTTCTCTCCCCCATTTCGCTGCAGGGGGAGAGGAGGGAGTGAACACCTCAGTGGGTACCTACTTGCTGGCCAGGGTCAACCTGCTGCACTGAGTGACAAGTCACACACAGGAGTTGAAATATAAAATATATGACTGAAACAATTTGAATGCCCCACAACAAAAACTGTAGTTCTCCGAAAAGATTTTGTGCATATGGGACAGAATCACCTGTAAACTATTAAATACATATAGTTAATAGGTTTTTGTGACTATAAAAGTGTATTTTTTGATGTCCAGACCAAATAATTTAAAGTTTTAAAGAAGTTTATAAAACCTAAAACCTCATGAAGAAAACATCAGGATGCATAGTATCTAGATTTATTGTGAAGCAAGACATTTTGATATTGAATTTATTGCAGACAATATGTGTAGCATAGATCTATGCAGCCTTAAGCCAGATGGTTTCTAATTTGTTTTTAGTCTTGAACTTTTGATTTTTGATAAAATCAAGGTAGCCTGGCAAAAGCATCTAAAAGATCAAAACCCTCTTTATTTTGTGTGTGTGTGTGTATGTTTTAATTTTAACAGGTATTGGATTACAGAGTTCTGGATTATGTTCAAAATGGACTCTAAACTATCCACAGCTATGGAGGAATTTCAAGAGGTGGTTAGAGCTAATGGTGAGGAGTTACACTGTCGTCTAATTGACACATCTCAAATGTGAGTGTCGAAGTCTCAGTATACTCAGAAAACAAACTTTTGCTCTGAATTTCCTTTATTTGAATATAATGTCTCTCATAAGTCGTATGTTAGCTATCCTTAGAAGAATTTATACTTCATTACAGATGAAATATACATTATGTAGTGGAACAAAATGCCTTTCAGGAATGGCTTAGGTTGAATTTAGCTGCAGTGTAGACTTTGTGCTGATTCTCTATGACAGCTAAGTTTTACTCCATCCAGGGAACTTAGAAAATTTGTATATGCCTAATGGTTTTGCAAGATCACTTGAAATCAATAAAAAAGGAGAATATGATTTGATTGGGTAACAGATGAGGTAAAAGAAGTGTGTTTATATTTTAGCAACAAAGGTAAGTGAGGATATAGTTTATTACATTGTCAGACTCTTGATGTTGTTCAGATGATTTTGGTTATAAAATACTTGTTGTGACAAGAATAAATCCTGCAGCTATACATCACATAGTTTGTTCTTGGGAAGACATCTTTCCCTGTTGTGTGAGAGTATAGATAGTTCTGTGGAACAGTACAGCTGACAAAACAAGTGTCAGTTTGTACTTTGGAAATGCACAGGCTGAAGCAGAGCAGAATTTGGCATACATTTTGTATCTGGTTATGAAAGAGGATGTTTGGTTTTTCAAATTGAAATAAATTTTATTACTTTATGGGTCAATAGCAAAGGGCTGGTCAAGGAAATCTAAGAATTATTAAATGGAGGAGCGCTGGATGTGTTCAATGAAGACAAAGTTACAGGCAGCTATTCTGAAAATGCAGAACTGATTGCAGAAATTATATAGAATCTCATGCTGTTTAGTAAGACAATTGTACTTAACATGTTACATCAATACAATAAAGACTAACAATGATATTTTGTCTTAAAATCTCTAATGCGTGAAAGGAGTTTGCTGTTTAGAAATTCAAATAATTCACTTTTTACTGCAGTAAGGCATGAAAACAATGTTACCTCTGACTTAGGGAAAGAGGAAAAGTTTGCTCTTCAGTAAATAACTTGGAGTAATTGTGTTTTAAAAGAAATTCTAGGGATTGGTCTAGAAAGCTGACACAGCGTGTAAAGGCCAACACCAGTAAGAAACGGAAAGTCTCACTTCTTTTTGATCACCTTGAGCCAGAGGAGCTGTCAGACCACCTTACCTACCTTGAATTTAAATCTTTCAGAAGAATATCAGTAAGTTACTTTTATTTATATATTTAATTATTTATTTATGTGAAGCAAAGATGGGAAGGACACAGAAAATATGGCAGAGAGGCAGTATTACAAGATTAACTCTGCCATATGAGATGTTGGACACGCTGAGTCTGTTTCCAGACTCTTTTTTATTTCACTCATGCTGGAGGTGGCCAGTGGAACTTATTCTGAGTAAATACCCTTCTGCTACAACCATATGAGAGAGGGAGAATGAACCTGAACTGTGGAACAGTTGGGGCAAGATCAATTGGAAGGAAGAGGAGTAAACCTTCTTCCAAATCCAAGGTCTTCTTCCAAAGAAACTCCTTTTGTTAGAACAAGGGAGGTCACTGGGCACAGGAACAAGCATTGTCCTTTGGCTCAAATCAGTAATCAGGCTGAAATGGGATGAAGAAAACTTGGAGTATTCTCCTAGAAGGCTAACCTTCTGTGGCTGTAGTGAACAGTGCAGCAATCCCGTGCTGTGATTAATGGACTGCACTGAAGATGTCCACTGGACTCTGCCTGCCTTTTCTGATTGTGCATAACAAAATAAAGACTAGAGATAAGAAAGCACTTTGGAAAATGCCATTTTTAATGTAAGGGGAGATAAACATATTTTATTATACAAGCTTTCATGTACACAAACAATTCTTAAGGATTTATCTAATTTATTTTTTCTTTTATTTGATTTGTTTTCTCAGTAATGTTTGTAGCTGACAAGGTGCAAACTTCCCTATGCACCTTGGCTTCCCTCACATCATTGTATACTACAACATTACCTCTATTCAAACCTGATACAGTTTACACATGGAAAAGTGAATGTTAGAGACCAAAATCTAGGAGGGTTGCAAAGTCTGTGTAACAATAAAAGTGAAAGCAAAGTGGTTTTTTCAGTGTTTTGTTGTTTTGTTTTTTTTTTTGCTGTTGCTGTCATTTAGTTGTTTTTGGTGGTTTTTTTGTAACACTGCAATATGAAGCTGAACCTATGCAAGAAAAAGGGGCTCTCACCGGATGGTGGAAGATTTCACAGTCGTGTTTTAATGTACTTCATTTTGAGCTGACAGTACGTGACTCTGTGTTTTGTGTTAAACTCAAAAAGCTGTAGAACTGAAGTCATGCAGAGATTGCTGCCTGTAGGCAGTAATAATATGCAAAGCTTATATAACTTATAATTTTCAAAATCTCTGTGCAGATATAAGGTAATTAATGAGTATAACAAGCATGGTTTTAGTCAGAGTGTCAGATGTGTCATGGAGTTCCAACAGTTACATACATGCGTACACTTTATATGCAGGGTACCCGCATATGTTTTCATATAAATTGAGTTTACCAAGACTTCAGATCAGAAAATAATACATAATTAATAATTAGCTATATTAATTAAATCTTTGCAGAATATGTTCATGATGTGCTAAGCCACAGAATCCTTTCGTTATTCTAATATGGCATCATTTACTGGGAGAAAGACTGAAAATGACCAGCTGCGTTTTTAGTCACTGAAATAACTACTTAAAGGTTTGGACATTTGAAAGTCAGAAGGGAATATTTGATCATATACACAGCACACAGCAAAATCTTCCCTGAGTTACCATCCATCTTGCAGCAAATTAAAATGCAAGGAGTGGTGTTCACAGAGTAATGACTGGAGGCATGCTGGTGCTTGGAAAGTATTTTAATTTATAATCATAAGTACAGGGAGGCCACAGTCTTTTGTAAGAATCTGGATTCTTGTTGAGGCTCTTAAGTTAGTCATTGCAGTAACAGACTCTTGCATTATTTAAGTATCTAAACTTCTTTACTGTATCTGCCACTAACAAGCTTGTTACAGCTGACCTCATTAATAAATTTGTGCACCACAATTAATTCAAAACTTTTAAGTAGCATTTTAGAGATTAATTTCTTCAGCATTTAAGAAAAAAATCTTTTCTGGAGGAGATGACTGCTCAGAACAAAATATAAACTGATTCAAAGTTGTACTGAAACTGCTATGAGGTCCATAATTGTGTAGTCAGATATTGAAAAATTATCTATATCTGTATAAAGTCGTTGCTTAAATTTCAAGATCCAGCCAAACCTGGCTGGGGTTCAAAATTCAGAGTAATTGTAATGTAAGTACTATGTAATCTCAGAGACAGCTCTACTTATTACTAATATTTCTTCCATTTTTAATTTAATAAGACGACAAATCTAGAGGTGTCTGCTGTCACATCTGCTTTTAAAGTGCTAATAGTTCTTATTAAACAGATGGAAACAATTTATAAAGTTGCTAGAGGTTGAGAGAGGGAGAGTAAGAAGCAAACAACAGTCTGAAAATTTATCTTTGCTTAAAGATCAATGTTATTCCACATATTCCTGTGGAAAGGACTATATGTCTCTTACAGCTGTGAGTGTTTTTGGTAAGATGTCGGTATTAGTGGTCATAGTAAAGAATGGATGTAAAAATCCCATGACACATTTTCTGATGATTCAAATTCCTGTGTATTTTTGTTAATGGATGAATCAACAGAATGGATAAAAATTGCATCAAAAAAAGCAAATGATTGTTGCTCTTTAATCTTAATGGAAGAATGGCTTTAAAAAAAAATCTGCGTCACAGGTATCTACCAAACAGTTTTAGATTGCCTTGATTAAATAAGAGAATCTCACAAGCTGTATTAAAAGTATTAAGGAATGTGTAGCCCTCATTCTTAATGGTCTTATCTCAGTTTCATATTAATCTCATTGAACTTGCTTTTTGTATTAGTGTAGCTTAATTCAGAAGTGTTCCCGAGCTATAGACTACATAAACTGAACACTGACCTCTCTTAAACTATTACTGAGTTATTAGATTACAATTTAAATTCAGTTTAACCTTCCCTATAGAGGTCTAGACTCGATGAATTTATGAAGCCGCTGAGGCTGGGAGGAAAGCCCCAGTTCTACTCATCCTAAGGTTTATAAGAGCAAAGGCTTCTGAGATACAGTAAAAAGATGCTTTCAGTTAATTCAATTAGTTGAAGCCTCTGCTTTGAACTTAGCAAAGCTTTTACAAAAGAAAGATTTCAGTTTTATGGATCTTTAAGGTATAAAATATATCTTTTATATTTCATTCGAAAAGCAGACCTCTGTCCACACACAATTCATGAGGTATATGAAACTACATGGATTTTCATTTACGCTTCTTTTGTTTGTTTAAGTTCTCAGATTATCAGAACTACATTGTGAATAGTTGTGTGAAAGAGAATCCAACAATGGAAAGATCAATTTCTCTTTGCAATGGGATCTCTCAGTGGGTACAGCTAATGGTTCTCAGCAGACCAACACCACAGCTTCGGGCTGAAGTGTTCATCAAGTTTATTCATGTTGCACAGGTCTGTTAAAATCTGGCATGTTTGGTGTTTATTTTGTCTTCCTCTGATACAGCCCTTTTCTTCTTCCCATGCTGCTGCTGTAGAGGGAGTATTGGCACTGGTCCCCTCGTTCATGCACACCACAAGTGTATTTGTGTGTGTGTGCTCTCTTACCGAGTGTTCAGATATTACAGTGTCATGGCACCAGAACTTTCTCATGTTCATTCTGAAAAAAATGTTTTCACTGAAAAGTAGACTTGCTTTTGAATCAGCATGTGAGATTCCCAGCTGTGGCTATGAAGCTTTCCAAAGCATGAGCCACTCTCATGGCTTTGGCTGTAATTAGAAGCATTCCACCAGAAACACCTTTCTGGATAAAAGCAGAGCTATGGTCCTATGCGTATTCTTTGCATACTAATTCAACTGCAGTCATAACCAAGATAATAGGCAGTGCTTCCTAGTTGTGGTAGACTGTGGGAAGACGGGGAAGTACTGAGGAGGTACTTTGAAGACTTACTGTATCTGGAAATTTAATATTTGATTTAATAACAGTAGAATAAGTTAGACCCAGTAAAATCACAAGTCATTACCAAAATACATGAAGTCAAATGGCACAAAACTTGTAAGATTTCAGAGCAAGACAATAGAGGAAATTAAAATTTGGGTGTGCACATTGAACAACCTGAACCTTTAAATTATACTGATTTTTTTATGTCAACACAGAAGCTCCACCAGCTGCAGAATTTCAACACATTAATGGCAGTGATAGGAGGTCTCTGTCACAGTTCCATTTCCAGGCTCAAGGAAACAAGCTCATGTGTTCCTCATGATGTAATTAAGGTTAGTATTGCTTCTCTAAGTTTTACAAATAAGATAACCTTTAATTTTTTCGTCACTGCACATGCTAAAAGCAACCTCCAACTTCATTGGATAAGATGGAAAGACAGAACAAAAATTTCTTTGGTTTTGAAGGGTTTTTATTTGTCATTTCATCTCAACATCACCATTTACTCCTACACTTCTTGCAACCCCACCTTTCTTCAAGACTTGTATAGATTCTCTAAGGTTTCTCCTTTAATGTCAGAGGTGATGAGCTGCATTTTCATTTACATGCAGTAGTACAGGATAATAGTCAAGGATGAAAACAGAATTGGATCCTAGAACATTTGCAAACAAAACTATTGTCTTCCGTAGTAACACTGACCATCCTGAGTCTGTAAAATGCTAGCACAGAGCTCTGCACTTTGAGTGAAAGGATTGGTTTTGTTCATCTGATCTTTCCCTATGACAGGTTTTATTTAATTTAGACTTGAACCAATTTAGCCCTAATGCACACATAGTATGGTGGAATGTTAGGAATCTATTTTAATTTCCAGTTAAATTTTTGTGAAATACAGATAAAAGCTATTAAAATCGGAAGGAAGGCATATTTTTTAGCAATGATTCTTAAGAAGCCTTCATGTGGCTTCTTAAGAGACTTCTTTGGAGAATAAGATACTTTATTCTTTTTGGGGCCTGAAAGAGTTCGTAAAGGTATCTAATGAGCCTGTTTTGATCACAGTATGATCAACTTAAATGAACAGTGCATTCCTGGAGTAAAGATCCAAAGTGTGACCTCCCACCGGAAATGGTTTACAGCTCTCAGGACCTATAAAATCAGTTAGCTTACTTTAGAAACATGTTGTTTTTCAAATTTTGTCATTTTAAGGACTGCATGTGCGCACATCATTTGAGCAACTTCTTGTATCAAGAAATTGTATACTGGTGGTGCTAGTAGAAAGCAGGTCAAAAAAGGCTGGTAATTAGTGACTTGGAAACACACTTTGAGGTTAAACTATATCAAACAGTTTGTAAAGGTTCCAAATTGAGAACTTTGACAGGAACTTCCCAGAGAAAACATCGGTCTGTTGATTTTATAATGCGATGAGTCAACTTCGTACCTGTATAATTTTAAACAAGGGAAATATTTATAGTGCTAGGCTGAAGATTAATTTGGCCTTTATAAAACACCCAGGATACTGTTTCTAATTAGTTTCCATGGAAAAAGTTTTCTTAAAAAGATAGATTTGCCACCACGAACCATAGTATGACTTCTGATCTCACTGCAATGGGGTCGTGGCACAGCATAGGGTTTCTCTGCCAGGACCTCTCCAGCAATTCCAGCTGGTGACCTGAAAGTCAGCGAATGCAGTCCACATTTTAAGGTGAAGATGGCTGCTTTTATGAATGTCTGAGAGCTTGTGCTATGCTTACACACTGACTGCATACAGGTCCCCCTGATTTGAGAGAACCCTGTTTCTTTTCATTTGACTAAATGGGGAATGTAAGGAGGCCAGAATTATAGATTAGGCTATAGATTAACTATCTATAATCACATATTAGTACCTAATTTACCGGTATAGGAAATCTAGAATACCTAGATATAATATGAAGTTTTAAAATCTTTTTAAAGAGTCATCGTGAGTAAATTCCTTAACAATAACATGGGAAGTTTTTGTGCTGTGTGACAGAAACAGTAACCAGCGTTGATTTTTTTGTTTTCTTTTTATTTTTAGGTGTTTAATGAAATGACAGAATTGCTTTCGTCTTACAGAAATTATGATAGTTACCGACGTGCCTATAACGAGTGCAGTAACTTTAAGATCCCAATCCTTGGGGTCCACCTGAAAGATTTGATATCCCTTTATGAGGGCATGCCAGACTACTTGGAGGACAAAAAAATTAATGTATACAAACTATATTCTCTGTATAACCACATAGATGAGCTGATACAACTCCAGGAAATGCCACTTCCCCTGGAGGCTAATATGGACCTTGTTCACTTGCTTACAGTAAGTGTGTTAAATAAGATAAATACGTCCAATTAAAAATGTCATATATCTATCAAACAACTAAATAGAGAATTCCATTCATTAATTAACTATGAATACATAAGATTGTATGATTTTTTCTTTTTTTTTTTTACCTAAGGGGAAATGTACAGGAATAGAAGAGAAAAAACTGGTGATACTGATTTATCTGGCAGAAACAGTAGAGGTGCCAGTTCAGCAGTATGCTTCCAGTTATTTCTATAAGGGAAGGAAATGTTTATTTCTGCTTCACGATAGTAGTATGCACTCTCTATATTTTCAATAAGGAAGATTTCTTGTGTTGAAAACAAAATCACACAAAAGTTCAGTCCCTCAAGATACTGCATTTCTAGCCAAGTTTCTTCTGGTTCTTAAGAAACTGACATAAACATTAGTCAAATATAGTCAAATCAGTCAAATATGACTCTCCTAGTCATATCTAGTGAGTGCCATGCTACTAAAAAATTGATGCTACCCAGGACATTGTTAAAACAATAGTTTTGGCTTCTCCTAGTAAGTTAAAATACTGCCTTCTATTAAAATAGAAGTCTTCCTTTCTTGTTTCTCAGTTTTGTTTGGCCTTAACAAGTATCTCACCTTGGAAAAACTAGATAGTCCACTTCCACTTTCTGGTTACAAGCCCTGTTTCAGGAAAAAGCTAATAGACAAAAATGCTTATGTGCCTGAGGTTATTTGTTCTCTCTGGGAGCACTCTTGTGTGAAATTAAGCACAAATGCCCAGGGCCTGAAATAAAGCTGTGAGGTGGTGAACTTCTTACTTCTTCCTGCTATTTATTTTAAATGTTTTGTTTGAAATTATTCTAAGTGGTTTTTTTTTCTTCTAAATAATGTTTTATAAAAATGGCTATTACAAATATGTAGAACTTCAGCCATAATTTCTTGTAGCTGTATATGACAGGACATAAATGAGAAGAAATAATTCATTTCAGTGCAGGAGCTTCTGAACCCCCAGTACTCCATGTTACAGATTTCCAGATAATGGCAGTAACAGTCTGGAACGTAGAATTGGACACATTTCAAATCACTGTGAACACATGTGCAGATCAAGTTCATTTTTTTCTAGGTGTGATCTAAATTAAAAAATAGTGCACTGAAAAATATGAATCACTGCAGTAACAAGTTTAAAAAGTAGTAGTGACTCTTCTGGGATTAAACTACTGTGTTTGTTTTCAGCTGTCCCTTGATCTTTACTACACAGAAGATGAAATTTATGAACTTTCATATGCACGAGAGCCACGAAGTCACCGAGCTGCTGTAAGGGCCTTTACAGATTCTTAACAAAAGGAGGGTTTTTATGAGTTATTTTAATTTTAAAAGAGGAATTTTTTCTTAAAGAAAATTTTATCTCTTGCATTCAATTTATTATTTTATTTTATTATATGCTGAGTTGAAAACATTTTAGCTTTGTGGACTGAGTGAAATCTATTAAAGCACAAATTGTTTGGTTGATAATGAAGCCTAAGACAGAATATATGGCAGAGCTGACACCATATCAGGTTTTATAATATGAACACAAAGACAAATGAAGTTGCTGGGTAGAGACATGACAGCAGTCTCAGTCTTGGCAGTTGATACTATTTTTTTCAAATGGAGAATTCTTATATGATTTAAATGATGAAACCCATGAGTGTTATGTGGTAGTTTTGTTCCTGTTTTATAAATATGGAAAAGATGGTGATTTCACAGGGCTGTCAGTGAACTGTGACAGTTTAAAGAATGACTGCTGTTTTGAACAGTTCAAAGAAGAGCTTAAGCACCATGTAATAATGATCAAAAGAACGATGTCGGGTCCAACAGGTCATTTCTGCAGTCCTCTGTCACACAGTCCACTGTCACAAATGGAAGAGGTGTAATACTGAAAATCTTTCCATGTGGCACTAATGAGGTTCCTTTCAATTTATTTCAGCCTATGACACCTTCCAAACCACCAGTAGTGGCAGACTGGGCCTCAGGAGTGGCCCCAAAACCTGATCCAAAAACCATCAGCAAACACGTTCAGAGGATGGTAGATGTAAGTAAGGTTGGCCAGGGTACTTTACATTATTGTAAATCTTTGTAGTCTTAATCTCAAGGTACGAGAAAATACAGGGATGGGTCTTCTGCCCTCACGAACAGATATTTTTGCCTAGCTGTAAATAGCAGCAGTGGCCATGAGGCACGGACGGAAATTCCTTCAGTGGGTAAAGAGCCAGCAGGAGGTGTGAATGCTGGTTTGTGTACTTGCAGAGTCACTCTGTCAAGGAGCCAGGGAGTCCATTTCTACCGGGGCCTCCAACAGCATGTTACTGATGCAGTCTGACAGGAGGCCTTTCAGTGGCTTTGTTACAAGCACCTACAGCTTTTTCTTTCTTTTGGGTCTTACACTTTATGGGAAACTACTAATTAAGGTGATAGATTCTAAAACTGGTGGAGGTAGAGAGGTGGTTTGTCTTTGCTTGCCTGCTTCATCTCTTTTCTTTCTAATCACTTCTAATATTGCGAGGCATCCTTTGATACATGCTGTTTTGGAATATATTTCTATTGTGGCCAGAGACAAACACTAATACATGCCACAAGTGGAAACAGGTGTCTGCCTGACAATTCTGTCACATAACTGATTTTCTCATAACACTGACCTGATAAAATTAGCTAGGCAGCTACACTGATTTAGCTACAGAAACCATTGAGAGCACTAATTGAGAACATTAGTACAAGCTGTATATGTGGGCCTGGACAGAATGGCCTTAAAGCAGAAGTAAAAAACAGCTGTCATTGTGTTGTGAAGCATTTAGTCCAGCCTGTGTTGACTTACCTATGTTTTGCTGCAAATCAAGAAATCATAATGCTTCTTCAGTCTCCAGCAAAAAAAGCAATTAGACTGTTGCACTGTTAAATAAACACTGGGAGAAGATGGGAGAGGAAATCCATAAATAATGTGGAGGCTTTCTAAAGTGGTAATTCAGACCATCCTCATTATAAACTATTCTGCTATTACTTTGCACAGTCTGTCTTCAAAAATTATGACCATGATCAGGATGGATACATTTCCCAGGAAGAGTTTGAAAAGATTGCTGCCAGTTTCCCATTCTCATTTTGTGTAATGGCTAAGGACTGGTGAGTACCTGCTTATCAACTTCATAGCGTCTGTTTTAGGAGAGATTTAGGGCATTTTGTGTTTAAATTGTATTTTATCATTAGGGTGGTAAAAGCATCCTCTTCAGGCACAGACAGAAGTGAAAACATAACTGAAAAAAGCATCTTCTAAATGTGTTGTGAATGACATCTTCATGGACTTACACCAGTGGTAACCAAGCTGATTTAGGAGGAAAACAGACAATACAAAAAGAAATATTTTTCAAATTATATTCAGTATATACTACTAAAGAATTTTCCTATGATAAAGCTGTCCCTTAAAAATAGAGAATTGGCAAATATTTTGATAAAATTAGGAATATTTTTCTTAACATATTAGAGCATGGAAAAATACAATAGTGATTATTCAGAGGTTTACTGTGAAGTAGTTTTGAGGTTGCATCACATATGCAGATATTCCATTTATAGTGTCACTCTGCAGTTTAAATGTATAGATAAGCTTCTGTATAGTTTGGAAGCAATTGGCAAGATTACTGAGATCACTTTAGGTTTTCACCCACTAAACTATTGCTATTATAAAGTGTGAAGAAAAGTATGTTTAATTCTCCTTACGCATTTAACAAAATATATGTCTCACAAACAACTTTTCTTGTTTATTTCCAGGGAAGGTCTGATTAGCAGGGATGAAATAACAGCTTACTTCATGAGGGCTAGCTCAATCTACTCCAAATTAGGACTTGGCTTTGCTCACAACTTCCAAGAGACCACTTACTTAAGGCCCACTTTCTGTGACAACTGTGCTGGATTTGTAAGCTTACTTTTTAGTAAATTAAGTTAACATTCTTTGGAATTATGCCTTTTTATCTCATAATTGCCTCATGTCATATACAGAAATGGATCTCTATAAAACATCAGTGAAGTTATATAGAACACCAGACTTCTGCCTCTGTAGCTGTTTGAGGTACCTTTTACTCCCCTCTTGGCAGTGCCAATATGTTTAAACATAGTTCATACCTTGTGGAGTTTGGTTGTGTCACCAAAAACAGTCTCAGGCAAGGCTTCCAAATCCAGAGCCTTCCACTCCATGGGGCTGGTAGAACTCATGTCCTGATACAGACATGACATGCCCCTGCCTATGGCACAGAAGATTTAATACAACTGACTGTCCTACCAACCTTCCGTTCAGCTGAGATCAGACAAGGATGCTGAGACAGAAGAATTCTCCAGCTACTCCAGCTCCACAGCTTCTCGAGGGGCTGTCAGATCTGCTGATGTATTCAGTAGACTAGGTCAAGATATTTTGTATGTCATTGACGAACACACATAAAATATTCTATTTCCTTCATGCTAGAGAGGTAAATAGTTCTATTTTGACCTTATGATTAGAAATATAGGAAAACAAGATATTCTGCAAGTGCTCAGATCTTAGAAAACAGTGGAGCTCTTAGTGTATTTTTTATCTGGAGGTATCAAACATGCAGAGAAATATATTAATACATAGGCTTTCTGTTTGTTTGAATTTCAGCTATGGGGAGTCATTAAACAAGGATACAGATGCAAAGGTAAAGTACTTTATACTTTTTATATCTTAATCCATAATTGATAGTGAATGACAAAAACCTGTGATCATCCTGAGATCCACTGCTATATCTACGAACCCATTTAATCTGGCCTCCCAGGAAGGAGAAGACTGATTCAAGGATAGTATGACAGACAGAAGAAATGCAGAGATGAAGGAACTTGTAACTGACAGCTCTAATGCTTTGCAAGACATGACTGAATTCAGAGGGTTTGGGAACAGACCCTTGAACACAAACATCACCACTCTGTGAATATTGTGCAGCACATTCCCAACATCTCTTTTGCAGTTTTCTTCCTCATACAGGTAATCAGCTTTCTCTGCAGCTCCTACAGTCAGAGCACTGTTGTGACTGAATGTTGCCATTTTGTACTTTCATAATGAAAAGCAGTTTTAGACATATATGGCAAAGGGATGTCATTGGTCTTTTACAGATGTATGTTGTTACAGGTAATGCATGTAGAGAACACCAAAAAAGGCTTCTTGCTTCCCAGGAAGGCAGTAGTGTGACAGCTACCTTAGATGCTACACCAGATCCACTGAATCATGTAAACGTTGTTTTGTTTACAGACTGTGGAATGAACTGTCACAAGCAATGCAAAGACCTGGTTGTGATAGAGTGCAAGAGAAGACCCAAAACTTCAGTTGCAGACAGCAGCCCAACATCTGCTCTTGCTTCAAGCCTCTGCCCAGTAGGAGTCAAAGAACAATTCCATGGTGAGAAAAGATCACATTAAAAAGATCAAAATATGTAGATAATCTTTCCTTTGCTCCTTTTTCTTTTAAAGCTGAGTTGTACAGCATCCTTTTAGGCTTTGTCAGTTAACTGCAGTGTTCTATCAACATAGAAACTAGAACCAAGTGTATATGAGCTTGTATCAAGTAACACCATTCCTGCTCTAGACTGAGGAAGGATGGACTCCCTTTCCGGGACATCTCTTGTCACACTACACAATGTATGGTGCACAAATGCCACAAAAACAAAAAAAGTAAATCTTCTGCCAGACTCTTATGAGATCTAGATGCCATGACATAAAGAGCTGGCACGTTTCCTTAACTCTCTCACCTTGTGACAAGCAAGTCTTGCTTTTTAGCGAGTTGTAACATTGACTACTGCACTGTTACAATTCTGACTCAAATTTTAATGTGGAGTTTATAAAGTCAGTTTTCCTACATATCTGTGTGCTAGGAAAACCAACAGCTAATTGTCTTTATTTTTTCCACTTCAGTAGCTGAATCTATAAGACTATAGATTCATCTTTCACAGAATCGGAAATGAAAAATATACACCTCTCTGTTCTTTTCTCTTTATATCAAACAAGCTGTATAAATTTTTCTTAGTGTGTATTACTGTGTAGGCTTCCAAAGAAGGAATGTTGTCCTTGAAAAACACTAGGCTATTTTTGTTTTTATTTTGATGTTTCAACTCTCTGCATGTTCGCTTCCTTTGAATTTCTTTCCTGCTCTTTGCCTGTATTTAATGTTCTTCAAATCTGCTTTCTGCCACTCTGATTATCAGTCTTTTGTGTTGTATTTAAGATTCATAACTGCTGGATTCCACTCTAGGCTTCCTATTAGCACTTACACAGAGCTCACTGCAGCCCATTTCTCTTGATACTGACTACGTGCATCTCTGTGATTGTGTCTGAAATGGCTGCAGCACTACGTAATAACCACCTCTTACCCATATCAAAGCTTTTCTCTAGCTGACCTTGATGCCACACCTGTTTTCTTCTTACTGATCCATATTTATGTTACTGAGACAGGGCAGAGTTGTTTCAAGAGACACAACATTGAGAAACTTCTAATGATACCTATTTTGGAGAGCAATGAATGTAAATTCAGTAAGGAATACATGTTTTATTTATTAAAATCATGTTTAATGACCATGCCTCCTGTTTCCCCTTTTCTGGGAGAAGATCTTGCCTCAATTTACTGTATATATTTTAAAGGACAAGAAGAAGGATCATTCACCTTTCCTAATGGAGAAGTAGTGGAGCACAGTGAAGACAGCAAGGACCGAACCATTATGCTCATGGGTTCCTCAGCTCAAAAAATCTCAGTGAGACTGAAACCAGCTGTGATTCATAAAAGTACACAGACTGATCCTGTACTGCTGGCTGGTGATGTATGTCGTAAGCGGAGAGAGAAGAAAGAACACAGGATGCCAGAAAATCCTTATCTCCAGGCAGCTCCAGCATCCACATTTCCAAGCCCAATTCTAGGTCGCAGAAAGGCATTTGTTAAATGGGAAAACAAGGACTCCAGCCAGAAAATGAAGGAGGAGCATCACAGCTATAAACCCTCATACCAGGAACTTGAGCAGGTACATACATGATGGAAAAAATTCTGTTTTACACAACACTACGGTCAAGTGGTTGATGTGTGGGGGAGTGGCTTGGTGGGAAGGTGTCATTTTACTCCAGTGTAATTAATTGCCAATTTAATTGCAATTAAACAATCCGTGAATGGCATCATAAGGTCTTAGCCACTTTAACTTTTAGCAATACTTCATTTCAAGTATGAATTTTAGTGCTAGTATAGGGCTTTGAAGCCATTGTTATGATGACACGGATCCCTGTCAGTTCTAAAATGTGAACATAATCCAATCACTCAGGACAGAACGTTACTCTGTAAAATGAGGAACATGGTTCTGAGTTTCCTCCTGATTTTGGTGGCCCTGCTCCCCTAAATGACAGAATATATGGGGCTGGGAGGGTAGGGAGCTCTGCTTTTGTTTAACTGACAAGTGTAAGCACCACCAAGAAATCTTGCTGCAAACAGACCTGATGCTTCTTGCTAGATTTCACCTGTGTTTCACCTTGTGTCTCACCTTCCTCTACAAGTGCTCTGACAAAATAGTTATTCATAAGACTGTGTCACCTCAAACATGGCCCAAATTCAGGTTTGTAGAAACACCTTTCCAGAGAGATTAAAGAGACTATTACAATTCCAACAGTGCAACTAATGGATGGATCCAGCTATAATTATGAGGAACAAGGACTTATTTTCATACCCTTTACTCAATATTTATCACTATTTTGTGATGAACCGACGTGGAAACAGTCCAACAACAGTACTACAGTCTGATCTTTGAATGATGACTGTAACTTTCAAAATATCCCTTGCTGCTGATAAAGCGGACTCATGTTTTATGAAAGATGAATGGTTTATTAAGACAAAGATTAAGACAATCTTCCAGTACACATCATTTCCCTTTCAATCAATATATTCAAAACAAGGATGTGAAGCATGGATGTAATTTGTAAAAATGCATTCTTTAAAATGTCCCATTCATGTGAGTTCATAATTTACACTTGCCCTTGCTCCCTCATCAGATTCTGACCTCAATTACTAAACAGCAGATGACATGATAAATTAATGGCTTCGCTTCTGGTACATCAATTTCTGCAGCAGTAGAGCAGTAAAATGCGACCTGTGTTGTTGTTTCCCCAGACTACTGTTGTTATGAGAGGTGCAGTGGAGGGTGGATAAATGCAGGTTGTGGACATGACTCAGATACCAGCTGCTGGAAAGTTCTGAAGAGTATACACAAAGGATACAGCAGTGACTTTGGAAATGTTCACATAAGTTACTGGTTCTGATAAGAGCTACACCAATTTATGTTTATGGCAGTCAACCTAAATATACAACCAGACGGTCCTCAACCAATTGCAGAATAAAATACAATTCTCTATTTTTTTTGTTTGTTTGTTTAGGAAAGGAATATTCTAAAGGCAGACAATGAAGGTTTAAAGATCCAGCTGGAACAGGCACATAAAACAATTGAATCTCTCACAATCCAGAAAAGAAACCATGTAGTTGACAGTGTGCAACACAGAGACTGCTCCTAGCAGATGAGCGGAAAATCTCCTGTGGAAGAATGTAAGAATGAAAGAGGGACTGTGATAAAGCTGCTTACCAAGTGTACTGGAGAGAGAATCTGAAGGATGTTAAGCAGAAATGTTCTCTTTACTCAACACATTTCCCTTTTAAACATGCACTCCCAAATGTATAAAATCATTCCTTTGACCTTGTAAGGTAATTTAGCATTATTTGTGCAATGAAAACAGTATCTTCTGGGTTTGCTTTTAAAAGGAGTGAGAATATTGCTGAAGTCTGTTCATGTTGAAGACCATATTGACTCCCCAGTGACTTACTTGGCTGCCAGCAGCACACCTTACTGTACAAGTGTTCCAACAAAGTAGCTATTCATAAGACTATGTCACCTCAAATTTGGCCCAAACTCAGTTTTGTAGAAACAAATGTTTGATAAAGCTAAGTAAAACTGTAGAAATACAACATTAAGAAAAACAATTCCTTCTTGGAGCTGGAACCAATTAAAACCACAAAGTGAACTGTCACCTTTAATTCCAAAAATTAACAAGAACATTAAAATAAGTAGTTAAGCTAATGATATTTGATTGATCCTTACACTTTAAGATAAACTGACAATTTTTTTAAACCTCCTTCAGAGCTTTAGAAGTTCTGCTGCTCAAATGCTTACCTTTATTAAGGTACCAGAGGTGAGACTATAGAGACTTGACATTGAATACTGCTTCCATTTTTGTGTTCCATGCCATGACTTGGAACATTTAATTCTACTTATTTGGCTTAAGGGGTAACTTGTTGTCCCCATACAGTAGATTTGGGACAAGGTTGATTATATTTCTCTCACGTCAAAGTAGATGCCATTGTTGAGTAAAACCTTTACAGCCGTATTATGAGGGAAACTGTACAGCAATCCCTGTGCAATAGCTATGGTATTTCAGAGCTCCTAACAAAGTTTCTCCATTTTCTCTCTCCTAGATTTCACATGCACTTTACATAAAGAGTCAAGATGAGTGTGCTCCTATGTCTGTAAATTTTGTATAGTAAAAGGTGGGAGGGAGGTAACTTAAAGATACAAAGTGTACATATTGTTAAGAGAAAATAAAACAGTCTTTCAAGTTACTGATAAATCTACTTGTCAGAATAGCCAGTTTGAAAATTGCATTTGCATTCCAAGAGAATCTGTACATTTAGAGTTGTATAAAACTATCTTGTATTTATCAGATACTTGTTATCGCACATAAAAACATCAGAAATGAAGTCCACTTAATGCTCAACACTTCTAAGATACCAGGTCCTTTATAGATTGAAATTTAGTCAATTGCAATAGCATCTGTGCTTTGTGTTCAAAGTGGTATAAATATACATTCCATCCACAATTTACAGTCATCATCAAGTATATAAATGCTTTATTTATAAAGTTAATTTGAAACTACTTGCCAGTTTAGTGATTCTAAATTCTTGTTTTGAAATTGGATTGTGCTTGCAACTCCATGTATAAGTAAAAATAAATGGAGGGAAAGAGTAGTAGTAGTAGGTTTTCTGTTACATTACTGTAAATAACTGAAATGCATAGGAAAAAAACAGCAGCTCTGAAGACTGCGCAGCTTTTTTAAACTCATACACTAAACCTGAATTATTAACAAGTAACATGGAATTGCACTTTGGTCAGTGAAGCAACCAGAATGGCTGTCAGGTCACGTCTGCAAACGTGGTTTGCCCATTTTCTGTGAGCTTCTTGATTTTGTCCTCTATTCAGGGAACTACAGCAAGGTCTATTTCTAATGGGCATTTAGCAAATAAAAGTCTGTTTCTGCAACTATTAAACAAGATAAAAGTTGAATATATTTTCACTTATTTAAAAAATATCCCAAAGGAGCAGCTAAGATTCACAAATCTTGTTGTACAGCCAAGGTAACTGCTCACTGGTGGTCTAAAGTCTGGATGCCAATAGAACTTGTGTGTATACATATACTTTGTCTATGATGGAGTGTAGAGATCATGAACAAAACCTTGTAGTTAAAAGGAAAATTCCCTAATATCAGCAGCTTGTGGAAAGGCTACTGTTTAACTAGATTAAGTACTTAATAGTCAAAACTGAGTAATGACCATAGATTTGTACAGTCATGAGTGCTAACTTAATGTTTCTCTGTGTTGTCTGCTTGTTCAATCTGAAAGACTTAAAAGGGATCCGTTTGCAGGCATGTCTTACAGAACGAGTGTGCAGTGCTTCATGTGTGCTGAAAACTTCCTGCTTCAAAGAAGTCAGTTGATACCTGGATAACTTCTGAGCTCTTTAAGTACCTTCAGGTTCTCTGTTTGCCCAAAGCCCCTAACAGTTATTTCCTCCCCCGCCACCTTTTTTTTTTAAAGTGCTGTTAGTCCCTTCTTTTCTTTTGGGACTTTCTTTTTCCTGCATGAAAGACTAACAGCAGAACCTGACTACAGGGAAACTGTTAAAACTGACAATGCCACCCAAAAAGAATCACTTGCCTCTGTGTTAATCTTTAAGCTGCTTTATGTTAGGAAAAAAAGACACAATTAAAAGTGCTGTTTAGAAGTCATGTTCTCAAACAATGATGAAATTTATCTTGTCATGGCTAAGTTAAATGGAAACACTCACCTCTTCCTTCTCTAGGTTCAGCTGTACTTACAAGAAGGCAGAAAGAACAAGCACCATTCCCTGTTTTTGAGCATGAATTCTGATTGTTTAAAGATAAAAGTAAATAGATTGAATAATATCATAATTAACAAGGCAGGGCTACTGTTCATATTCAGGTTAAATACAACTACTTTTAGGTTAGCTTATATATGTTTTGGAAATGTGTTTTTGTTCTAGCAGCATCTGTTATTTTTGTTGTAACTGATCTTATGGCAACTTGAAAAGGTTTTTATGCTGAGAAGACTGAAAAGTGTACAGCCTGTAAAGATTTTATATAAATTGTAAGATTTTGGTTTAATATTTATAATGGAAAAAATATTAAAATTGCATTTCATGCCTCTGATTTGTATCTCAGAGGAATCTATACAACTTACATTCATCTTCCTTGGCTGTCATCTGAGACCTTTCTGCAGCATTAACTTCGTACCAATCTCTAGACCAGCTTCACCTTCTCTGAGCCTTGGAATGGTGCCTGGGAAAACTTAGGAAGCTAGGTATTTGCAGATTATTTCTTTGGTATTTGAGTGGTTCACACAGTACAAACACTGTTTTGCTACTCACTATTCCAAGCATTACAAAGCACCAGTCGTTATTATCAGTCTCTCACTTTTGTTACAAATGCTAATTTTGAAAGGATTTCACAGCACAATAGCCAAGTTTAAGCAAGGCTTCTGTTGTGTCTGCTAATGTTGCCTATTGCACAGGCAGCACTGTAGAACCCTAAAGACTTGCTATTTACCTTATAGTAAACCTCAAAGTACCATATCCTAAATTTGTTTTTATATGAGGACATGGACATTCATTCAGTTATCTTCAATCCTGTGAGGGAAGACAACAAGAGGTGAAACTCCTATTTACAGTCTTACACAAAACAAGTTGTGGTTTTCATAATTACAGAAGGTAATAAAAAGAAAACTGGAGAAGTAATTGGAGGATATTTCCTTAGTTTACATAAAGACAAAAGCAGTCATCATATAGATCACTATGCTTTTTAATTTTTTTTACTAAGATAAAATGTGAGATTCCTTAGTAATCTCAGACAAATTCCTTACTAATCCCAGACAAAATCCCAGACTGTGACATACCTTGCCTGTTAAAATTTTCCAAAGAAGTTATCTATAGCCTTCTCCATTTTGGCCAAAATACGTTATTTTCATTACCATAAAAAGTAAGTTTCATTACTATTGTAAATCACCAGCAGAAATTTTTTCTTACAAACAAAGGAGGAACATATGATAGTGGATCCAAATCACAATACAAAGATGATGCACATAATTTCAAATACAGTACTTTATTCCTCAGTGTTTACAGCTGTTAACAAAAGTCTCTCTCAATTCCTGAAAAAAATCCCCAAACTTTTTTTTCAGTTCTTCAACAAACAAAACAATATTAATTTAGGTATTCACTAAGTGCGAATAAACACAAAAATGTTCACAAACATATATATGAAAATCTTTTACTTACAATAGAATTTTTGAAAATACTTTGTTTTCAAGACAAAACTTGAGGTTTAAATCAATTACTCTTAAGGTGTTATTGCATTGTTTGAGAAATTAAAAGCATACAGTCTGACAAGAGGACAGCAAAGGATACCTCCATGAAATATGGTGGCGCCTACTTTAGTTTTCAACTACCGGCTTCACATTTTAAAGTTATTTAAGAGAAACTGAAATGGCCAGATTAAAAAAGAAAATCTCCATCCTATTTGTATTGCCATATTTTACATGGTCTACATACATATAATTGAAATATGATACTGAAATAATTTAACTGTTAGAACTGAAATGGGCATGTACCTGCTTCACTTGGTGATTTACTTCATTCAGAACTGTCCTGCCTACTACAAACAGGATGGACTGATGTAAAAACACCAAGGCACATCCACATCTGCAGTTACAACAATCCAACTAAACCGGTGCAACCTTCCATCCTAAGACTAATGAAACCCTTAAGCATAGATAAGTGATTTGTTTCTCCAAGTGTATTTTCTTGATGAAGGCACATGCTTGACTGCTGATTACTTGTAGCAAAAAGTAACATTGGGATGAGCAAACAGAAGTTAATCTTAAGGCTTTGGTTGTTAAAACCTACTCTCTATTCCTTTGCTGATCAACACTTCGCTCCAAGGCCAGCAGTCTCATTTGGTATGCAATCAGTTTGTGAGCTATTCCAGAGCATTAGGCAAAAACCAAGCTCAGAATTAAGAGCTTGGTTTTTGCCTAGTCATCAAGAGAACCAGTTCTGTGCTCCCACGTGACCCGTGAAGGTCTCTCCATACTCAGGCATCATCCCCCGTTTCAACTCTGTTCCCAGGAGCAGCCTCACAATATGGGAGATCTAAAAGATACTGGGCAATGGAAACTGACTTCTTTAAGTGACAGCTCTAAATTTAATTCCTGTCTACATATATTTACAGCCATGATGGTATGACAGCTAACTCCTAGAGTAACAGTGTATGTGAGGGAGACGGCACCCATACCATGTCAAGACAAGGCTTCTTTTAGGTTGGCAGAGTAAGAGAGAGAGAAATCACTGAGAAAAGGCAACTGCTGTATGAGGTGTCTTGTTAACTTACTAACTAGGCAGTTAGTGACTCCCAAACACAGAGCAGGCAGGGGAGAAGAGGAAAATTTAAAAAAAAAGGGGGGAAGAAGAAAAGCTGAGAAGAAATGTCATGTTCTTTCTTACAAAGCTCAGCTTATTCAAATTTTGTGTCTCAAAGCTGATACACAAGGATATAAACATGAATTCATACCAGACATGATGGCTGCAGGTTTTCTGCCCAATCTGATCTTAAATTTTTTTAAGAAACACCAATAATGGAAAGCAGGCAAAAAGAAAATAAGACACTATCAAAACTCACTATGATAATGAGTCTACAGTACATGCTCTGACCTTTAAAGTGTCTGATACATTATGAACACAAAAAACAACCTGATTTGAATTAATTTGTGTATAGTATTAATTCACAATGTTACTTTAATGTGAAGTTCTGCAAGAATAATTGAATCTAATTGAATAATTTTGATCAAAGCCTTAAGGATTTTAACATTTGAAATTAAAATTCATTTATATGTGCCACAAGAAAACTATGAATGAAGAATAATGAGATGAAGAGAAGCCTGAAAGCAGCATTCTTGAGTGTTTTAAAAGTGGTTTCATCCAGTTCTTAGGCCTACTTTGTTTTTTCTATACAACATTTTGGAGCAGGAGAGTAGACATGCGATATGCAATAATCAGAGAGGTCTGACCATTAATATATTTTTGTTTGTTTAGAAAGGGTTTTATTCAGTTTTCTGAGACTTATTTTAAATAAAATGACATAATAAAAAACACCATATATGCAGTACGAAAAACAAGGACTTCAGTCATCAGATTTTAGTATAAAAGTTCTGTTCACTTAACTAAAAGAACTCAGTGAGAACACCAGTTGGTCTAATGAAATTACTCATATGGTCATACTTGATTCTAACCTAAACCCAGGTCAACATATCTAAATTCCTAATACCAGTAAACACCACCACTGTATTTCGCCAGTTACTCTGTTCAGATTTACAGTACTTTAGTATCTTCGGTATCCTCCCCCTCCTCTTCCACCGTATGGATCACTATAGCCTCCCCTGCCACCATAACCTCCCCTGCCACCTTGGAAGCCACCTCCACCTTGGAAACCACCTCCACCTTGGAAGCCACCCCCACCCTGGAAGCCACCCCCACCTCTTCCACCACCTCTGAAACCTCCTCCTCCTCTACCCCCTCCACCCCCCCCGTTACCCCTTCCACCACCACCACCACCTCCCCAGCCACCTCTTCCACCACCTTCTTGTCTTTTTTGCCACGGAGGCATTTCGGGAGGAGGTGGTTCAATCTCTGTTGGTCTGCCTCCACGGTCAGGGACTCTCCCCATCAGAACCTAAATGGAAAAACAGGTCATTTTCAGAGTTAAAAACCAGTAGTAATAACTTGAAGAGACACAGGATTTTCTTCTGGGGACAGAGAAATGCTGCCTGCTGTTTTCAGGAAATTTGGCCCGTCAGTGCAGTGCTTGACTGTAGAATCACTATCTCCTGTCCTTGTAACACCACAACAGAACTCTGAAAGTGTTCTCATTTTTCACCTCTAGAACAGAAATAACTGCAGCCAGCTGGCTCATATTACTTTTGTGAAATTTTTATGAAGAACACTGCACACCTGAAGTATCAGTATTGCAATAAGCAATATACATACTTCATATATAATATCTACAAATGCAAATATATTCATATAGAAAAGACTCCTTTGATGCGGCTCTTCTACTTGAATTTCAAAGTTCAAGTTCAACCCTAATCAGCTGGCAAAAAACAAACTGGCAAATTGACGTGCAATTCTCAAAGGAACACAATTTGCCTAACATTAGAAACTACTGACACTCAGTAAAGAGATGGGAACAAACGAAATATGCAATAGGCTGCAGTAACATTTCCAAGAAAAGGAAAAAAAAAGATCTTGACTATGGCAGGTATTACTCAGCATATGAAAAGAGAAACTGTACTGGACGAAGTTACACAAAACATTAAGTTGAAGAATGAAGACGTATCCAAGTAGGTCTTTTTGTTGTTGCTTTCATATTTCCTAAACTCTATGTGATCAATGTTAACACTCCCTGATCAGTCCCAGGCACTCCAACTAAAATCCTCTCAAGAAAAAAACCCCAACTTTCTCTGAGATCCTACAATAATTAAGACATTTCAGAGTGTTCAGGATCAAAAATATCTAAATGAGGCAAAAAACATTAGAAAAATCTGTAAATACAGGATCAATAAAAGCAGGTTTAGTCACCATTTGAATGGTGAAACTCGCAAGCTTCAGCTTTCATCACACACAAGAAAGCAGCACAATGTTGATTCATTACTGCACCCAAACCAGGTAATTTTACTTTGCAGCAAAATGACATTTCCACAGAAGCTTTTGTGATTTATAACACACTGATGAACTAGAGATGCACACCACAATCCTGGCAAGGTAGCCCAGGAACTGATAGCACAAATACTTACATGTATCCTTGAGAGCAGTGCAGTTCTACTGGACTCAAGAGGTCATTTACACACACACGTACACCCCCCACATTGTTCCCTCTCATCTACACTACTCTGTTCCATCCTGTTGCATGACTGACTGTCTAGCAAGACAAAAAAAAAAAGGAGTTTCTGCAATGTTTACTGGAATACTGCAAACCTTCCTTTCTTAAATGGAAAAAAATTAAATGAAAGTACTAAGCAAAACCAGTGTAATTCCAGAATTCCTTTTGATAGGTCTGTGAATACCCACGTCCCTTCATCACACACCAGAAACCAAAAGCATACCTTGTTGATAGCACAGACGGTCTTCTCCCGTGTGGATCCACTACTTGTTCTAATGATCTTGGACAAATCCTCACGAGCAGCAAGAAGGTGAGCTAATGTAATGGTCGACTTTGGAGACAACGCATAGCGCTTGGGCTGATAGATCCGTGCTATTTCATCTGTTTTTACCTAAAGGACAACATTAAACACAACTCACTAGCCAGGCATCAAACGCCAACAAACTCACTATAAACCATGGACTGGTCTCAGTAAGTTTCACTTTGAACACAAGGTGTAGCTTCTGAAAATACAGACTATCTCACAAAACACAGTGCCAGTTACCACCAATTCTCTTCCTGCTAGTGGAGCTATTATACAGAAAGTGCTGCTGATTATGTATAATTGATGGTGAAACTTAGCATCATTACAAAAGAAACTCCTCTGTCCACTGGCATCAGACAGATTCTTTAATGTCTTTCAACATATCTACAGACTAAAACTTAAAGAGTCCATACTGCTCTCTCAAGAGCTTTACATAACCATATTCAACAGATTGCTTCTAAATGTGATGAAAACAGAGCAGCTTCAAAGTAAGGTAAATTTGTGGAAAAAACCTGAAAATTTATCAATGAAGCGAAACATGCAAGCCATGAAAAAGTGAGACTGAGAAGGGGAGAATATGAGATTTTTTCCAAGCATGCTTTGATGTTTCATTTATTTAGCAAAAAAGAAAAATAACTATACTTTCTGGGAAAATCTAGAATGATCTTCAGAGTGAAATAAAACATCTGATATTGGCTAGACCAGACAATAGGTGCTGTACTTTTACAGGACTGTTTTGCTAGGTAATTACTCCATCATTTGTGAATCCATTTCAGTCTGCAAACATACCCCTCTCGGGAACTGAACAAGTTACAAAAAAAACAAAAAAAAAACCCCAAAAATGCCACACCATCAAAAGCAGAGAAAGGTATCAATACCTTTTTAATGGCGGGGAAAAAAAGGCAAGCTAACAAATTTTAAAAAGACAACAGTTTGTCTCTTTCTCTAAATTACATCAATGCCAGAACATTTTCAATCCCCAAAACCTTCTCAAAGAAGTTATGAACATCCTTCAAGAGAAGTAGGGGGAAAAAAAGATTGAAAACAATATGTAATTTTGAATTAGTATGTAACCTGGTTATATCTGTAATTGCATATATCTCACATCAACAGTCTTTATAAGACAGGAAAATGAATCATCTGACTACTTTATCATCAAAAATCTCTTTAAACTATTGTTCTATTTCAAAAGGGCACTCATTTTTCACATTGTTTGAATGGAACAATAGCAAATGACAAAGTTTTAGTCTGCTTAAGTTAGTCATCAGTCATATCAACTACATTTCAGAAGTATACTTTAAATTTGAAGATATGTAATTGTATTGGTACAATAAGGAAGTTATACAAGTAGGGACATCTCCGGGCTTCTCTGAGCTGAATGCCCCCCTTTTCCTTTCTTGCAGCATAAAAGCATACACAACCCCTTCAGAAATTAAATAGTGAGCCATTCCAACGCAGCACAGCAGCACCTAGACTCATGTCCTCCAGTGATACTTAGTGAACTTCATGGTGTTGATTCTGCAGGTGTCAGCGACAAACTGTGATGCCACAAAGACTCGTAACAATCCATACTTTCAGTAACCTTTCCAAGTTTTAAGATTTATCCATCTTAAGCTTTCAATAGAAACTTTCGGAAGGAAAGCTGATCTTGCCACTCATGAAAAAAAACCATCTGCCTCCAGTTTCTCACATGTATTTTATCTCCCTACACATTTGGATACAAACAAGATGTATTTCCAGCTCAGAAATATCATGACTATTTTTTAATATACAGAGTTCTAGGAAATAGTACAAATGAAATTATCACAATTAAAGCAATACCAGCAGAGCAAATACAGAGGAGTGCTTTGGAATTTTTAGTGACCTGAAGGATTACAAGCAATTGGGTGGTTTTCTCACAAAAGCTACTATTCAAATAACCTGTTCAAGTGAACAGCTGTTCATCCAGCAGCACTGAATCCAAGATAGGGTGCAGTCACTGTAACCTCACATACTTTATGAGCAGTCACCTTTTACACCCAATCTATGTTAAGGCCCAGTATTTGTTTTACTTTTGCATCTACATGGGAAGTGCTGAGGTTCCCTCCTAGTTTACTTCACTGGAGGGTGTTAGATACAGAAAACAGGGAGATGGGAACTTTAATTGAGAAACCCCAACAAAGGATGCTAGAATTTCTAATTGTGAAGCTGTAAACAGTCACAAAAGATGGACTGTCCCATGTGGTTAAATCCATTCCCTTCCTCAATACCTAGGATTTGGATATTACAGCTTGGGATGAGAAACAGGAAAAAACTGGAAAAAAAATAACAGTGATGGAAGTGTGTTTGAGCATTTACATGGTATGCATATTCTGTAGAAAGACTCGGGGAACTGTAGCAGACTCCCACCTACAGGAAGGAAGCAAAAAATACATCAAGTTTACCTTTGCTCTATCAGACCAGCCAAAAGACTGTACAGTCACATCGAGCCTCTTCATCAACATCCGCCGTCGACACTCGTACTCACTGCAAAGAGCATCATTGATTTTTTCCAATCGTTCCTGCAGTGTTACAATAAAAAATTCAAACATTCAAATATATAAAGTTATAGAAGTCAATTCAAAGTTAATCCCATTTATCAACTACGTTGTTTATCCCAAGGTGACCACTATAAACTACATAGCATCTATGTAATGCCACAGTAGTATGTATATAAAATGTTCTGAAAGTGAACAGTGGATGAATTAACACAAGGTCTGGTTTACAATGTCAGTTCTGGAAGTATCTGACTATAATTGTTAGTATTTAGCAAATGAATTTTAGTATTAATATTCAACAATAGAACAGTGACTTTAGAAAGGCAAAGTTAAATGAAGCCATATGCATTTATTTTGACCATCCTGTTAAATACTGAAAAGAAATGGAGAAACTTTTCTTTACCACTTGGTCAGAGTTCAGAGGTTTTGTTAGCAGTGATTTCCCCACATGGTTATTTTTAACTTTTGAGAGAATGTCCTTTATCTGAAAAAAACACATACATCTCAGAAAACAAATTATATTTAGATTTATTTCAGCACAATTAGTTACACTCTCATTTTGCTATTCAGAAGATCAAACAGAGCACGTTTGTTTTAGCAGACTCATGAAAACAGATACACGTCTTCTGGCTTATGATCCACTATAAAAAGATTTCCTGAATACTTTTCTAAGATGACCAGCCTCTATACAAAAATATTTTATGGCACATCACTTCTCCTCCCATTAACAGAACAATAGCTACGTAGCAAATTTATCAAGTGCATACAGAAAGCAGGACTAGTTCAATTACTCATTTTACATATTACTAAGTGTTGTAACTACAATAATTGGAAGTTTGGAGTTCTGTTGCCAAATGTTACACCGGGCTACAAAAAATCTGGTGATGGGCGCTGTTAAGAAAGGCAGGAGATATGACAGAATGACTGCATACCTTTCTCATTAATTTTATTCTTATCCTATAATTGGTTCCAGCTAATGTTTGGTTCCAGTTTATGTCTAAAACCTTGCATTCACTCCAAACCAAACTTGCTTATACTTCTTCCACTAGTTCTTGCCCTCAATAATCAGAGGTGAAGTATGCTCTCTCTGCTTTCCCAACACCACTGCACCCTCCTCTCTCATTACAGGAAACCTCCACCTCCTCTTCTTGAGTGAACTCCCTTTGGCAAAGCTCTTCTAAAACCATTACCACGAATGCCCACAACACTTGTACATAACTTGAACATGATCCAGCTGATTTTGCAGCTGGATTTGACGGCACACATATTATTGTTCCTGCAAGTTTTGTACCCAGTCTGATGGAGAGAGCTACATCTTCATTTGCTTTAGTAAATAACTATGGGGAACCAAGCCAAACCAGTAAAACTAGAGTTAATTTTCTTTTATATGTCAAAGGAAGGATTAAGGCAGTACATGATCTACAGTAAAACCTGTAGCTGGGGACAGCCATTAGATACATTTGCAAGGATTATAAGACTTCATGTGGGCACACAGGCATTTACATTACATTTGTCATAAAGGCACGGTTCAAAGCTCAGTTTTGAGCTTCACATGTTACAGAAATATCATCTCTAGTGATTGCTATGAAAAAAAAATCCAGAAGTCAGAAATCAAATTCGAGAGCACCCAGTTAATCGTTAAAAGAAATACTTTGAAAATCAACTCTCATACATCAGGATTTTTGTAATTATCTCAATTCATTTTTTTTTGCATATATGAAGAAAAAATCTTATCTCAAATTTTGTGTGAAAACCAACGTGTATGTAATTTGTTCTTTCCTTTTACATCACTGTTGGGTAGCACTCCGGCAGGTTAAAAACACAATGTCCCAGAAAAAGTCTGAGGTAAATATCTTGTGCAGTGAACAAATTAAGGGAAAACAGTGTTTTGACTCTATCAGAAAAGACAGGCTAGTAGTATCTGAAAAGTAGCCATTTAACTACTCTAATATTCCCTGCTGTTATATTCCATTCATATCAAAAGAGGTTACAATATGGGGTGAAGCTCAGTTCCATGTACCATACTGATCCCAACACTCCTCTTTCTCTGGTAATTCTTCCTTCTCTACAACCTTTATTTTCTTTACAAAAAACACTCCAGGCTTGCCTGTCCATCTTCTCAATGTAGCCATTTTTTTTACTGAAGCATGTACATGGTGCCTGTCATATTCCACTCCAAAATGCAAATGTACCTCTGCACAAATTCTGCTTGAATTTAAATAAATGTCTGAAGAATCAAAATCTACAGTTAATAATTAGCAATAGAATAAGATCAGTAATGACAGCAAGAGATGAACAGATCACTAATTAGTATAGAAGAAGGAATGAACAGGAGACAAATCAGAAGTTCTATTGGGCAAGAGGTGTCTATTCATACACCCTTGAGGTCAGAAATATTATCTCAAAGGTTGAAAGGAAGAGAGTCTATCAAAATGAGACCAGCTGCTGAAACAAAAACCACTACAACAAAATGAAAAATCCTCAATGTAATTTACAGTGAAAGAAGATCTGAAAACCAGTGATGCTGAATACTATCTAGAGATTAGAATTATTTTAAGTTTGCAGCTGCAAGGACAACTAAGAGGTAAACGCAACACTGGGCTCCACATACAAAATCCACACATTCTGCTGTCACAGGTGGATCAGTGCTGCCTACTCCTGATTTCCATTAACCGAACAGTGAAAGGAAGTTTGGAGAGAACAGTTAAGGAAGATAATCAATGATAATCAGAACTGGAAGAAACAAGAGCAGCTAAATGAAACAATCCTTTACCGACTAAGAAACTGCCCCCAAATTTCTGCAACCTTTTCTTTCCAAGTTAAAGAGAATACCTATGTAATTTATCCAGTACAGCTTTACTAATCAGTAACAGTTAAGGAGGAATCTCTTCACTGATGAACTGCTCTATGCTCATGAACTGGTCTATGTTTTTGACACACTGTAAAAGCATATTCAGAAGAGTGAATCTCCACTTACTCCTCACTCCCATCAGCAGGGCTCATGGGGAAATCCTACTGCTATAATGGTGAAATAAACTGAGCTGCCTTACAGCTGCAGAATACATCATCCAGACAGGACTGATGACAGAGGTATGAGCACAGGAACTCTGACACACAACAGTCTGCCAGAAGACAAGAATACAATGGATGTGAGAATCTATGCTATAACCTGTATTCCCACACATGACAGCTGCTCTGGATTGAGAAGGATATTCACCACAACCTAAAAAGAAGTCTGCAGATGTAAGTGGGAACAATACCAAATGCAGTGCCCAGAAAAAAGAGCAGTGAAAACACACTCAAAGAAACATAAAACAAATTGTAATAGCCAAATCATCCTAAAGTTTTTACACAGTCAGGTGTAAAAAGCAAACCAAGTAATTAAAACTAGATGTAGACAAGTATATTTGACTATTTGACATACTGTGTAATCAATGACCTTGGTACACTAAAAATTTATAGGATTGCTTTGGGAATTCACACACTCTCTAAATATAAAATGAAAACAAATAAGCTGTTGGATCTGCTTGAGACAAAAATACCAACTTCAAAATCTACTGCATAAAAATACACAGTTATTCTACTGCTACCAAATAAAGTGTATCTTTATGTATTGAACATGACATTTCTCATTTGTTTTGTAACTTTGTACTACTGAAAAAGAATTTAGCTCACATTTCATTACCATGTTCAATATATTTATTAAATATCCTCATCTTCTGTCAAAACAGAGCAGTAATTTTTACGTTTAACACCTTTTGAACAGAAAAGCATCATATATGTATGCACCTCCAGGGTTTTTTGAGATTTTGAAAAAACCTGACCTGGAGAGAGATGTCATTTTATTAATTTAAAATAGCAACGCTTTGAGGAAAGAACATTGCTTTAATTAGTCATAACTGTACATACTGTACAGTTGCAGAGAGATCACCTAAAATCTTAAGCACAAAATATTTTTAAGCCTCTCTTTCATGTACCTGCAGATAAATTCAGTATTTATCTAACTTTAAATACATTTTTGTTTGACCCTGATGTCTGGTGAACAGGACAACTCTTCGGTCTTGTTCCCTGCAGTTACATGAATACTTACTGTCGAGGCACCGTTACATCTGTAAAATTACTACAGAACAACAGTTAAATGTCACACATTTATTTAAATATTAATAAATTCTAGGATATGTACCCAAATATTTTAAAAAATATTCTTCTCGCATTTCACTTAAGTGTTATGTTAGCTTAATTTTGAGTTAGTTTGTTCAGTAGCCCTTTATAGTTTCTTTTCTTTCTACTGGTATCTGAAAAGTAGCGGAGTACCTTTAATAATGTGGGCATAAAAAGTTCCGAAGTCTTTTGAATAGTATCACATTAAAAGTTCTTTCAAATACACAGTATTAGAATGTCGCTTTGTAATTAGGTGTGAAATTCACACTATCTTGATTGGAAAATAAATGTACACACTAGTTACAAAGCACAATACTGGCATGAACTTTTCTGAATCTTTCATCAATGTCCCTTTAGAATTTATAGAGGTTTTGGCACTAAATTTCAGAACGACTCCTAGATTCCCCTTTGTAAACATACTTTACAAGGGAACAGCATCTTAAACAACTGAAAAATTACTATTAGTTTTTCAGTACTATATAATAAGATATACTTAGTGGTAGAAGGCTGTAATACTGTCAATTTATCTCTCACATTTTCTTAAGTATGTTGGTAACCACCACCCTAGGTAATTACACGAGATGCAATTGTATTGTATTGTAATCAGATTGCTATGATCACATATTCAAAGGTTGAGCCACTATAAAACTCATTTTGAATGAAGAAAGCAATCCTAATTTTATACTCGTCTCTTAAAAAAACCTGCAAAATTACTTAAAACAATAAAGGCTCTACTGTTCCATACCAAAATACAGTGTGTGATCTGTCCCTTTGGTAGGTTGCTGCTGCACAGCCAAACTATTCTCAGAACTACTCCCACAGCTACTGACAATGCTGAAGACACTAGACAGAGACAAAGAGTACACATGTTGAAATGCTGCAGATACATTTGCAGATACACTAAATAAAAATAGTAGATCAGTATGTAAGTCTGTATTACGAATAATACTAAACATCAACAGTGCAATTTTATTCAGAATCTCATTAAATCAAAAGCCAAAAAATATTTTGAAAAATGGATCATTTCAAGTGAATTTCTGTGAGCATATTCAAAAAAAGTAACAAAATGGTGCTCTTAAAAAAAAAAGTTTACAAAGCCAATGAACTTTAATTGGTGGCACCACCTTTCTAATGCAGCTATACCTGTAAGTGCAGGTCTCTAACTCTGTCATCTATCAAAGTAACTCCAAACTTGTCTTATATTAAAGTAACGGATGAAGAACAAGTAAACACATTGCAGAAATTCTACAAAATCTCCTGTGAGGTAGGAAAAAATCCTTTGTTTATAAGGGATGAAACACACAGCGAACAAATTACACTATTAATTTGGAGTCACAGAAGATGAACGAACTAGTTTTGCCACTTTTCTACACTCTGAAGTGAGTACAAGTGATATAACCACTGCGGAACTGACAGACCTGAAAACTAATGGAAAATAGTCCAGGCAGCATTATTAAAAAAAACCAACCAAAACCAAAGATAAAACACTTTTAAGAGTCTGCTCATTTTAGTACTTCTCAAAGTGGAACAGTTTATACAAACTGGGATGGCAACACTATGCACAATTCAAGCCTGTGATCCTATCTGATAGAAATGCTGGACTTTGCAAAAGATGGTGCACCAGGTCTGGTCCTGCTGTCCCACAACTGCAGAACTGGAGTCCTCTCCCTGCAATGGGATGAAATGAAATCTGTACCTGAGAAGTGAAGCAAGGAATTGAGCAAGGAAGACCACCGGCCATGGCTGCAGCCTATGAACACTCACGGATGCAAACACAGCTAACACTCACAGAGGGAGATCAGCAGAACCAGGCCAGTTTAAAACCATTAGTTACTAGCTGTAACGCTGACATTTTCATTCTCAGAACAGTGCTGGAATTGTTTCTTCATCCCTTCGAAAATATTTACTGGATGTAAAGATTTCCTTAGAACTAAATAGATGAAGCACAGTTAATATTTAGGAACAAGCATTTCCATTTGCACCTGGGTGATGCCTTTTATAAATGAACCTCTTAAAGGTTTTGTCTTGTCACACTGAAGACAGATGTAAGAAAATCATGGAACAGGCCTCTCCCCAAAATCTCTGAATGTTCAACTGCCCACTAGCTGATGAGGAAGAGGAAAAAAAGAAGCACGATCATGTAAAATTATTAAAATCAAAGACTCAGAAGCAGAAGGAGTTTTTATTCTACCCTTAAGGGGGGATGGGTCACTCTCTTCCCAGACTCTAGAGAGAGATGAACAGCAAACTTTTAGCTGTCCAACAGAGAAGATTAATTCTACTTCAAGAGCCTATTTACATTCTGCAGTAAGGAAATCAGCTTAAGGATCTCATCAGTGAAATGAGTTAGAATCTGGAGGGACACAACGGAAAGAACTATCTTGCTGAGTAAGGTTTAAGTTGGCTTATTCACTGAATACTGGCAATTCAGGCATTTTCATCCTCTTCTGCAACTAAGGATTTGTTGGTGCTATTGCCTTACATGCAATTAAGAAATTAATAAACTAAAAAGAACTAATTTAAGTTTTGGATATTAAATTTAAATATATCCTAGAAATGACTACAGGTCTATAAATGCACAATCAGTTATCACCCAAAGCCTTCTGCTTGCTGCAGCACATTTGAAGGAGTAAGAGGAAAACTTATACCTTAAACTAGCGTGGCAAAGTACGTCTGATCAGGTACACTGCAACTGCAGGGAAATGCTGAAATACTTCACCTCATAACTAAAATAGTTTAACTTAAAACACTCAGCTGGCTTTCAGAATTAAAATTCTTTTGCACTTGTCAGATAGGGCTTTTATGGGTGAGACTGATGGGCCCTTAACTCTAGGATGAATAGTTACAGAGACAGTGCTTACAGTTCAGCAATAGAGAGAAGACTTAAAAGCCCATACCTTTTGTTCCACAGTGGTTAACAAGGGAGGAATACCAGAAGGTGAGGAGTTTGGCAGACCCAGTGCATCGCAAATAGATTGCACTTCCTGAATAATTTCATTGTGCTTTTCCAAATGAGAGCCTTTCATTTTCTTGCTGTGCAGTATCTTTAAAGCCTGAAGTTCTGTACTTAGAAATACTAGAGAGGAAAGCATCATAATTGCAGATTTAGAGACATTTAAGTATTTCTCCATCCACATTCTCATATACAGATACAACAGATACATTTGTAAGATAACCATGATAAAAGGAGACTTTCTCAGTTCTCTCCTGAACAGGTCAGTATCAGTTTCCTACTCTTTACCTCAGTTTCCTGTCACCTGACTTCCTACCTTCAGTCTACACACTGCATTTAACTGTTCAACTCCCCTCTGCCACCAGACCCTAAGTTCTTTGGCTAGTTTCAAATAACACACTGGTTCCTGCTGCCACTCCTTCGTACAAGTCCAACTTAAACTTAGACATTGTTTCTCTCAATTCTGCTTTCAGCACCTTCAAACTGTGCAGCATTTCTGTTCAAGCTGCCCTGAAACCTCTCACAAACACAGGAAGCAAGGTCTCACTTTAGGTGAGCTGGAATAACTGGATCAAGAGAGGGATCAGGAGGCCTCAGTAGGTTGCATCATACTTTTAAAAGAAATTTTAGTTTCTCCTAAAACAGCTTTCTAATGCTTCTCTATTCTTCACTTTTCACAAGTCAGCTGATGCATGCTGAGCTAGGATGTAATGACTGTACACATCAACTTAAAAACACATAAAGACCTCTCCAATATAAATTGTAGAGTAACGATAAAGCATGCACATAAAATACTGCATTATAAACGGGGAAAATGATTATTACTTACACAGGAGTTTAAGACAATCTTCTTTCTCTCTTAATCTGTCCTTGATGTCTCCAGATATCAGTGACGAATACGGACAAGCCATTTCTCTCAGAAAGCCACTAATTTCAAGCTGGAAGCTCTCTATATCTTTCACACCTATGGAAATGAATGGCTTTTTACAGAAACATCAAACTGCAATCTAATTTTTTAACATACACTTAAATTGCAGATTTCAAGAGCCCAAAGATTAACCACCTACAACCCCAGCAACATTTTTTCTTTAAAAAGTCCTACGTACAAGCAGACATGCCTTTTAATAGTATACTGCACTCATGCCTGGAATGAGGCAATGCTACAGCAGTCTGTGAAGACATGAAAGCAACTGAACATCAGTAGGAAGTAACAGTGTATGTCACTAAACAGCATGTCGAGGTATCTAATTTTCTGATGAAGAAGTCACAGGAGTCATGAACCCATTGTTTTCAGTGATTGCTTTTAGTTCCACTACTTTTTTGGTGAAAACATAAGTAATACAAAAACTCATCCAAATTCCAGCACTCAGCAGAAATAACCAGGCAGTGCTACCAAGCACTTCACGTATCCACACACGGTGCTGACTGGAGCACCACGTTGGACCAACAGCCGGAAAGCACCCGGCACTGCAATTTATGCCATCAAAATATCTGAAATCACCCCAAATCACCTTCTTTTTCCGTTTTGAAACAGACTTCACAACACAAGACCTTAATCTAAGAGCCACGTACACACAAATATCGGCCTGAGTTTGGCTACCTTTCAGCGTTCTTGTAAACTTTCAACACTGTAACTTCACTATTAGCTGAACAATATGGGTCTAAATCCACTGAACAAATACTAAATTAACATTAATATACCATCTGTTGCAGTGATGCTTTCCTCCATATTACAAAGTGACTTTATCTGGGAACCTAACCAAACACAAAGCTCAAAAAATTCTGGTGAAGACAATCCATTTTCTGCTGCTTTATTCAGGGCTTCCTCCTCCAACAGGGCACCCGTGTACCTGCACAGACAGATAAACATTAGTAATAAGAAGTAACATAAAATATACATATTTTAAAATTATTTTACTCCAAGCCGGTTAGTAACTATACTTAAAGTAATGAATCTTTCTACATTACTTTTATCAAGGAATAACTCAGACTTTTTTTTTTTTGAACACACCAAAAAAATTACTGGTCACTTATGAACAAAATAGTTTATCAGAAAATATGAGGAAAGTATTTTCAGGTGTGTATGTGAAAACAGACTTTGATCTCTCAAAACACGCCTGACAGACAAGAACTCAAGTGTTTAGTCAAATTTCCTCCTAACATTAACAATTCACTGCCCTGGAGTACTGGGAATGACATAGCTGAAAATTAAATTTCGCACAGCTTTTGTCCCGCACCATCCGCAGCTCATCGCGGGTGGTGGGCAGGCACCGAAGAACGAGGTGCTGCCCCGCCAGCC